>OZ010576.1:136711029-136958529 GCA_963932145.1 Acanthosepion lycidas
AGGAGAGAGAAACGAACACACGAGGACACATGTATATGTCCAACCAGAAAGTAAAGTTTGAGTCTTTAAATATAGTTTGTCTCAAAGGAGATCCACACAAAAGCAGGAGGCATATTTATTAATTATAATTTCTCGTGAAAGTATTAATCTCTTTTAAAAATAGTTACAATTTAAAAATAGTTTATAGCTTACTATGATCAAATTCTTGCTTCAATAGATGTATGTTCACTGTCAAATCACTGATTTCACTGAGACACAAAAAAGCCCAATACAGAAATCACTCCTTTTCTTCGTCACCAGAAAATAATTCTTGATCGAATACCCACAATAAACCTCAGTAATAACCATAGAAACGGTTCGGATTATTGACAAAATGATTTGACTGTAGGAAATGTACATTCTGAACGTGTGGATGTGGATTAGTTTTGGTACACAGCTGGATTAACAATAATTCAGCAAATATCAGGCTTCAGACGAGCCGTGGTCGATCGATTGGCGCATTGACAAATTGTGTAAACGATGCGATTTGGTCGCCCACAAAAAATTAGCGCATGGCTTGATTTGTCAGATGGTTTGGCAATGTCATCTAAAAAGAAGGAATGCTGCGAATGAAACTAGAATTATAGGAAAGGAATGAACGAGGAAAACGAGAAAGAAATGGCAAAATAAATGAAAGAGTGGAATAGAAAGAAAGAAAGAATGAAAGCAAATAAAAGTGCCCATTAAAGTGAGGTATAATGAGAGAGATATATATAGAGAGACTCACACATATAAGAAAGGTGGCAAGAAAGAAAGAAAGAAAGAAAGAAAGAAAGAAAAGGAAAACATCACGGACGGAAGAAACATAGAAAGTAAAGAAAAAGATGGGAAGAAAGAAAGAAAGAAAGAATTGCATTATAAAGAGAAAAAGAAACAACTGAAATCTATGAAAAAACTGTTTGCATGTCATTTTCAAAAACGGTAGGAAAAGTGCATTTTACACTTGTCGATATTGAGAACGAAGACTGTAAATGATAAAGCATTAAACGCCAAATATAAACCAATCAAGTGAAAGAACAACAGAAATGACAGGACGCAACATATATATATATATATATATATATATATATATATATATATATATATATATATATATATGAGAAAGAAAATTGAAAAGAAATTAAAAGAAAAAAAACAAGAATAACATTCAAAAGTGAAAATGTATCTTTTAATATGAAACACAATGTGATTTATATAAGTCACTCGACCTGATTTCAACTAATTTTTAATTAAATATTCTGTTGCTATGATAAAAGGAAGAACTGCTCGACGACAATGAGCCCCCTATTATTAGTAAGTAGGAAGGTTCAGGCTGTTTATACATTGTTTTATTTCTTTTCTTTCGTCTTAAATTTATTTTACTTTTAATGATTTTTCTCTTCCCCTCCTAGTTATGTGTAAAGTAGCAGGAACAATTGAGCTGTTTAACTGACAACTAATTTAAGAGAAGGATAATGTTGAATTCTTACCAGAAATGAAGATTCTTGAGGCGGTTGGTTGTTCATTTCTTTTAGTTAGCTCCTGACATTGATGCATGTCTGTTTATGGAAATACATGGCTGTCCAGGCCATAACAAAATTTCGACGGGCCTGAAAAGATGAATGCGAATAATTTGTATTTCTCAAGTTAAAACAGAAACCAGAATAAATCTCCTCATGATATCTCGCACTAGAAGTTAATAAGGCAATTGGCAGAAGCAAAATAAAAAAAAATGTTTCATATTTGAGAAATTTATGAAATGTCTTCTTAAGAACAGATTAGTACAAATGAAATTTTAATACTTTTGAATTGACCGAATTTCTAAGTAGGAATATATTCATTATTCACTTTGGATTGCCGTAATTTCCAATGCATAATACGCATTTTTTTCTAAAATAAAAATTAGAAAAATTAGGGACGCGTATTATGCATAGCTACGACAAAATCTTTTAAGAAATTGCTGTTTCATAGATCGATTTCAGTTGCGAAATGTCTGGCCACCATAAACATATGACTATTTGACACTAACATTCAACGATTACGACCACATAAGGATGTCAAATAAAATCATATGTATCTAACAATACTTACAAATGTAAAATAAAATAAGAATTATCATAAAAAATAAATTAGAATAATATTATTCTATGTTTAAAACCATTTTTATTAAGAGCTGACCGTAATGAAATTGGAGAGCTACAATTTATAGGATTTAGTTACCTAAAAAGGGATGCATATGCATTATGCGTGAGTAGAAGCATTTTCCCACACTTTCAGCACAAATTTTGGGGTGCGTATTATAGATGAATGCCTATTATACGTGGGAATTACGGTAGATTATTTTTCATCTTTATTGATTGTTTCTACCTAATAGTAGCAATAGATGTAATAGTCAAGAATTGTCCAACTTTCTTAGATGAAGGTTTTTACTATTCATTTCGGAAGAAGTTTCTTTTTTTTTTTTCATGTATGTTTTATCATAGCACACAAGGCATTGTTTCATTTTACAAATCTCGACCATAAATCAAACGACATGGATAGGAAATAAATCTCGTTTGAAACTACTTTTACAATTACTAATCCATGATGTTTATTTACAGGTTTAACTGACTGTTCTGATGATGTGTATATTACTGCCCTTAGATGAAACTACCTTAAGAAAATATCTGGTCCCTTTCTTGAAGTTTCCCTGTGAACGCCTTACAAACAAATTGCAAATCGTTTCATTTATATAAATGACTCGCTTGCCTTAGCCAGCTGATGCCATGATTGATTGTATATATACTCACATAATTTTATTGCATTGCGAATTTAAGGTGGTAGGTTCTGAGAGGTTCTTTCTTAAGAGGAACTCATTGCCCTTAAATTTCTTGTGTGTAGATTTTGATAGCTGACACATGTATTTGTTCATCAGTACGAAGTTTATCTATAAGTTGAGCCAGGGTTAAAAGGTTATTATCACTTAACCAATCCAAAATTATCTCTACGTTGCGAGGTACAACTTTTATGAATCGACATTATATTTGTGTTCGTAATCTTTAGAAAACTTTTTCGTATCCAGACATTACCTATTTTTGTTACATTCCAGTCACCATACCCAGCTGAGGCAAGCACCCTTCTTTTAGCATAATTGACAGCATGTTATTGTTTCTTTTAACTATATTTTTGACTCCTGTTTTTGATCCTTCGATATTAAAAGACTCATTGCTGGTATTCATCGTAAAACACTTGTAATTTCAGACGGCCTGTTCGCATCTCCAATGCTATAGGCACCGTGATTGCGAAGAAACTTGCTGCAAATCTGAGGGAACATTTTTTAAAAGAATTCTTCCTGAAGTGAATCATTGAAAATGACAATTTGATTAACGTAGCGCACGTCATAGACTCCAGTTGGTTATTTCTACAAACACTTACTTTTTTTTTTAAATTTGAAATTGAAGAGAAGGATAAAGATAAAGAGAACGGTGGGGAGATAGATATTAAGGGAGAGAGAGAAAATGGTTGATATAAAAAAGAAAACAGTAGCGAGATATTAGGGGAAAGAGAGGAGGTTTTTGTAATCATTTCATCCCAAGCAATGCCATAATGCGCGAGTGAAAACAATAAAAGAACAGGTTTCAGAAAAACAAAAACAAACAGAAGATGGAGATTGATGCTGCATTTAAATTGTTGATGATCGTAAAGAGTCCCATAGGCGATATAGTACGAGATAAGGATCTATTAGAATAGAACCTATGGTTACATCTCGCTATTTCGACTAATGAGAACACGTTGCCAATCTCGTACTACGCATAAATTCATGAGATGCAAGTACGAAAGAGGAAAGATCATTAGGACAATTGCCATGAAACTGTAGAAACTGTAGAAACTATGTTACGGCTGTGGAAACTTGACTGAAGGCGAAATACTATTATCGGACTGATACTTTTATAGTTTCTTTCGATGTTGTCAAGAATCGAGAAAACGATTCGATAACAACTAAGAAAAAATAAAATAAATATTTTTAAAAAATGTAAAGTAAAAGTAGTTAATAAAATTAAGAAAGACTTGAAATCCACTTTTCTAGACGAGATTTAATCGGCAAAAATTCAAAATATAAGACTCTTCTGTTTTCACTTTCACTGTGGATGACGTCTCAGTATCAATTTTTTTTTTCCGAAATGAAATCTGTAAAATGTTACGGACGTCTTCTTATTCTAAAAGAGAATCATGGAAAGATAATGAAATAATAGTTGGAAAAAGCAGAGAAAATACTTTTTTAGACAGGAAAGAAAAATGCAAGCTGAAAATAATAAGCAGAAAATTGTAAAAATAAAAGGTAGTCAATGGTAGGGAAATGAGTGAAGATAAACGAGGAGTGTAAAGAGAAAAACCACAACGCGGCAAAGAGGAAAGATGGAGAAAAGAAGGAAAGAAAAGAACTGAAAATTACCGTGTAAATGCATTAAGTGAGTAATCGTTTTGCGAGATAACATTCAAAAACATTAGCGTCTCCGATCCGACTAACCGGAAGTGACGTTAGAAAGTCAACGCCTGAATGCGCACGAGTAGTTCTTTGATGCAGTAGACTGAGCGAGCTAGTGACAGAGAAACTGTCATGATACCATCCATACCACAGGTCCGAATCGGGCAGCAGACCCACCGGACAAACTTAGTCATCCCGGCGTGGAAAATCAATGCCCCAGTGGTCAAAACTATGCTCTAGCCCACTGGTCGGTCTCGTCTTCCCTTAGCAAATTCATTGTTGGATGTGCGCGCTCCGAAAGAAGGTAGCGTCTTGGAAATGCAAATGCAGTAGATGGCATTCTTCGTAATGTCTTCTGACGTGACGAACAGCTGAAAGCGTTACTAATTATTCGATTGGTTACGCCTGAGATAATCAACATTAGAATTTCAGTAAGACAGAGATAGATAGATAGATAGATAGATAGATAGAAGAGAGAGAGAGAGATGGGGGCTATTAAAAAAAGATGTTTGCCTCAGTGATATTCTAATAACGGTACATATATATATATATATATATATATATATATTTATTTATTTAAAAATATGATTCCAAATAAATAATTATATTTATGCTCTACTTTTGTATCGAGCACTATTTTTTAAAAATAATAACAAAAATACTAAAGAACTTTGGATTATTTACCTAACGAGTTCTTTCCTATTTTCTATATATTTTCACACACACACACACACACACACACACACACATATATATATATATATATATATGGCTAGCTAGATCGCTATCTAGCTATATATATATAGCTATATATATATATATATATATATATATATATATATATATATATATATATATATATATATATATAGCTAGATAGCGATCTAGCTAGCCAGCTAGCTAGATATATAGATAGATAGATAAATAACACAAAATACACGTGAACTTTGAAATTTGAAATCTAGAACGCTGTATAAGCACTAAAAACGAACAGTTGAAAAGTTTTGAATTGACAAAAACATAGTCTGTCTATATTTAACACACACACACACACACACACACACACACACACACACACACACACACACACATATATATATATATATATATATATATATATATATATATATATATATATATATATAACTCGCAGACAACTTAATCCTCTGAGGATGGTCTCAGATTAGATAGAAAGTACATAGAAAAATAAAAACTATTTGAAAGAAAATTTTGGTATTTTTCTTAATCAATTTTCTAGGGCTATCTAGAAATTAAACCGTGAACTTTAAAGGATCACAATGAAAACTAAGCGACATGTTTAAAATTATTTAACCAGAACTGTTTGAATAAAAATATGCTGCCTAAATATACACAATATATATATATATATATATATATATATATATATATATATATATATTATCACTTTATACAATATTTTTAATGGATACTTGTATTTGAGTGAGTGCCCTATTTATTTATTAACCTGTATATTTATTTATTTTTACCTACCGGCCTGAAAGTTCGAGAAATCTTATTAATAGTCCCCAATTTCTACAAGCCCTATCTCCTTTTTTATGTGCCCCACAAATTTCAATTGTCTCTTTCTAATTCTTAATATAATTGTCCTTTTTGTTTATATTTTCCTTCAAGTATCATTACTTCAGCGATGGTTTTCTCAAAATTCTTCTGTAAACCACCGCCTGTTGCTTTAATTCTGCTCTTCTGGGAAGAGATTGTCCAGTATTCACTGCCATAGAGAAGGAGTGATATCAAATAGTAGCTCGTTCACCATATCATGTTGTAAGAATCTGAAAAATATAAAACAAATTAATGTTAAACGAAAATAATAATGTTAAGTTCATGTCCTGTGCGGCCAAATTTTTAAGACTAGACACACATACACACACACATACACACATACACACCCACATACACATACACATACACACACACACATGTATTATGAGGGTTTGTCCGAAAGTAATGGCTCCGTTTAATTGTTCCACCACGTCAGTTGCGAATGTTTATGACAGCAGAAAATGAACTTCCCCATCGTAAGGTATTTCTTGTGTCTTTGTTGCGGAGAGCCATATATACAGTGTAATTAGGCAGAAATTGTTCTTTTAAATATATCTTATCATTTTATATCGTTAAATTTTATCGACATAGAATGTCTATATTTACCAACAGAACAGACACGCGAGTGTATACGCGTCCGATCGCGCGACCACGAGTGGGACATGTTTGTATTAGACAAAATGGTGCTTTCAACGCATTAACTCCTCTGTGAGAAGCAGGCAGAACTTGTATTCGTAGAGTTTAGGAGGTAGAGTTTACTTTTATCCCACGCAATTTAAAGTTGCCGGAGTATGTTTATAAACGTACCTGTGTGTATGTGTGCACATAAATGTATATCCTTTAATTTCCATCTTGTGGAATATAAACATTCGTGTATCCGTTTTGGGGTACTTTAGTTTTTCATAAATAAACATATTGGTGTTTTTTTTTTCTTTCATTCTTTGCACTATTAAAGGCAAATTAGTCGAGAAACACATGTTATCTCAGAAGATGTTTACAGAACACAATACACTTTGAAGGACTAGAAAATTTTTTATCAAAATCCTCACAGTATTTAGTACTGTTGAAGTTATAGCTAACATTAGGAAAGATATATAAAATACAAGTTTCGTTCAATTTCTTAAACCAAACGATGAACTTTGAATAAGCTGATTTGTCTGGGAAAATACTTTGACAAAAATCCTACTTCGTGGTTTAATAATTCCTTTAATTTGATTTAATTTTATAGAACCTCATGGTAAAGAATATTTTTTAAGAAAACTTATTTTTTCCTTTAACATTTTTAACAACGAAGGGTTTCCTCCTCTTCAGCGTGCAACATACAACTAGCTATGCGTAAATATTTCTTTCTGGAGCCAAGTTCCAACTTTTGAAAGAATTTGCCTAATGAATTTTATAGAGTTCTCGCAAACACAGGTCGAACTGGAAACTGGAGTTTTTTTTATATATATAAAAGCTTAAAGAACGATACACAAAATTATTTTTTCATTTTTATTAAATATGTATTTGTTATTTTAAACATTAAATTGTTTCTAAAATAGTAAGAGTATTTTGTTTGTTCCCTGAAAACTATTTTAAATAATGCACATTCGCAAAAAGCAATGGTGTCATTTGTGAATTATAAAGAATAAACTATAGAAAAAGGATGAAGAAATATTCAGTTGAATGTTTACTTCGCAAATGTCAATTTAGAGTCTTTTATCAGGAAACTGATTCGTTAAATCACATCACTGAACGCTGATGAGAACAAATTGGTTTACTGCTTATATTAAGAGACGACAAAAATTGGACCTAATATCTATATCCTGTCTTACCTCTGCTAGATATGCCAACAACATGTAACATTTTTAGAACTGATGCTGATTACGGTTTAAATCTCATAAAATTCTTTTGATGTACGACATTTTATGAGTTGCTGAAATTCCGAAGTATACAGGCGTTTTTCCAATTTTGAGGTTTCTTTTTACATGGTTTTTCTGAATACAAATTAAACTTCTTCTTTCTTTCATGTTTATTAAATTACTATAGGACCATATTTACTCTTGTAAAAATAGATTCTTGATAAATGTGTACCCAGACAGTTTCTCTGAAATCGACTTTTTTCTTTTCAATGCGTCCCATATAATGGTATTAGGACTCTAATGCATAAAAATGTTGAGAAGAAAGAAAGAAAGAAAGAAAGAAAGAAAGAAAGAAAGAAAGAAAGAAAGAAAGAAAATGTTCGTGATTAAGCAATGGCAAAAGAAATATATGGGAAAATGAAAGAAAGGAATAAGAAGAAAAAGGAAGCGGGAGTGTTTGAAAGAAAGAAAGAAAGAAAGAAAGAAAGAAAACTACTGAAAGCGATTGAAAGGAAGTGATGTAAAGAGAGAAAAAGATGGGAACAGAAAGAAAGGAAAGGGTACAAAGCATCTAAAACTGAATGAAAAGAAAAAAAAATTCCAGAAACATATTGTAATAAATATGAGATAAAGGGAAATAAACAAAGAAAATTGAGATATTTTGGATGCTTTCGAACGAGAAAGACGTTGTCAGCCACGAAATCGTCCCGTGTGTTTTCGGCGAAGAAGATCAAAAGTTTGCACGTGATTTACTGGAATTCGCAACAAACAAAATTGTAGCAAGGATAACGGGAATTTAATAGCCTTTTTCTTTATTATTCTCTCATTTATAGACTATTTTCGCTTTCAAATTTTGTACTGATTCTCTGACAACAAACCTCAAAAGACTGCTTATCATTTTTAACAGAGGTAATTTCCTTATCAGTGAATATATTTTTCTGTGTGTGCGCGCGCGAGCGCGCGTGTGTATGTGTGTGTGTGCGCGCGCTAGATGTAGATGTGGTAAGTGCATTTTCTCCATTCCATTGTTACCAAGGTCCAGGTTTTTGAATGCTAAACTTCTTATGACTACGTTAATTCAGGACAAAAGATTTCTCAAATTAAATGTTTCTGAGATTAATATACAGAAATCCTGCCTGTTCCCAAGGTCAACATATGATGAAAGTATTTTTGTTGTTATGTTTGTAATTAGCAAATTAACTTATCCTCAGTTTTCACTGTAGGGCATTTGCCGAAGTACGATGGACTTCAAAATCGCCTTGACGATCATTTACTAGTGTAGTCCGTTCTCTTTTTAATTGACGCTCGAATATTGTGGCCTTATACCAGATTGAGCTTTGCAAATATCTGTATTGGGCTTGCTTGTTGGCAAAGTTAGATATTTCCAATTGTCCCACCGCACAACATTAACCATTAATGAAATGCTCCTTTATTTCATTTCGACTTATCTTAGAAATATCTATAAAAAAATTTTAAATGTAGTAATTTCATATAGTCAAAGTAATTGCCTACCTTAAGCAATGGTCCTTTAGAGACTTCGACAATTTAGAAACAAGTACTCCCCACTTGTGACCACATATATTAATCCAAACAGCCCTTCTTTTTCCAAAGCAATGTGTAAAGTCCTTTTTGGGGATCTCGCTTTCAGATACTTTATTGCGTTCTCCTTAAACATGTCTACGGCATTTCAACAGCGATTTGGGGGAAAAGTTGAAGCCTTTCTGAATCCGAGCTGCAGAGGAGTGGTGTGTGAAAGATTTAGGTGATACAATTTTGCACTAATAGTGCGTAACCACAAGCCCTATCAATCAAAGAGGCAGCAGCATTTGTTTATATTTGGTCATGGGAATGCTTTTTTTCACGTGTAAATAATCTTGTTTTCATTTGTTGTATTTTTAGAGTAGGAAATACATTCAATAATCTGTTCTTTTTTGTTATGTAAAGACATTTTTCTCAAGCAACTACTGTTATCATTGTTTTATTTCAAATGATTTTCTCTCACGATATTAAATCGGATGCAAAACTAATAGTGACATTAAAATCACTACTTGATATAACAGACTGTAAAGCTAATTTTGTTTACATTAACGCTATACTAGTTATCCTATTTATTATATTATCGATGCGTCGCTTTTTACGATAGAAGCAAGAAAGTAGCCGAGTTGTAAAGTTTGGGAGATCGAAGTCATAAAAATGAGTCACGGTACGTAGAAAATAATTTTGAACTCATTCTATTTAAATTCAAGATACTAGAATTGTTTGTAACACCCTGGCGTGTATTGAAACCCTCAAAATATTTAGTATTGTTGAAGTTATCGCTAACATTTTTTGCCAACATTTACAAGCTCTACGTCTCGTTCAATTTCGTAAACCAATCGATGATGTTTGAATAAGCAGATTTGTTTGGAAAAAATACTTTGACAAAAACCCTACTTTGCAGATTAATAATTTCCTTAATTTAGTTTAATTTTACAGGATTTCATCGTGAACAATATTTTTAAGAAAATTTTAGTATTTTCCTTTTTCTTTTTTCTCTTTTAACCTAATCTTGAACATGCGATATATAGCTGGTTATGGGTAAATATTTCTTTCTGGAACCAAATTCCAACTTTTTGAAGCGTTTGACCTAGATTTTTTTTTATATAATTCTCGCAAACGCAGGCAGAACTGGAAACTGGATTCTTGTACATATAATAACTTAAAGAAAAGATATACAAAAACAATATTGTATTTTTATTAAATGTATTTGTTATTTTAATCATCAAATTGTTTCTAAAATACTAGGAGTATTTTGTATGTTAAATAAAAAAACTTCATTTAAAAAAAAATAATGAAAATGTATTGTACTAAGCTACGCACTCTAGTAAAACCAACTGCACTTTGTATCCCATTACGTGTTTGCACTTCTCCCCAAAATTTGTTTTCGATCTGTCAACGTATGACTATTTAGATGGTGTGACGGAGTAACGGAAGTTACAGAATCATTTCTAAATATATTTATTACTGTATAATTATACAATAATTGTGGCACGTGGTCGAAAGGGGAAGTGGGTCTACGCTAACTATCCTATTCCTAATTAATCACACGATCATGAACCATTCATCCAATACAATTGCTCCATTTACCACAAAAACTAGAATCATTTCTAAATAGATCGCAACATACATCATAACTATTTTAATAGTAGTCGTCTGCCTAAATCACAGTTTTAAAATGAATGCATAATTGGTATTTTATAATTAAAATTAAAATGCATTTAAAATGTTTTTCAGCAGGTTCATTAATTCCAATTTACTTTAAAATAAAACAAAGACAAAAATACCTATGTTCATTTAATTACTTTATAAAATGCACCAATGGAATAAGAACGCCAGTTTCCTTTGTCTTGACGTCATTTTAAAATTTCTAGTCCACATTTATAATCAACTTCGGTACAGCGATGTTAAAAAAGCTTGTCTCGCTAGATCAATTACGAGTGAGTTGTGATTTCGATTCTCAATGAGTCCTCCAATGAGTCTTGTGCCACATCTACGCTTAGTAAATTGCCTTAATAACCAACTGCTTTTTAGTAGAGAGCAAATCTAAATCAGACAACGTATCCCCGTCCATTGTAGAAAGAAGGCAGGACTTGATGTGAGTATTCCGGCTAAATGATCGTTTTTCAAGGTAGAAAAATGTGGTCTAATGTGAGGAAGATCGGATAAAATATTGATGCTCAGTTTCTCTACAGTTCGACAAAATCCCAGGATGCATTATATTTCAATCTGTCATTGATTGAAAGAAACTCTTCTATGCATTCACTTTTTCTGCAGATGAGGTTTTAGTATCTAGCCGTCAATTTCTTGTACGTTGTCATAATATTTCATATTTAAAGCATGAAATTTAAAAATAGTATTTTTAAATGTCGTATCTTTAGAATTGATAAAAGTCACTAAATAAGATTCAAGTATCATTTTTTTCGGCTGTCAAATTTCCCTTCGTGATCTGCATTTTTATCATGAAATCTTTATTGGTGGTGGTGGTGGGGGGTTCTTATTCTGTATTTCCTATTAATACCACATTTTCTTTCCAAGTTGGTTGCTTCATTTTCTATCCTTTCCTATTAGGATTCATGCTCATTTCGTATATATTTTAGAAATCGATACTTTCTAGGCTTCTAAAATCACTGGTTTTGAGTACTGAAACGTATTGTATGAATTACAACAAATGTAAATTAGGTGCACACCAATGCGTAAAAAATTAATTGGAAGAAGCTTCCCTATTCTTTGACAGGAGAACAGATGTTTCATTTAATTGCTTCATTGCTCGACTTAATGTCTAAAAATTTAATCCATTTATATAAACAATTCGCTGAATTGCATGAATCGTTTTACAAACTAACGGTAAAAATAAACAAATCTGATCAGTTCTGCTGATGTCAATATTAGAGTTGACAACTATTGCAAATAATTTAGCAACTTTTCTTTCAGCTGTTATTCACACCGAAACCTCGACTTTTAAGAACTATATTGAATTATATTGTATGTCAGAGCTTACAAATCTATTGATTTTTCAATATTGCATTAATAAATGCTGTTTAGTTAATTTATTATTTGTGAAAAACATCTCAATAACTTCGAAAAATTGTCTTCATTTGTAAGCAAGAAAGAGAAACCTTCAAATTCGTAATGATCACCGAATGTTAATCCCGTTTTCCGACATTGAAACTGAACTTCTAACACTGGGTGCAATAATTCTACATTTCTCTATGTTCTTCTTCTTGTCCTTTACAAGGCCAGGGAATTTTTTTTTTTTTGTGTGTTTGGACAAACAAAATATGAAAGAAAAATATCCAGGTCTTTTAGTGAGTTTCCCTTTTTATATTTTTCAATTCTGAATATTCCTTTAGCAAAAGTCTTGCAAACGGTTTTTGGATGACTTCAAATAGTTGACTGATTTGCAAAGCTTAGCGAGTAAATCGGGCGATATATAATCATTTCAAAACCATATTGAACTAGTTTCTTGTACTGGAAGGACTCTCCTGTCTATCTTTTGGGAAACTATTCTAATTATCTGTTATGGCTTAACTAAAAAAGGACAGGCGTAAGAAGATAACACGCGCAAAGTTTAAAATAAGAAGAGCAATCAAAATTTCAATCATTAGAAACATTTCATAAAACAAATATGGATTTTTTAGTTTTGGATATGTGCCAATAATCACACTTACTTTTATTACATACTCTGCTTTAGAAGGATAGTTTCCCGAAGTGGTTGATTCTACAGGCTTGTGCTGTTTCTGCAGCTACTATACTTCTTTCAGCCTCTAGATCTGAAATAGGCAAAACAAGTCTTTAGATGAATCCATCATCGTTGCAACCAGAGCACTCTCTATTTCCTGAACTAATAGTAAGCAGCAATATTTCAGAGATGCAATAAACAGCTTTAATTATCTTCCCACACCAAAACAAGCTATTAAACAGCAATTTTTTTCACTACGTTAATAAAACAATAAATAAATATATAAAATAAAAAATGAAAATAAAAACAAGTAAAATAAATTAACCCAAATAAATAAAAAAAAACAAGCCACTCCCGCTAAAATAACCGTCAGAATGGATTACCCACAATGCGTCACTGACCCATATATATAAATAGTCGTGAAAAAATCCAAACTCGCGGCCTGACGATTGCGTCTAGAATGAGACAGCCTGTCGCCTCTGAGTGTTGACTTCAATGTTCAATTTTATATATATATATATATATATATATATATATATATATATATATAATAAAAACATAGTTTTTAATGTAGACTATATTTTTGTATAAAACTGCTCAATATCAGAGATAGACTGTCTGTAAATATAACTATAAAAGTGGACACTGAGATCAACACCGAGCAGCGACGGTGTGTTTCACGCTTCGGTGCAAACTTCAAGCCATGAAGCGTTGAATGATGAAAAAGGCTTCTCTCTCTCTACACACACACACACTCTCTCTCTCTCTCTACACACAAACACACACACACACACACGCACACACATATATATATATATATATATATATATATTTCTGTGTGTGTAAGTGTATTTATATTGAGTGACTGAATTTTGATATAGTAATGTTTAATCACTGTTGTGCATTTTGTCCAAATGCACGTAGCTGATAATATATTTCAATGTTTCAACGAGATATATTTCATATATTTATGTTAAAACTACTTTCTGATGACATTCAGGCTATTTTCGAATTTTTGGAATGAAGCAGGTGCTAAAAAAATCGAACCAGTCGACTAATTAAATGGAAAAGACATATTCAGAGAAAGTAATTCTTTAAAGAAAAAAAATTTCAAATCATTTTGAAACAGAATTTAAAGGTCAAAGCTGAAAATATAAGGTACGTCAAATTCGAACTTTTCAAACTTAAATTGATTTCAGAAATGAAAGAAATAAAAATAATATGGCGGAAATACATAAAGTAAGAAAAAATTTGGAAAATATTTAAAATAAAAAATATTTCGAGCTAATCTTTCATAAAAGTTTTTTTTTTTTAAATATAGCTTTAAAATCACCACAGCAGTACATTCATAATTTTATACTTTTTTTCTCGTCCTGGTATTATCATTCAATAAAATATATAAATATCTGAAAAGTAATATTAATTGCCTTATAGGTAGGAAGAATCTGGGTTTTATATATATATATATATATATATATATATATATATATATATATATTTCAAGGGAAAGAATTATAATAAAATGATGTGTTTCGTCCACGACTTTTGCCACTTTGTCATATATTTTGCCCTAAAATTTTTCTTGATGCATAAAATATCGTTATGTATAAAATAACGTTATCATATATATATATATATATATATGTGTGTGTGTGTATGCGCGCGCGCGCATTTGTATATATGATGATGTTGATGGTAATGATGGTTGCAATTGTATTTTGAACTATACTATAGCTTGCGCCATTAACAAATTTTTCGCCAGCCCGAATGTTATATTTTAGTGCCATTAGCATTATATATTTTCTTGCACTGACTTCGTAACGTTGGATGACTTTTGCCGTATTTGTTACACAAATGCCGCATAATATGTAATGATTCACTTCTCACTGTTATGTATGTTAGGAGAAAACTTGAGGAGATTGAAGTAAATATATATAAACACAAAAGTGATGATTTACAAAACATCACGATCAATAAATTAAAGGCAATTTGAAAATAACCAAAAAAAATTGAATACTTGAACAATTGAAAAAATTTTCTATATTATTTAATGAATCATGCATCAATGAAAAAATGCTGTCTAAATAAACACAATTTAAATTACATGATCCAGCAGCCCACGTAACTATCAACACTTGGAATTATAAATGTTGCCCTGTGAAAAGGGAAATTGAAATACCCAAAGAAAAACTGAACACCCTTAACAACAACAAACAGGAATATAATTGTTGTTATGGTGGAACCCACCTATTCTATTGTTAATAGACTCTCCCACCTATAATAAGTACGAGTAGTGAGAGTAACGTGGGAGTCAGTGAGTCGATCTGGTTACGGTCAAATCTCGCTGAAAACACCGGTTCTCGTTCGATCACCGAAGTTAAGCATCGTAGAGCCAGGTCAGTACTTAGATGGGGGACCGCTTGGGAACACCTGGTACTGTAAGCCGACCCGGATTAGCGATCTGCATTGCTTCGTTGGGCATCTCGATGTGGTGTAATGGTTAGAAAGCTTGTCTTGCTAGATCAATTACGATGGAGTAGTGAGTTCAATTCTCACTGGGTGCCTCATACTTTCGGCCTTCTGCCACATCTAAGCTACGCTTAGAAAAACATTTTAGGGCACCTCGAGGTGGTGTAATGGTTAGCAAGCTTGTCTCGCTAGAACAATTACCACTGAGTAGTGAGTTCGATTTTCACTGGTTGCCCCCTACTTTCGGCCTTGTGCCACATCTAACCTGCGCTTGGAAAATCATTTAGAGTCAGTCGTTCACTTTCTGACCGACTGTTCGGTTATACTCTCATCCTACGGACGGGAGGAACCCGAAGGAGGCTACGCCGAAGGGCGGAGTCTCCTTCGGGGAGGTAGACCGGCCCTGAACCCGTTTATACGGGTTCAATGGGCATATTTTTGGCCGAGCCCACCGGCTCGGAGTGCCCACGTTAAAAAACATGGCACCCTCGTGGTGGGGGTGACTGAATATGGTCAGTCAGTCGATGTCGGACGACAGTCGAATACTAAAGTATCAGCGACCACAACTAGATTAATCTGTGTTATACCTATTATATAAAGTTCCTAACGTTTTGCACGTCGAACCTATTTAAGGACCGACTTTGTACAAATACAAACTTCCACTGGAAATCACTCCACAACAATTGCCATCTTTGATAATGGCTTACGTAAGCCGAAAAATTAGATAAGATTAAAAATAAGTATCAATACTGAGATTTTCTTTCTTTTAATGATAATGTTATCAAGCTTATTAGAAGATATAAAAAAAATTACACATAATAGACTAAACTTGTCTATATTATTTAATGAAACATGCATCACCATATATATATATATATATATATATATATATATATACACACACACACGAAACTGAGATATCTTGAAATTCATGAAATTGTGAAACTTGAATAATCTTCCCCGGTGGACGAAAGAAAATTGCAACGTATATCACCTGTAGAAGGTCGGAGCGTACAACGGCGAAAACGACGGAATATGGCAATAAAATGATGACAACAGTTTGGACATTGTAAATAGATGTCACACCCTATCAAATCCCTTCAAGCGGCAGCCCAAGCTTCATCATTTTTATCAAAAGCTTGACAGAGTCTTTCAGCAAAAACTGTTAACACATCGGCGGTTATCCGAGAGAAACGAAAGACATATTGCTTACTTGAAAGAAGGCCATTGCAGGTGAGGGTGATCAACCAGTTGATTAGAGCCTCTAGTATTTTGCCAGAAAGAGCTACAAGGCTGACAGGGCGATAGTTAAAAGGGTCAGATGGATTGACTGAGTTCTTGAAGACTGCAACTACAGAAAATGATATCCAAAAAGCAGGAGAGTAAGAAGCAGCAAAACACTTATTTTACAGTTTAGAGAGAATAGGAGCCATTTCGGGAGACTTTCTTAATGACTATTGCAGAAATACCATCAAATCCACATATTTTGTGAGGATCCAGTTCAGAGATGATAGTAGAAACCACGGACGGTGTTATATGCATGCCACTCAATAGAGACTCAGTTTTAAGTGGAAAGACAGGTAAAGATGCTCCGATAAGTCAAGAATAGAATTTAAGAAGAATTTACGAGCAAAACATTCTGCTTTATCAAGAGAAGTTAAAGGAAAAACGCGTCACCACTCGAAAACTTTGAATATATATATATATATATATATATATATATATATATATATATATATATATATATATATATACATGTATGTATGTATGTATGTATATATATATATATATGTGTGTGTGTGTGTGTGTGTGTATGTATATATGTGTGTGTGCGTGTATGTATATATATATATGTGTGTGTATGAATGTGTGTGTATAAATTACTGAAATGAAACAGAAAGTAGGGAATTAGTTGTTTGCCATTTTTTAAGCATTTATCTTATTTATTAATATATATATATCTATATATATATATATATATATATATATATATATATATATATATGTTATATAAATTTATCAGATGCAAACATACAGCTATACAGACTCATACACACGTAAACTACACATATAAACTCACACTCACACACAGACACACACACACACACACACACACACACACACACATATATATATATATATATATATATATATATATATATATATATATATATATATATATATATATAAATATAAACTACAGGATAAATAATTATCGCGATCGAATAAAGTCGACTCCCAATGAAAGATTATTACCTGTAGAACAAAATTTCCGCCAACAAAAACACGCTTTTAAAACCCATGCCAAATTCACTATAATTGAGTCAATAGAAAAGTTCAGAGCAGATAATATTAGAAAGATTGTAGAGTTCCATGAAAATAAGTGGATCCTACGTGTAAAAACGCACTATCCAGCCGGTCTAAACCATAAATTTAACAATATAGATAGTATTAATATAAATAAAAATAAAAATAAAAACCTACTCACATTTCTCACCCACACAGGACAGACATGCTTACGGAGGTGTTGAGGCCTCACACTTATACACCCACCACACGAATATACACACTTACACACATCATACTCACTCAATCCCCAAGAACCAAATAACACACACACACTTAACAGATACACATTCCCTTTCCAGCAACCAATAAAACTGTCAAAATGACCAAGGGATTTCAGAGCAGCATGAATCCATCCAGCTTATATCTTAAATAACAAGTTAAAATGGACTGTTTGACCAACAGAAGGGCTGACCAAAATTGATGTTAAAAAATAAAAAATACAAATGAAAACTACAGACAGAAGTTCATTTTCTCCATCAAGGCATTCATGTACGTAGTTCACTGCTACTAACAAGCAGAATTTTTTCTCCTGATGATGGCCATATTGACCGAAACTAGTCGAGGAATCCAGATGAAATAATAAAAACGAAAGAATATTAATATACAACCCAGTTTGCCTGAAGAAACACACACACACACACACACACACACACACATATATATATATATATATATATATATATATATATATATAGAGAGAGAGAGAGAGAGTGAGAGAAATCTGTATAGACAAACACACTAAAACAGATATACACGCGCAATAACATCTGTTGCACCTGAATAAGTTTATAAAATGCATTGACCAAACAGTCGTTGTATTAAGGTAACCAACCGAATAATTAATTCTAATCTAAACGAGTTTGTCATGATAACACTTCTGAAAATTATATATGTATATATATATATATATATATATATATATATATATATATATTTGATAGTTGTGTATTTAGGCAGCAATCTTTCGTTTATGCATGTTTCATTAAAAACAAAAAAAAAGGTACTACAAACTTTTCTTGTGTTCAAACAAGTGCTTTCTTTTCTGGACAAAGAATATGTAAAAACTGTTCAAATGTTTTATAGTTCCGAGAAAACATTTGGAGAGTTTTTTTTTAATTTGATCTTCCCCGTATTTTAAAGATTTAGTGAATAAAAAGGAGTTACAATAGCCTGCTTTTATGTACATTAGAAATATTAAATCTATCACATATTAATGTAGGACTTTCCAAACAACTTGGTCTATGCCATCTTCACAATATATGTATTTGCATAGTAATTCTGAAAAAGAACATTCTCCCGCTTGAACAGTGTTGGAGATGAATTTGCATAAATCTTGCCTTTTCACTAATGCAACTTCTAAACAGGAATGATATGATATTGTCAAAATTTATTTTAAGAATTCATAACAAACGAAATTTACTATATTTCAACAAGATTGTACGCTTTTAGGACTTGGATGTAAAAACCGATTCATCGACCAGATTCAAATATTAAAAGAATAAATAGTTCTATTTCATAATGGTCTTTTTCCAGTGCTGATAATAGTTATATTCTTAAGATATAATTTACATTTAGCTTTTTCAGTGGGGTTATATTCTCTCACTGAAATGCAAAATAACTTTTCCAAAGACCATATATATATATATATATATATATATATATATATATATATATAGATAGATAGATAGATAGATAGATATTTTATTTGGTATATACATTTGACTATGGGGTGTATTCATTGTGCTAAGTAACTACTGTTTTGGGTGGTTAGGTAGTTGGTTAGGTAGAGACCTGCGCTCATCGTATAGTTTTTGCGGTTCGAAAGAGGGCGCCTATCCCCAAGAAAAATTGTTCGGTTGGATAATGCATCATGTTTGACAGTTAATATGGGTTAATTATTTAAGATGAATTACTTAGAGAGCAAGGCACTGGCGGAAGATGTATTTCTAAGGACGTCAGAAAATCAATATTTTCTCATTATGAAAAGTAAAAGTTAACAACAAAAAATAAGAAATAGAATGATGTGATACTTAAAAAGTAACAAAAAATAGTATCTTGTGTTATTATAAATAAAAACAATGAGTAAAAATGCGAGTATAAATGACCCCCTCTCTCCCCTTCTAACAGTGACAGCAATATTGCATATCTAATCATATCTACTGAACTTAACTAAGTACAGCAAGAAATAAAATAGCGTTAGGAATAGTGCGTATTTCTTTGTTTTTTTTTTAATCAGTTCATCGCAAGCAAGGCGATAATATCACTAAGACTCATGGAGGCAACCAGAATTGAAAGAGAATGAGAAGAGTTTAGAAAAAACCATAAACCGAGTTCTAAAAAGGAAACAAGGGACAGACCTCTACTCCTGTTCAAGAAACCGGTGAGATGTGTGAACCGGATGATAGGCGAACCTTTCTACTCGTATTATTACAATTAAGAAGATCCTATCTGATTTAAAAAAAATCAAATAGATTACTTATAGTAGGGTTTGAACGACGACCTAGGGCATTTGTCTGAAATACATTATCATTTCAGAACGTTAGTTTTATATGGGATAAGGCAAAATAGAAAAATGGGAGAAGGAAGAGTTGATTAAAGTGAATGAAAACGGTTGGTTGACTGTTTGAAATTTAACTTTCTAAATGTTTTTTTTATCTGAGACCGAACAATTGTGAATATGAAAATATTTGATATTTCATACAGCTTAGTATGACACAAGGTTGAAGAAAGGGGAAATGTTAGAAGAATGAAAAAGTCTTGGTTGGCTAACATTCGAATTCATTTTTTTCATAAAGGCCCGAACATAGACAACTGACACCGATGTCAAATCAGTTAGCATTTCTCTTTATTAAACACAGTACGACAAAAGAGCATAGAATACAATGGTAAGAGAAATAATATATTGCTCCAATATTGCAAGTGAGGAAGACCTACGTTGACAATCAATGTTCGAAATCCTGACATTGAAACCTGTTAAAAATATATCAGCCTCACTGTAAATTCGTAGTTAGTTGGGTCGTATGGCAAGTCCATACTATTTTTGAATAATGCTTATGTCGCTACTTCTGAACTTCGCTGAGATATTCGCTTGATTTTTTAAATTATTCGTGGTTCTTTGTTGGGTGCCATTTCTTTTTTCTCTCATGTTGTTTTTTTTTTTTTAAATTTACTTAGTGTTATAAAACTGAATGCTCAATCCTTCTGACCGAATTTTGTTCCCTTCGAGAGAAAAGAATTTATAAAGATACGAAAACGAATAAATATTATTATTTTTTAAATATTCATTATTCATATGACTTTCTTTTGTTTTTCATTATTAAAACTCCTGTGTTTTCTTATTTTCTATATATTTCAATGTTCTACTCCATGTGTTTTTAAAACTCATGACGTGCCTAATGTTCTATCTCCTTTACAGATATCGTACTTGCTTTTCTTTATTTATTTTCGTCTCGTTCGGAAGTTCTCATTTATTAAGGCTCCGCCTGCATGGATCATTTAAACGTTTATACACACATTTATTTGTACAGATATAGAAAATTAATTACCAAATATTTGGCATATAATCTATCTATCTATCTATCTATCTATCTATCTATCTATCTATCTATCTATCTATCTATCTATCTATCTAAACAGAAAGCAAGCAAACAGATGCATGCATGTTTATATGAATGTGAACAAGCAAGGTGAATTTTAAAAATTCACAGCCTGACTCACTTGCCAAAATCTGAAGTCAAATAACTAAACATCAGAATTTCATTTTGTTGGCAGGAGGAGTTTTGGTCGGGGTGATAAATATTCAACAAGCATTTGCATTAATAAATAAATATACACTGTGTGTGCGGGTATATATATGACCAAATGTTTTGTCCGATATAGACCAGGATGCGTTACACTCATACACACAGACACACACACACACACACACATATATATATATATATATATATATATATATATATATATATATATATATATATATATATATATATATATATAAATAAAAACAGACCACTTTAAGGTTCCATGTAAAAAATTATTTCACCACAGCCCTTTTAAAAGGACTGCGGATCATCAGACTTTACTTCCAAATGAAAAGAAAATTTACACATTTTTGACGGGCCGTATTAAACATATGTAAATTAACGAAGTGAGGAAGTGAGTGGGGAGAGAGAGAAAAGACATGAGTGAGTTAGCAGATATTGACACATTTAAGCGGTTAACTTCACAGAAGTTATATATCGAAGGGGTAGAGAAGAAAAAACTCATAGAGAGAAAAAGAGAGAAGAAAGTTAAGAGAGAAGAGAAGAGAAGATGTCACTAATTTTCTTTGTAAAAAAAACTAGAAACAGACGCTGTTATTTTGCTTTACTTTGAAAATGTTATTTTGAGGATTCATAAAGATTATAATGTTTGATATAAATTTGAATATCTCTAGAAATTCTTGTAGACTGTCTAGAGACATTGAATAGATTCTGATCCACAGTCCTTTTAAAAGGGCTGTAGTGAAATAATTTATTACATGGAACCTTAAAGTGGTCTGTTTTTATTTAAATTATTTGCTCTGGATTTACATTGAGCTCTCTGGATTTTATCCAGCTTAGGTTTACCCATAAGGATTACCTAGTTTTTCATAAACTATATATATATATATATATATATATATATATATATATATATATATATATATATACACTAGTGGGGATACACGTTGTTTCTTGAAAGGTCTCTGAATAACAGTATATTATTGACAATTTATTGATATTTTTCAGCCATCTTATGGAAAATAATTTTTATTCAATCTTTAAAAAATAAACTTCATTGTATTTTTTTTTGTTTGTTACAAAATAACTAAATTTAGGAAAATACCACACTAGCAAATATCACGTTGGAGATGGGTGGGAGTCTTAAGGGGCTGGGCATGCCTATATTTTTATTAAAACGAGACTTTATTTTTCGATTTAAATACTTTGGTAAAGTTGTTTTCAAACAAATCAAACTTTGATAAAATTTGATTAACCTTTTTCAAATTAGTATTAATAAAAGGAAATAAACTTAATTAAAATATATTTAAACTTTTAATTTAATCATTTTTACAAGCAAAAAGTATAGGGAGCCTTACTTCTTCGAAAAACAATGATTTACTATTTATTTCGGTGGGGAATTTAGATTTTTTTAAGTAAATTTTTTGCTTTTAAACATTAATTTAAAGAAGCAAACATTTCACTGTTAATGAATTTAATTTCTATTTTGAAAGAGCGTATAAGCAAGCACTGAGAATTTACTTTGAAAAGCGATTATGTTTAAAATATAATTTAAAATTATTGACTTTTTATGTTAGTTGCAAACCCAAAAAACAATGAAATTTATTTTTTAAAGATTGAATAAAGAATTCTTTTCCATTAGATGGTCGACTATATTAATAAGTCAATAATATACACACACATACAAACAACTGCCCTTTAGGATGATACTGTCTGTATATACAGACAGTGGTGTAGCTAGAGTAAACGTTACCCCGGGCGGTCCGCTCAAATGTAACCCCAATGACCCCGATTCACCCTATGCTGAATGGTTAGCTGTAGCTAAATTTTCATACATGCTCTACCTCTACTTTACTCTACTGTTTGCATGTATGATCCAAGACAAAATCCAATACCACAAAATAATCAGTTCAGATCAAAAGATTTTTAAAATGCAACTGTTCACTTTCAGAACAACTAAATACAAAACACGGCAATACACAAAAGAATGACATTCGATACTATGGTCTTAGAATGAATGTTTTCTTGTTTTCATTGTGGCAAACTGGTCAATGACATCAACAAATCTGTTTGTCTTGTAAGCTCGTTTTCAATGGACAGCACAGCCAGATCCGACAGTCTCGACTGGCTCATGGTTAACGTAATTTTCTGTTGCTAATTTTCCGGTGTCCAATTTTCCGTTGCATCATTTTCTGGGTACCATTTAATTATCAGTGATGTTTGAAAGTATTTTTCTTGACAAAAATGTTCTATTTAATTTTTAAGCATTTTTCGGAACATTGCAAATCAACTGAATTCTTTTAAAGGTTACCTAGAGAATTTATGCAAAGTTTATTTTTTTGTTTTTCTTTATACAAGTAAAATAAATTTACATCGTATTTTGATGTTATTATGATTTTAGTTTTAGTGATAATTTAAAAACAATAAATATTTATCATTAGTACCAATAATGGAAAATTAAGTTAAAAATTTAAAAGAATCGTTTTTGGAATCAGAAAATAGACACAAATTTTTCAGATTCCGATACCCCAAAAAGTTCCGATTTTTCCGATTCTCGATTCCGATGAATCCTTCCAACACTAGTAGATATATTCAAAAGTATATCGCTCACTCAATGGAAAATTGTATCTCAGCGAATTGATACACAGGCAAGACTGAAATTGTTGCACTTTTGGCTTCGTATTTCGCTTTGTTATTAATGATGCAGAGTTAAAACACCATATCATCCGATAAAATGTTACAACAATGTCTCTTGTTAGTAACCAAGATTGTAGCAACTGAAACACATGAAAGCTGAAAACATTGCTATTTTTCCTACTCACAAATTCCCCGACAATTTATTAGAAAATTTCTGACGGGGGGGACAAAACTGGGGGGTCATAAATTATTTCTGGGCGTCATATGCTCGCCTGTGGAACCCTGTGTCTCCACTACTGTTTTCAGACTATTTTTAGCACCTTAGTCCGGTTAGCTACACCACTGTATACAGACAAACCTCCCATCAAAGGACTAATACGGATCAGTTAAAGCCTATTGTCCATAGATGGGAAGGGATTATTTTTCAATTATAAAACCACTATAGTAACTGCCAGTAGTCATGATCATAATGTAAATACTATAAACATGTATATATGGCATAGATAAATATATACTTACTATAGATATATTAATTTAAATAACAAAAATAATAGATTTCACATAGCCACTTTCTCACGGACGCGCAAATATATCGTACTTTCCGTCTTTGTTTGCAATTGAAAGTCCCGCTTCCGCCGCCAAGCAGCCACTTTGAGAATTAATACGACTCATTCCGCTAAGCCCGCAAATTTTGAAATACATCGCTAACGATTTGGAACTTTATTTTTTTTTCTTGTAGATTTTTTTTTATTTTGCCTAAAATTTTTATCCATTGCATCCGAAGTCCGTTAATGAGGTCCGTAGATGAGAGGTTTGTCTATATATTTATTTTGTAGCTGCATACACACACACACACACACACACACACACACACACAAACAAACAGACACGCAAACACACACACACTCGAATATCCAGATAAATAAATATTAATTTTTTCAAATAATTGTATTTAATGTTCTTTACGTTTTAAATTTACATTATTGCTT
The DNA here is from genome assembly GCA_963932145.1 of Acanthosepion lycidas. NCBI lineage: Eukaryota > Metazoa > Mollusca > Cephalopoda > Sepiida > Sepiidae > Acanthosepion > Acanthosepion lycidas. Next base: position 136,736,361 of record OZ010576.1, read on the forward strand.
TAATATTCATTTTTTAAAGTTACACTTATTTACTGTCGATGTGAAAATAAATCCAAGCTTAAATATATCTTAATTTAAGTTTATTTACTTTTTTTATTAATAATAAACCCACCAAAATAAATAGTAATTAATTATTTTTCGAGGACATAAGGCGCATTATAGGTTTTGCTTGAAAAATGATTAAATTAAATATGTTTAAATATAAATTAATTTAAGTTTATTTACTTTATTTAGATGTTTCAGCCGGACTCTCTCTCTCTCTCACACACACACACACACACACCCGCACACACACACACACACACACGCACACACAAACAAATACACGAATATTTGAATAAATAAATATTACATTTTTTCAAATAATTTTATTTAATATTCATCTTTTAAATTTGGTTTGTTGTATTAATATTCATGTTTTTAAAGTTACGCTTTTATTTACTATAGATGTGTAAATAAATTTAAGGGAATAGAAATTTTAAAAATACATACATGTATAGCGTTTCGAATATATGACCAGAATTAAAAAGTAAAAACGAACGGTAATATTAATCGGGGATAAGAAATTTTACGTTCGTTTTACTTTTTATGTCTAAGAATTTCGAATGCATTATAATGCATTTTAATTTGAAAATATCTTCGTAAATAGAAATAATACGATGATAATATTTTTATAAAAAGCTGGCTGGGTTGATAATAAGTCTGAATATATATTTACTTTGTCATGATTAATGTCATTTTTTACATTTAGCCAGTCACACACACACTCACAACCTACTGCCCTTTATATATTTCAAGTGGGCAGATGCGTTTAGCTATAGTTTGTAAAATAAGAAAATTTATACCATCTATCTATCTATCTATCTATCTATCTATCTATATATATATATATATATATATATATATATATATATATATATATGTGTGTGTGTGTGTGTGTGTTTGTGTGTCTATTTGTCTATCTATTTAATTATCAATCAACATGTCTCCGTGTATGTGTGTGTATATACAAGAAGATGCTGAAAAATTCTCGCACCGACATATTTCTCAATTTTTTCCCAAACATCAGAATTACGCATATAATTGTGAATCTTTTACTTGTGCTTTTGTGTGTGAGTTTCTATGCGTTCGAGTGTAAGCACGTGCATGAAATTATTTTATATATAAGAAGCAAGAAATACGTATATATGAATATGTATTATTTTCTTCTTTTTTCATATCCAATTGTTTGTGTGTGTATGTGTATGTGTATATTATCGTTGACATATTATTGCCATTAGTAATACTATGTATGTCTATGGAAATATTTGTGTATATATAAATGAAGATTTGTGAAACTATAAGCCCCAATGCAAACAAGAAGTTGTGAATAATTGAAGATAATTTTTTCTTTGTTCCCAATAAAAATAAAAGCAAATCAAAACATGTTTGATAAACGAACAGCTCGTCCATGATAAATGACTTGTTCTGAAATGTGTTCGAGCGGAAAATGAAAATGAAGATATCTGGTCATGCGTGAATTCGAATCAACAACGGCATAAACAAGACAAAAAGCGCTTTATGTAAATAAAAATAAAAATGAACACCGTCGACAAAATGACAAGAAGTAGAACATTGACAACAGCTAGAAAAATGACAGCACAGATCGAGCAGTGGACTGGAAGCAATGATGTCAAAGGTTCCTTTTCAAGTGACTTCTATTTTACGCCGCATCTAAGATAATGTCAGGCATAGCCGCCCGTTGACACTTGTAACATAAGTTAAACGTGGATTTTATTTTAAGAATATTTTACTGTGCAAAAGGAGAAATTAAACTGTCAGTCATGTAAAAAGATGGAAGCAAATTATATCATAGTCCAAATTAGGTACGAATCTGTAGGAACGGTAATTGATTGAGAATTGTGTAAATAAGAGGGATTTCAAATTGCAGACAATTGACAAATGCACATCTCAAAAGCTGTTATAGGAAGTGTGCAGCCAATATGATTTGGAACTTGGTAGTTCAAACGGATCCTCGAATCCAGATTAAGAAACGATAACTTGATAAGATAAACTAGGTAAGAATAAAGTTTTTTTCTCGATATGTGTTCCATCAGACCAGAAATTATAATAAAAAATGTCCAAAGCTGGATGATTACTTTGGCCTATCTAGGCAAGTAAAAAAACGTAGAACATGAAATTTCTACCCATCCTTACAGGTATGTCTGGAATAGTCATGAGAGGATTTGTAAAAAGATTGGAAACTTCAACAACCAGAGTAAGTATTGAAGACTTCATGAGAGCTTTAATAAAATCAGATGAAGAGAATTCTTTCTTTTCTTTTTATGTGTCATGTCCTTTCAGGATGTAAGCGATCATGGCCCTCCACTTCCCCTTTTCCCTTGTGGCTCTCAACAGGTTTTGTGTTTCCGCCAACTTCCCCAGACCATGCTCCGTAATCCACTTGAAACGATGGAGACCTGAATATCAGATGCAGTGTTCGTCAAGAAGAATATTTGTCATATAGTGTATGTTGCTGTTAAAATTATAACAAAACTAGAAAAAATATTTATATTTTACCAGAGAATGCAAAATGATATAGAATTTGGAGTTGATAGTTGTTTCAGCTGTGTATTGAAAAACCTGAAACAATCCCGAAGTGCTTTGCTGAGGTGTCGATAACAGAAAACCCTAGACAAAATATAAACTATCTATTCGAGAGCATACATAAAATCTAGTATAATATTGAAGAGGATACTTAATTGTGGGGCAGATTTGCTGTCACTTGATCTCTAATGAAAAAAAAAACAGATAATGAAATATTAATGATGATGATAATGATGTAGAGGGGAAGGTAAGTGAAAGAAAATAGTTCTGATAATATTCAGGAGTAAAATAATTAGGCAAAAAATTTTATACACAAGAAAATGGGAAAAGAACAAATGACAGAAAACTGACAGATTCCAACGAAAAATCAGATTTATTTTAGCTATGCTTCTCAAAACGTGCATGTAATACCGTTTAAACATTCAAATAAATATAATATAATAAATATATATATGTGTGTGTGTGTGTGTGCGCGAGCGCGCGTGTGTGTGTGTAGATTTATTAAAGACGTCTGACAAGGTACTGCGATTAAGATTTTTATTACGAATGTTTTACTGTAGTACGGTCTGTCGAAACAACGGAAGATTTTGAGATTTTCATAAAAGACTTTACTGACTTCCACATGTCAACACAATAAATAAAGATATACAATAAAGAAGATGCAGGAGTCATAAAAAAATAAAAAATAAGTCCTCCTTTCTTCGCCCTTTCTATTTTTTTTATTAAACCTTAAGCAGAAGAATATTTTGGCCACAAGTTCAAGAAAAAATTGGATTACTACTACACACAAAAGACAATGGTTAAACATAAGGAAAATTAATTCGTTTTAATACGTGAAAATAACCAATCTTTGACAGATGAAGGTCACGAGACCGGAAACTCATGTAGCAAAAATATGGAAAATAAAGTCGTCGACTATATAATTAAAAATCCACATTATAACCAAAAACGTTTGCACCTTCTCTTTAAGATATATATATATATATATATATATATATATATATATATATATGAATAAAGACAAAAGGAAAACTTAGCCGAAGCGTTTAGTCTTCTGAGGGTCTTTATCAAGGCAAATGAAAAGATTTTAATTTGAACAAGAATTTATATAGACGATCAAAAATGTTATTGGTTTTCAAAATGTTTAAATTTAAAGACGCTCATAAATATTCATTACGCCAGCCGAAAAGTCAGGTAAGATATTATTATATGTCTAATAAACGAAAGTGAGTTAAAATTATTTTTTAATCTAAATTATTATTTAAGTTATCTTAGTTTGTGATTAATACATTTATTTATTTATATTTGAAATAACATAAGATCATGAATTTAATTTTCTTTTCATTTTTTAACATATTTTTATGGTGTCATCTCTGTTGGCTGCGTCACGGATTTCTTTCAAATATCTCCATTTCTGAAAGAATTACTACTTTCCCAAGAAAACGTACATATTATAATGGGTAATGGTGTAATGGTTAGCAAGCTTGTCTCTATTCGCTGGAACAATTGCGTCTAAGTAATGAGATCGATCCTTACTACTTTCGGGCTTGTGTCACATTTAAGCCACGCTTAGAAAATCGCCATACATGACTATAAAACACCAAAGGTAATATCATAACCCTTTTTTTTTTATCTAAAATAAGCTAATAAATGATCAATATAAGTTATCCAAACAAAGAATATAAAATGGAATACGTGAAAACCAGTCGTATGTTGAATATTTAAATAAGTTTCGTTTCCTGATCATTATTAAAACATAACTGAAAAGATCCAAGAAAATGTTATCATAACAACACTGCTACATTACAAATTGAAATATTCTAGCAGTTCAAATTTAAGAATATATGTCCGTACGAATATCAATGAGATTTTTTGCATAGGAAATATGTTTAAATAAAATCCAAATTTGGTGATTTGACATGCGAAAATAAAAATGAAAATAAAAGTTGTGGTGGTAAAAATAAAACGCATAGCAAAAGGAAATATTAAAAACTTGTAATTAGAAAATAATTTGTTATTATATATTATTGACGTGTTTAGGAAAGAAACAGGAATTAAATTTTAGTAAGTTATTTAAACGGTATCTGTTTAAATATGATCTTTAAATAATATATTAGCTAGAAAAAATGAAATGTTGTAAAAATTTGTTGAAACGAATTATATTTTGATATCATTTCAATTATTATTTATATCCGAGCATGAATAATTTTATACATTACACTGATTTTACAACCGACATGATATCATCTATTTGTGTATAGAACAATGGAAGATTTAATGTATTCCAAATTTTTAAAGCATTTTGTATTCGTAAATATTTGTAATGAGTTCTTTTATAAATAATACGTTTATTCAGACATCAATTTTGATATGTATTTGTTGCATATTTGAATAAATAAGTCCTGATACCTGTTTTAATTAATAAGAGTTAATACCTGTTCTAATTATGTGGATGTTGTGAAATTCTCTTTAAAATTAAATTTATTTGCCGAATTTCTATTGAATTACGACAGATAATTTTGTTTGCAATCAGCGTTTTATTTTAGCAAGATTAACACGAGAAAATTTAGCAATTTCTCAGTAATTCCGATTGTAGAAAAAACCAATCATTCACTTTGATCGTCATTATTAATAAATGTGTTTGCTTAATAATTAGATTATATCATTGTGTATTTACATGAAAATAAATGTCGAGTTATTTGTGTTTGTGTGTGTGTGTGTGTGTACGTGTGTAATTACCTATATATATGTGTGTGTGTGTGCGTGTGTGTGAGTGTTTTGAACAAAAGAATTAAAATTTTCAGACACACTCGGTTGTATATTAATATTTTGGTTTTATTATTTCAATTAGGTTTCTCGACTAATTTCGGCCAGTATGGCCATCATCAGGAGAATCTATCTATCTATCTATCTATCTATCTATCTATCTATCTATCTATCTATCTATCTATCTATCTATTTGGTTGAATATTTTATTCTAATCCGACCAAGTTTTTAATGTTGCCATTAAACTCGTTAAGTAGGGCGCCGTAGTTTTTGTCATTGTAAAAAAAACAAACACAATTAAAACACCAACTTTTTAAAATACTTAAAACTGCAAGTATAAATGAAGTTAGCCCCCTCGATAAGGTTAATTTTTGAAACGACAGAGCGTGTTTCATGCGCATTTCCAAATAAATTCATAACTTTATATTACATTAGTTTTTGTGTTACGATTCACCTCTGAAGATGATCTTGGATGAGATAGAAAGTTCTTGGGAAAATAAAATGAATGAGAAAAACTACGGCGCCATCCTTAATGGGTTTAATGGCGATAATAAGAAACTACTCCGTGAACTTGAAAGGATTAAAACAAAAATAGACATATGTCCAGATTTTTCAACAAACATACTTGAAAATATGCTGCCTAAATATGCATACATACAGATATATATATATATATATATATATATATATATATATATATATATAGATAGATAGATAGATAGATAGATAGATATATATGTGTGTATGTGTGTGTGCGTGTATACACATCTGTCTGTTTTTACATGATGTTTTTAGGTTTTTCTTTTTCAGTAGATTTATAAATCACTTCGCAGGCACACACACATATGTACCGATTTTTCTTTTGGCGTTTTCGTTCTGGATATCACACAGAATTACGGCAAATATTAAAACCAATAAAAACATGATTCATTCGTAATTGATCCCCCACTGGGAGAATCTTTGTTGTTATTTTGATAAGATGATCCAGAAGAAACATATTTCCCGAGGGGAGAGCTTGCGTTGCCCAACATTCATCACATAAGCATTTATTCCTGTCATTATATACGTAAAGAAACCTAAAAGCTTATCTCCGTGAAAACTCTCCAAGGGTTACTAAATGTTTGTTTCGTGGGTACTTTTTGCCGTATTTACTAAATATTATTTAGTACAGCAGAAGGTAACAAGTGTTGGATGTCCAGTGTAATATTGGTTTTTATTAATCTTAACACAGTTCAAGGCTAAATAGTAGTGAACTAAAACTGTAGTGCGCTAATTTTCCAAAAGATATGTTAAGTCCTACCTTGCAAATCAGTATTCGGTTTCTAGGATTTTATCTGGAATCAAATACCCACTGGAGCCAGCAGAATATACATAACACGATTAAAATAAACATTTATTAATTACGTTTACTTATTTATAATATAAAAACTACGAATATTTTAATTGTACAGAGCTCTATCTATCCACTATCTATCAGGTTTTTCTTTACAATGATGTTCCCCCTATACAAGGTCCAAGAGACACTCTAGGTAGAGGGTTACAGTATAAGAGGGAAAAAGAATGTAAAGATTGTAGGATGAGCCTGAAACTCAATCCTAAAAAAAAAACAAATAAACCTCTACTAATACCAGGGAGGAGTGTGAACCTGACGATAGGAATGATGCTAACTAAAGGCATCCAATAAATTCTTATACCTGTACAATGTGTTAATTTACAGAATATAAGTATGGACGTACCATAAACATAAAGCCACACATACAAATTCTATTCCCCAAATCAGTATTTCAATAACCAAACATAGAATTTTTACACATTCAACATGTTTATTAGTATATAAATATGCAATTAACACATTTTCCATCTGTTACAGAACTGCTGTCGGCATCGTTTTTTATTTTTTCAATAATGTTCACTCTGTACAAGAGCCACTCACGGTAACGGCTTACAGGGTAGAAGGTAAAGTTTATGTGGATATGTAGGGAAGATAACCGTTAATTCTAGACATGATCCGGTGGGAAGAAGCTGTTCGAATCTTACTAATGGAATACGAAGGGAATGAATGTGGTTCGCTACAATGTGCTTGCAAGAAGGGTCTTAGCTCTGACGGTCAGAACGGGTAGAAAACTTTGCATGGAAATAGCGATATATTGGAGAGAGGCTTGCAACATTTCGTATGATAAAGTGTGAAAAGAATTCACCTCTCATATGTAAGCGGAAACGCTTTTGGACACTATCGAAACTGGCAGCGTTAGTAAAAAATAATGAAGAGAGAACTAGGCATCTCCTTCTCATATATGGCAACAGTACTCCCTATTCGACCTGATCTGACTCTTGTAAAGGTAGAGGATAGCAGGGGGAGTACAGACGACTAACCATTTTTCCAGCATCTTTAACGATGGATCGTATGTTAGAATTCAACTTTAGGTCTGGGTTGAGCTTATGTCCCACTAGGGGTACTAGGCCGGTCTCCTTGAGAGGACACCCGTTCATCGTGATAGGCGAAGATTCAGAGCCAGCTCAGTGATAATAATGGAATGTCAATGTTTTGGTTTTCGACACATTGAATGTGACCAGCCATTTTTTCACAACTTGAGCTGTCAGAATGAGGTCAGAGGATACATCAGATGCCAAGCTCTGGTCATCTCGAGTGTTGGAGGTGCACCCATATACCGTTGTATTATCAGCACAGATATTCACAAAAGATCCGAGTGTATACTCATATATTAGGCCGATCATTTATGTAAAGTAGAAAAAGAATAGGGCAGAGAAGCGCCCCTTGTGGCGATGTCTGGTTATTGACTCATGGTCATCCACGCGGAACTGTTTTCAGATAAATGTTGTTTAAAATGCTCAAATAGATATAAATATAAAGGTGCCAATTATAGTGAACGATCTTAATGAACACCTGCTTCGAAAAGTCAAAACCAATAGCCATATTAGAAAGTTTGTGCCGTCTGTCACCTTGAAAAACAGCTTTATTTTACATTTTGTTCATGATGAATGTTGAACTCTCGATCGATTTCTTTTAAAGTTGAACTATCTGTCGATTTGGCTTACGAATCTTAAAATATATAAAATGATATTTATATTATTAGCAAATATATATATATATGTGTGTGTCTGTGTTAAAGATATATATATATATATATATATATATATATATATATATATATATATATGGTGTTAGATAGATATTAGGTTGGTGCAAAAATAATATCGTTTTTTGACGTATATTTTAACGTCAAAAAACGATATTATTTTTGCACCAACCTAATAGATAGATAGATAAAAAAAATGGAAAAAGTTTACTTGTGAGGCGTTTCGATCTTCAGGACTTCATATTAAAGTAGCGGATTTACAAATTTGACATAAAAAAACGTTACTCTTATATGACTAAAATATATCCGTAAAAGGACAATATTAAGACTAAAGGAAAACTGATGAACTTTATGGTAATAATGAAGAAAAGTAATATTGTCTACTAACTCCTTAATATCTACTATCCAAAACCATTTATCCAAGTTTAACAATATGTAAATAATTATCACCACATCCAAAATCTATTATGGATATGAACAGAACCAAAATGAAATTTAATAATTATAATTTCGAAGCAGGATTACATAATAGAGAAATCAAAAATTACTTTATAAAAATAGCTATTTCAACAAACTTTACAAGATTTTTTGTGGATCAGTTTTAATATTTTTTATTATTGGGATTAGATATCAACGGATTATTGCATATATATATATATATATATATATATATATATATATATATATATATATATATATATATTCAACTCTCCCGTCGTATTCGACGCATGAGGGTCAGGCAGCTCAGTTTCTAGGAACCGACAGCCCGACATCAGTATATGTGAGTTGATTATAGTGGTGAAAGCTTTGTTCAGAACCATACACATTTTGAAGGGGCGTTTGGAGACATGGTGCACTACGTGCCACGAGATAAACGACCCTCCGAAGGTTTTGTCATCCAAGGCTACAGAACCCAGTCTCTACTAGAGGGAGAAGATATAAGAAGAGGATTCGACTGGAATTCGAACTCGGCTCACTCACTCACTCACTCACTCACTCATTCACTTGGATGTTGCAATTATTTTGATATAGTTAATATTGGATTAATTGTTTTGAATAGTCGATGTTAAGGAGTTAGTAGATAATTATATGTCTGTTTTTATCTAATTTATTGTCATTATTTTTGTTATCATTAACGTCATTATCTTGTATATTTTGCATGCCTTTCTCTTAGCGTTGTATTTGTAATAATGAGGATATTGAATGTTTTAAAAGTGTTTTAGATGTATATTTCTTCTTCAGGTAAATATTGGGGGATGCAGATTCTTAGTGTTCTTAAATAAAATGCCATAATTTTTCCAAATTTTATTATGTTCCAGCAGTGTCAATAGAAGTTTAGGAAGTTACTTTTGAAAGATTTTTTCGTTTGTTAACAAGATCAGGTAGAATTGTGTCATGTACATATATTAACAGATATATGTATCTAAAATAACAATAATTTTGTAGTAATATATTTTCTAGGAATTCTAAAAATAAACAAGCCATAACACCGCTAAGAGGGAAATCCATCGGTAATATATATTTTTGTCAACAAAATTGCTATCGAATTGTTATCACATTGATTTGTAAAGAATTTGTACATTTCTTATAATCTTAATCATTATGATTTTTATAGGCTTCATTTTATTTTATATTCTATTTTTATTTATTATTTTATTTTTAATTGCACACACACAAATACACACACGCACACAAACACACAAATACATACACACACACACACACACACACACATATATATATATATATATATATATAATAGAATATATTTGTTTACACTACCTCAAGAAAGATCTTATAATGGAAGCATATAAATGTGAGAGACAATGAAGAGCAGTCAATAAGATGGATATGGGAATCCCATGGCAGGAAACGTATTATAGAAGTAATTAAGGTGCACTTTGGATGGAGACTTCTATGTTTTATCTACGCATATACTAAGGATGCAAAGATATAGTCTCCAATCGTTAATTTTGACCCCTCATGAGTCCCGCTTATTTAAAACTTGTACAAATGCTGAGTGTTGACTATTGTAATATGTCAGTTGTTCCTGTTTGCTTTGATATGTGTGCGGTCGTGTGAGCTTCTAGATATGGGTCAATCCTTGTAAATACCTATGTTCCTATTTGAGTCTCATACTAGTTTGATGACAGGAAATGCCATTGTCTACTCATTTCGCAGAGGAAGTGTCAACTGGAAGCCGTCTGTTCTACAATATGGGAAGATAACTTCTTTTAAATCCCAGAACGATAATCAGAAAAAAAAGATTAGCTGACATCTCAGTTTAGTCTTAGCTATCTATGAGTTTTATTTAACTCTCCCTTCCTCTCATTATATTTTTGTCAGCGTATTCCTGTCTATCTGTCTATATCTCCATACATATCTATGTAGCCATATTTTTAAGGTAACCATTTGTATATTTAAGCAAAAATGTCTAATTCTTTTTATTTATAATAAGTTATTTAATCCTGATAGTATTAGGTTGGTGCAAAAATAATGTCGTTTTCTCACATGTGAGAAAACGACATTATTTTTGCACCAACCTAATATTTCTTTCCTCACCTTTTTAATTTATTGTATTTTTTTTTTTATTTATTTCCAATTTTATTTTCCCTTCTAATTTTTATTTTTTTTTATCAATCTTTTGTTTTGTTAATGCCCTTTCTTTTGTATTAATTTCTTTTAAGACATTTTACAGTTTTTCTACTGTATAAACAACCGGGTTATTGAGAAGCCATCAGCGGGACAAACATCTAAAAATCTTAGCAAATAAGCAAGTACTAAAAATTTTTTTATGAAAGGTTGCTTTTTTTATTGCTCACATTCGTCAAAAATAGTTATCTGAAACAACGATTGTGTATTGTAAGTGCGCTTTATTAAGTAGTAGTAAACGAAAAGTAAAAAACAGATTTCATTTGTTTTTAGTCAATTTTCAGCTAAGAAATACGATGAAAAATATTAAAAAATTGCAATGTAAAATTGTCCTTCAAAGATCACAACTAATTTTCTTAACATGTAATCTGTTAATAAGAATACATTTCTCTCTACAAGAAAAAAACAATAGAGTGACTCTTTCCTCCTAATCATCAACAAAAACAAAGATCATAAAAAGCTTCTTGGCCCAATAATTATGTAAATCGAATATTGGGCTGGACAGGCATCAGGTCGATTGCTTGCAACACAAAAATAAACACCTTCAAACACATGCGCGCACACATACGCACACACACACATATAAATAATCATACACACACTCACACACACACATATATATATATATATGTATATATATAATACATATATACATACATGAACTGCCGTTCAAAAGTTTGAAGATACATTCAGAATTATCATGTGAAGAACTTGACAAAAGATTAAAAAATGAAAAAGTAGCTCTTTGAGTCATTGAAAAAAAAGATTAGAATTAATTATGAAACTTATACAACGAATGCCAAAAATTTGTGCTGCAAAGCAAATAAGATTCGAGCCGTACAACAGTATTGGCCAAGACGGCTGCTCTATAATCCCTTATTTTGGTGTCCAGTTTGATATTTCTCTCTCATTCCATCGGCGGTGGTGAATTTTTCTCAATGCATTTGAAACTTTGGCGATCCGATTTTTTATTTCGTCATCAATAATATATATTATTTCCCAGACTGACATATATATATATATATATATATATATATATATATATATATATATATATATATGTATGTATGTATGTATGTATGTGTGTGTGTGTGTGTGAGAGAGAGAGAGAGAGAGAGAGATAGACAGGACTCAACATTGCATAGTGTCTGCCTGTTTCAAGCGTCAAGCGATTTTAAGATATCATTGAGTCTTGAAACAATCACCCTGGCCGAAAACGGAGACTTATTTCTCATTTACTTTGTCAACAACTCATGAGAATGAATATTTCCTAAGTGTTAATGAAACGTTTTCATAATAATATATATATATATATATAAAAAGAAATGTTTAAATAACTTTTCATTCTATGTGTAGAATATTTTTATTGTAGCGTGAATTAGAAAAGTTCTAAGTTGAAAAAATGCAGATATTTTTGCTGAATACATTCTTTCACGTGAAAGGAATTATCACATTTATTCGCAATATTAACAGGTATTTTCGTCGTTCTTTCTCAAATATAGAAATCATTTTTAAATGATTTATAAATCAGTTTACTTCATTAATAATAATAATAATAATAATAATAATAATAATAATAATAATAATAATAATAATAGTAATAATAATCGATCAATCTTTGCGTGCATATGATCTGTTTTTTTCTTCCTTTTATGTCAGAGTGGATGCTAAGTGTTCGACTTTAGTTAAGCGCTCTGTAGAAGTTTCGACCTTCCTAAGAATAAAGAACACAGGAAATCTGATTAAATTCTGATGTGATAAGAGCGCTGTATTGAGTGCTGACTGCCATGAATACTGATCCCTTTATCCGTTTAATCTTGAAACTTTCCCAGAAATCTGCAGTCATTTTGAGGGCAAAGAAAAGAATCAGCCTTGGGCTATAATTTTTTTTTCGGATTTAAAGACGGGCACTTGGTTCAGAAATGTCGCGAGTTTTTGCCAATTCAAATTAAAAAAAAAAAAACTTAAAATAGCAGCAAATAGGGGAAAAAACGAGGGTAAATCTGCCGAGCGAAAAATTTTAGACAAATAACAAAAGTGTGTGTACTCGGAATGAATGGTGTTTGGTGGAGTAAGTGTGCATGTGAGTGTGAAAACTTTCTGTTTACACACACACACACATGCAAACACACACACAAAAACATGTGTATGCGTGTGTGTATGTTTGGGTGTGTTTATGTGTCTGTGTGTCTGATCATTTACATTGTATAATCATATATGGATGAGTGTGTGTGGATTTGTGAAGTCGATGTGACATTTACTAGCATGTAAATCAGATTTTGATGGCGCGGATTCTGTGACTGTATAAGTGGGAGAGCCGAGTTCAAGTTCAGGTCGATGCTGTTTTGTACACTTAGTATTAATGTTCTAGAAAAGGCATGAATTCACCTTCTCCTGGCCATGGATTGAATAGCAAAGTCAATTTGGTTGTCTTGCCTTGAAATTGCAACCAGTCTAGAGGATGGAATTAAAATCCAGCTTATAGAGTATTGGTTCCCGTCAGGCTATATTACTCAAGACACACCACACTGTTGTTATGCCTGCAGTATATGTCTTGCCCCTACGAGACCCTAACAGCTTATAGGACTCGTAATCATGACGGACTAAAACTGAAATTGGCAAAGTAAATTCTTATTTTGCTGACTCTGAATAAACGGCACTCATTTTGTATTTATTTTCCCTGAAGGATTCATATATTCACTTATCATTAAATTCAGATAACTTGACGAAAGTTCGACTATAAACATGTCACAGTGATGATTTGCATTTAAAACAATATGTGACGTGTGTGAACGAAATTTTCACAGAATGATGGCAACAGTTATACGCCCGTACCTCGAAGGAGCAAGACATATGCTGCAGCCATAACAACAGTGTGGTGTGTCTTGAGCAATATAGCCTGATGTGACCCAATACTCTATAAACTGGATTTTAATTCCATCCTCTAGACTGGTTGCAATTTCAAGGCGAGAGGACCTAATCTACTTTGCTATACAATCTATGACCACGAGAAGGTGAATTCATGCCTTTTCTAGAACATTAATATTAATAATACTAACCTAGATCATTATACCACCTCCTCCTTTTTGGCGTCTCAAGCGTTGATGACGAGGGCGTCAGTTTACGAACTAACCTTGCTTCTACCGTCAGGGGCATCAATGGTAGCACGAGATTCATTCGTGAACAAAGCCTTCGAAAAGTCGACCTTCATGTTATCTTCTGGCCATTTCAGGTGCTTTTGCAAGTTTATTTTTGTCAATGGAAACGTTTTCACCGCTGTCATTGATTTTCTGACCTCGCGTAGTTCTGGATATAGTTTTTTTTCTGGAAAGTTCTCGACTGGTCAGGCCAGGGTTATTTCACGTTTAATTTGCCACATAGATGATATCGTTGCGAAACAACGATCGATTGACCCTTATTGGACATCTTACATAACTTCGTAGGAGATGCAACAAACGTTTTCACCGTTTGGTGATATCTTTCAATCATTTAGATATTTCGAATGTTGATTGACATTGTTATTGCATATATATATATATATATATATATATATATATATATAATATTTTCAAATTTTTATTTACATCTTTAATGTTACTTCAAATATTCTATGCAGCCTATAAATTGTTGTGATTCGCAGCTGAATTTCGGTGATGTTGTCTTTGATCTTAGGACACATTTTCGGACAATTATTTTGTTTCCCTCCGATTTAAAAATAAATTTGACAAAACTATCACAACCACTTCAACTTCATTTACGGCCACAGATGTAAAATTCTATTCATCATTTATATTCTATGTTTTTGCGACGTTAATTGTTATTTCTCTTCATTCATCTATTTTCTGTTTCAAATTTTCTCACGCTTGATTTTCCATTTCCCTTCAAACAACTTAATGTAAAAGGAAGAAAACTGATAAAAAATTAAAAAATGGAAAGAAACTGGTAAAAAATAAGAAAAAAGAAAGAAAATAAGAAAAAGAAAGAAAACTGGAAAAATAAGAGAAAAATTTGGATGCTAAGAACAAGAAGAAATCTTGAGATTGAGAGAAGAAAACGTCAAATAACTGTAAATGTAAATGCCTGAACCCTCACCACCTCAAACTGGGGAACTACAAATGCTTGCATTAAAAGAAAAAAGCATAGTAAATAAATGAATAAATGTATATACAGAAAGATAATGTATAAAAGAAGTGTGCTATGCAAATTTGCATGCTTCGAATATGAAAATGTTACCAACAGTCACTCCAGTTTTTCTTTTAATCAATTCACCTCAAGTAAAGCTATAATGCTATTAAGACGCAAGGGGATTATCAGAAGTGAAAGAGAATAAAAACACTTTAGAAGGAACCGGACACCCAATACTAAACAGCAAACAAGTGATAAACCTCTCCTCCTGTTCAGAATACCCGGGTGGAGAGTAGACTGGACGATAGATGAACCTTTTTTTTTAAGCGTTTCACCCCAAGCAAGGCGGGAAGCCACTAGGACGCAAGGGGTTACAGAAAATTTGGAGCATGGTCAGATAGGAGTGAAGAAAGGATGAGGTAAAGGGTAGTGGATAGATCAAGGCAACTGGAGATGTCGATTGACATTACATTTGAATAGCTGGAGATTATAGCTCTCAGGGAAACTGGAATAGGGAAGGGAGTTCCACAGGCGAGAGGTGCGAGACATGAAGCTATTGGAGTAGAAAAGACAGCTATATTTAGGAGTTTCGACAGTGAAAGGGTGAGTGTGGGATGCCAGCCTCGTAGGGCGCTTGAACTCATGAAGTCTGGGAACCAGCGAATGCAGCTCCTCGGAGCAATTACCATGAAAGTATTTGTAAAACAGACAGAGGGAGGCGACGGCACGTCTGTGAGAAAGTGACTCTAGACGAGATGCCAGAGCAGGGCCAATTATATTGCATATGCGCCTCTGGAGCCTATCAAGAACCCCGAGCCAAACAGAAGGGGCTCCAGACCATATATGGCAGCAATACTCCATGCAGGGGCGAATTGTTGTTTTGTAGATCTGGAGGATCGATTCCGGAAAGAAAAATTTCCTGGCGCGTCACAGGGAGCCAACTTTCCTTTCGGTGGACAAAGCAATTGACTCAATGTATTTGTTCCATCTCAGGTCAGCAATCAACGTGAGACCGAGCAGCCGCAGAGAGGTGCTCTCGAGAAGTTGAGCGTCAGACATTCTCATGGAGGGCAGGGAAGGATCTCTTTGTTGATTAATAGAGAGTAGTTTTGTTTTTGAGGCATTAAAGTTGTCCAGCCAATTCCTGCCCCAACCGATTGGAGGTCCTTTTCGAGGCGCACGGACAGGTTAGTTTTGTCAGCGACACTAGATTTGTTTTTGAGACAGGAGTAAATTGTGGTGTCATCCGCGTAGATGCCAACTTGGGAATTTATGGCATCAGGAAGGTCATTTATGTAGATAAGGAATAGAATGGGGCCTAGGGTGGAGCCTTGAGGAACACCTGCGTTCGTGGGATAGGAACTGGAGGAGAATCCGTTGAGAAAGACCTTCAATTCACGGTTTGACAGGAATGATTGTATTAGGTCAAACAATCGACCCGTAATGCCATTTCTGGAACTTGCGAAGAAGGCCGGCATGCCAAACCCTATCAAACACTTTGGAGATGTCGAGCTTCCCCGTTATTTTGAAGAGCTTGGTAGTTTCAGTGATGGCCGTAAGCACATCAGCTGTAGGTCGGGCAAAGCGGAAGCCATATTGCTTGTCTGAGAGCAGATCATGGATGTGAGGTGGTTAACCACTTTGGTATTGATTAGAGCTTCGAATACTTTGCCGAAGAGGGGTATGAGACTGATAGGACGGTAGTTAGAAGGATCAGAGGGGTCGCCAGAGTTCTTGAAGACAGGAACAATTGAAGAGGACTTCCAGCAGTCAGGAAAACAAGATTCCTTGAGGCAGTAGTTATATAGTTTAGAGAGGGCGAGCGCCAGTTCAGGCGCGCATTTCTTC
Organism: Acanthosepion lycidas; assembly: GCA_963932145.1. Taxonomy (NCBI): domain Eukaryota; kingdom Metazoa; phylum Mollusca; class Cephalopoda; order Sepiida; family Sepiidae; genus Acanthosepion; species Acanthosepion lycidas. Next base: position 136,753,436 of record OZ010576.1, read on the forward strand.
AAGACAATGGCTGGTATCCCATCTCCACCACTAGCCTTGTTGGGGTCTAAATTGGAGATAATGCCCAATACCAAAGACGGGGTTATGTGTAACCTACTCAATAGGGCCTCAGTTCTAAGAGGGAAGTCGGGTATGGGTACACCGGAAGAGTCGAGCGTTGAGTTGAATGAAAATTTCCGAGCAAAGCATTCAGCCTTGCCGGCAGAGGAGGTCAGGACTTCGAACTGGTTGAATAAAGGAGGTATAGAGGGTTTGCAATTGTTCAATACGCTCTTGCAGAGACGCCAGTAATCTTTGGAGCCAAATTTGCGAGATGCAATACGCTCCTTCATCCGAGCAGCAAATAGGGACTTAGCATCGTTGAGGACACGCTTACACTCGTTACGGGCGGAGGCAAAGAGACGTCTATTGCATTCAGACATGTCGCTACGAAATAGGTGAAAGAAGTGATTCCTATGGGCAATGGCGGCTGAGCAAGCAGCAGAGAACCAGGGGGAGGAGCGTGACTTGACCCTATATTTCCTTGAGGGAATGAAAGCGTCGATTCCAGCTTTAACCCAGGATTAGACCTCAGAAGCACATTCTTGAACGGGGAGCGTAAAGACGACATCCCAGGGGACATCGCGGAGGAAATCACGGAACGCGGCCCAGTCATCTCGTTGATAGTAGAACGAAGTTCTAGTGGTAGGAGGTTCTTTGTAGGGTGTGGAGTTGAAGGAGATGTTAGCAGATACTACCGCATGATCAGAGTTACCAAGAGGGCAGAGTTGCGTGGCGCTACAGGACTCGGGGATGGAGGTAAAATACAGATCGAGAAGAGAGGCTTTACCTTCCCGGTTGAAAGCAAAACGGGTGGGGAAGTTAGATAATGTTTGTTATTAAAAATGTCTAATCCCCAAGTTAAAGTGGCATAGTAACAGACATTTTGAAAGATCCATGGGAAGAATTTCACAAAAGAGTAACGAAAAAGTAAAGTGAAAAATTCCAAAACAGTGATGCTTATTATTAAGAAAATATATAACAAAATCCTTTGGAAACTATTGACCTATCACAATGTGTCATATCTTATACAATTAACTCTCAGAATAATTCACAAACAGAATACTAAACACTATCGATGAAAATTAATCAGTGAACAGACAGATTTCAGAAATAGATATTCAATAATGAACCATTTGAAAGCAATAAACCAACTGATCAAAGAAATAAAGAGGATATCACACTCTTTTGTTTGGTTTTTTGAAGTATGAAAAGGTTTTCGATCCGGTAGGTAATTAGTAGTTTTCAACACCATATGTGAGCAAGATATTATTAAAATTATAAATACATACAATAACAATATTGGAATAATTCAGCTGCACAAAGAGAAAAATAAAAAAATAAATTCAGAAAAGCGAGAAGACAAGAGGATAATATTTCAACTAAATTATATTAGAAGGTTTTGAAAGTATTTGCGGAAAAAGTAACTAGGATTCAAGTAAACGGAAAATATTCCAACCATCTACCAATGATATTTTACTAATAACAGGTTCAATGGATGATTCACAGGAAATCCTAATATAAATATAGAATAACTCATATCATATATTAAAATGAATAGAAATATACGAAAATAATATTCATTTGTAGCATTTGGAGAAAGAATCTAAGAAGAAAAAATGCAGTTGTGGAAAAATTAAAATAGACAAATGACATAATAAAGGAAAATCATGAAAATAAAATAAAACGACACATAAGAATTGATTTGATTTGGTTTGATTTTTTTTTATGGTATATCAACCTCAGTGGTTTATTTAATGACGTCAAGATTTTTATTGCGTGTAATATTTTTTCCGAAAATGTATTGGTGGTAATTTATTTTTCAAAAATATATTTGGTGGTAATTTATTTTTCAAAAATATATTTGGTGGTAATTTATTTTTCAAAAATATATTTGGTGGTAGTATTTTTCAAAAATATATTTGGTGGTAGTATTTTTCTTTTTCGAAAATATACTGCTGATAATAATGTATTGCTGGTAATAAATTTTCTTCAAAGATATATTGCTGGTATTTTTTTACAAAATGTATCGCTGGTATAAAGACATATTTCTAAACTTTCATAATGCTTTGACCCTAGTTTTGGGGTTAATTATTTGCCCATAGCTGGGACCATAATAGATACTACTACCCCAGTCAGGTTCTACCTGGGAACACCAACAATTAAGAGATAGTTCCACGCTACTCAAAAACTCCTGATCAGAGGCCTTGCTGTCGGATATAGTTTATCGTCATACCCAGGAAAGCATAACAATTGGATGGACAACATTTAGTAAAACTAGACAATGAAAAGCCCTTTTCCAATGTCCTCAAAGCAAGAATGTATAATACTAGTTTTGTTGTATATGAAACATTCTAATTAATGAAATTGATTTGCAATCGAATGATGATCAATAGAAAGAGAAATACTCGGAATAACTGTAAAAAAGAGCAAAACGTGTATCGTAGACAAACCCAAGATAAGAGTTACCATCGGAAGGAGTAAGCGACAAAAATAGTGATGGGGGGATACATAGCAAGAAGGAAGAATAACAGATGTGTAAAAGGTTGACTGAGTGGTGTCCACTAGATAACAAACAGAAAGATGAGATAGATGAGTTTGTTGGTAAGACATGGCAGATATTAGCATAGTCACGGTTGTCATGGAAAGGAGTTGGAAAAAGCTTTTGTCCAGCAGTGAAACCGCATTTTATATTTTCTTTACTTTTTCTTTCTTTCCATCATCTTTCTTTTTTTTTCTTTCTTTTAGAGTGTTTGCTATTAGAATTTTTTCTGTTCTTTTCATCAGTTTTTCTCGTTTAGTTTTGTTCATTTTAAATTCGAAGCTACTGACTACCTCGCATATAATTTTTGGCTATCGTCCTAAAACGACACAGAGGGACCCCCTCCAAACCAGTAAGGTCTGAAATGACCAAATTTCCAACCCTCAATACTCAAATAGAAACAAACTATTTTCCAAAATATAAAAAAAATATTCGTAAATAAGGAAAAATTCAAATAAAAATGTACATATAGAAAAATTGTTCGTATTTCCTTCCGTGACCTGCCTATCAGTTCCATGCCATGCCGTTGAAAAAGCCACCCACCCGTCACACACTGGCCTATCATCAATCACTTGCCCTTCTCCTTGTCAATCTCCCTTCTCTTCATAAAAGTTCACTTTTACTTTTCTTTTTTTTTTTTTTTTTTTTTTGCTTGTCTACTTATTTCTTGTCTTCGGTTTTACTTCATTCGATCATTAACATCACCATCACCATCAACATTATTATTATTATTATTATTATTTGCATTTTGTATCTCTCACTGGTTTTCTGATTTCGACCCTCGGGATACCAAAGTGAACTGGCTACATCATACTCTAACGTCTGGTACACCCACTCAGTGACTACCTTTTTATTTTCACACATAGTCCGATATGTTTAACTTTGACGTCAATAAACTCGCATACATATTCAATACAAATACACACACACAAACACACAAATAAACATGAATAAAGACAAAAGGAACATTTTATTTACCAACGAATTTCGTCCTCTTAAGTAATTTATCAAGATTAATGTAAGGATTTTATTTTGCAACATCTATATACAAACGGAAGTAAACAATATCTTTATCTTTAATTAAATTCACTGGTCTCTCATCTGATATTAAAGTGGATTAAAGTATTGGTTGGTGAATTTGTTGATATAATAACTGTGAGTTCAAACCCTGGGCTGGTGAGTGTGTACCTGGTCGCAGTGAAAGCCGGTTGAGCAATAAGTGAGCACTACTAAAACTAAGAACGAGACGAGATATTCCTAGACATGCGCAGTGCAAAGCAAAAAGTCCTTCTCACATAGATTAAATAAAGAGTTCAGTTCGGAATTCCCTGTATTTTGTTCTTCTATATGCTATTCCACTTCAGGATGTTGTCGATCATGACTCTCCACAAATGCCTCACCTAACCCGATCTCTTATTAAATATTTTTTTGCTATCTCTCCTAAATGCTGTTCTGTCATCCACTTCACAAGCTCGTTAGGCAAGGGTCATGCGCTTTTTTCCCCATACCTTCTTGTCTTCAATATGTATTGTGAGTGCCGAATTTTCCAAACCCTTTTTTCATCATTATGTACCCTAGAAATTTCAATTGTTTCTTTTCGATATTAGGATTAAGTGTCCTTTTTGTTTCCATTTTCTTTGTCACCCGAAAAGAGGTTTAGTTCTTCTGAGATGGGATAAATGCCTGCAATCACTGGTTGCGAAATTGGTAAGTACAGAGAGCTTATGTGGAGAAAAATATAGATAAAATATTTGATTTACTTTAATCTCTCTCTCTCTCTTTCTATATATATATATATATATATATATATATATATATATATATATATATATATGATGGACTTTCCCGTCGAGTTTGACTTATGAGGTTCCGACGACCACAAACTAATTATCTGCATGCTTATGACGGGCATGACTTTTGAGACCGGCTCGAGAATTGTACAAAAGACCACAAAGAGTACAGGAGAATGTATTGCATCCAAGTGCAGCATGAGCACTGTTAGCTGTCTTATTTTGCTTTCATGTTTCACGCAGTCGACTGATGCTTACTTCTTGATGGTGTATTATTCCTGCATGGCAGCTAGAACGATACTCTGATCTCTTCATAGCTACCTCTTCAAAGTTCTTGAATGGAATGTTGACACAAGAAATGTTGCTTTTCAGTTTATCTTTATACCTGAGCCAATGTCTACCAATATTTCTATAACCACTATGGTGTTCACTGTAGAAAAGAACTTTTGATATACGATCATCACTGATCCTTGCCACATGGCCAGCCCAACGTAGTTGGGATTGCCTTATGAAGGTATCCATGGTAACAATCTTGCATTTTCTCCAAATGCCACTTGATCATCAAATGTTATAGATATATATATACCTACAAAGATTCACTAAAAATGAATGAATATATTCAGGATTATACATGATTACAAAATGCCCCAAACTGAATAAAAACAAAGTTTCATCGTCAAAATGTTTGTGTTATTATTAACAGGAAAGACCAAAGGATTTTGTTATATAAATATTATTCGTTAAAATCATTTTTAGAAAATGCGAAATTTTGGCTAAAGGAACAACCAAAGGATTTTTTAATGTAAAAATTTTCAACTTTTTATCCTTACTAGAAACCATCAGAATTTTGGTAAATATTTTGTTTTTCAATCATCAGTGGGTGACCTTATGTTAGTATGGGATATTTTAGTGTCTTTTTTGGTATAATAAACATTGATTTAGAAATTCTTGCAAAAATCAGATAATTGACAGATTTTAATGAACCTTAACGGAATTATTCAGAAATTAATGACATTTTTTAGAGATGTCTCTTTTTTAGAAAATCTTAGTAAATCTTTTTTTCTGCATCTGTTACCCGCCAATTATTGAATTTATGAAGTTTTAGAAAATTCATTTTTGTCGAGATAAATGTTTAGTTAGAAGAAGAATATACTGAAGAATTTCAATCATCAATTTTTGCTACCGAAATACAGTTAAACGAAGATATTAAATAATTACAAAAAAAAACTTTTAATTGCTTTTATGAATAATATATATTATGGGCACTGTTGTCTTAAAAGATTTTTATTTCTGTAATGAATAACTTGGCGATTTTAGCAAATAGAGATGGCGATACGCGAGCTTATTAGAAAATAACAGAGATAAAGAAACTTAAAATTTCTAACCTTTCTTCAACAAAACTCTTCATAAGCAATTCTAGAAAGCCAAAACAGCTAAAATTTATTAAAATATTAGAATGCTTAAAATAATAAACTTTTTACTGAGTAGTTACAAAATTATATAAAAAGGTGTTTTCGTTGTAATACTCATGTCTTTTTTTACAATAATCTTCCCTTCAGATATATTAGCCAAACATCAGGCTGTTGATAAATCTGTCAACTAACAACACTCTTTTTCTTTTTCTATCTCTCACTCACTATATTTAACATATATATATGTTGAACGCTGTATCCACACTGCTTATATTTACATTCGGTCTATTCTAGACATTGTACATTTTATCATATAAATATAGCATACCATTAAGCTATATTTTATCACACACACACACTCTCTCTCTCTCTCTCTCTCTCTCTCTCACACACACACACACACATATATATATATATGATAAAATGTGTGTGAAGTACTGTGGCAAGTAATTTATTTTACACAGACAGTTCCAACTTCTCAGTCAATTTTATATACGTCCGATTTTATAAATAAGTCTGAACATTATATAAATTTTAAATATAAAGAATGACGCTAGCTCCTTAAACATTTTTGTAGGAGTTACTTCCTAAAGGTTGGAATAATCTAACCATGAATATAATGACGAAAACACTTATTATTCCTCTTTTGACGTAACTCCCTTTGCTATCTATCCAGTGGTCCTGTTTGTTTATCCAGGGAAACGTACGTACTACAAATGTAAAGAAACGTATATATAAATTTATATAAGTATAGAAGCACGCTTATGCCCAGATCTACACAAAGACAGCTGCATACAAAGAAGATTATATATATATATATATATATATATATATATATATATATATATATATGTGTGTGTGTGTGTGTGTGTGTGTGTGTGTGTGTGTGTGTGTGTGCATTATCGATACGCATGAATGATTGCAAACGTAGAATTATTGAATGATGTGGTATGGGAGTGGAAGCGCACCTGCTCCTGGTACTGCTTCATTAATTCCCTTCTGCATATGGCTCCATTTCTCATTTGCAACGGCGAGGGGACGACTGTATGATAGGAGACCAGTGGACCATTGCCGTATAAATCACGAATGGACACAAAACTTTTTGAAATCCCTTTTATATCATTACAGCTGTTATCAGCTGCTTTCTTTTGCTCTACTCAACTGAAGCTTCCATACAAAGATGCTGAGATGTTCCCCGTATTTCAGACGTTAAGAAAGCAACACTGATTTTTATTGATTTTGCGACTGTCATTCACAATAAAATGAAATAAGGAATAAGGAATTCTAATACTTTTAAACTGTCTTCAGAATTCAATACCTTATAAAATATATCCTCGTCATTAAATTTATTTCACCGTTTGAAGCCTTTCAGGTGAAGGATCGTGTGTATCATTTAATTCGCTCAATCTGCAAGCTATAACATATCGTTATAGTACCTTCGGTTTTAATATCTCGGTGATATACCGCTTTCAGTTAAATATACTCTTGATATACTGCTTTCGACTGAATGTATTGTTGATATAGTTCTTTCGATTAAATATCCTGTTGATATGTTTTTACTTGACTAGACATTTGATATAACGCATCGGCTGGATATCCTGTTCATATATGGCTTTCAGTTGAATATTCTGTTCATATATTGCTTTCGGTGGAATATTGCGTTCATATAGTGTTTTCGGTTGAATATCATGTCGATATATTGCTTTTAGTTGACTAGACATTTGATATAACGCATCGGCTGAATATCCTGTTCATATATTGTTTCCAGTTGAATATCCTGTTCACATTATGTCTTCGGTTGAATATCCTGTTGATATAGCGTATCAGCTGAATATACTGTTCATATAGTGCCTTCGGCAATATATTTTTATTATGAATCCGATAAAAAATGAATTAGGAAAAATAAGTAAAATTATATTAAAATATATTAACTCCAAACTAAGAAAAACTTCTACCACAATGTATATAAAGCACAAGATCAGTAACAGCTTGGTTTCATAACATAAATGCTATATATAACCATGCTTTCACCCAGCATTTACAAACATCATGTATACCCTGACTTAACCATGGGGCATAACTTAAAGGGGACATGTCGGGTTAGTCATACAGTGAACACTATCTAGGATAGTAAACAAAAATGACACAGGTCAGTACGGCGATGACAGGCTCGTAATCTGAAGAAAAATTCTTTGCGTGTTAATTCGCTTGACAATTACTAATGAATGATGGGTTCGATTCATACTGGATGACAACTATGTGTGTCCTTGTAAAAACTTAAACTAAGCTTAATAAATAACAAGACACAAATTAACTCAAGTGCAATTCAATGTGTCCCTATAAGACTGCATCTTTGCTTTTGTACTTATAAATGGCACTATGAGTATGACTTGCTGCAACTATAAAATACTTCTGTTAATTTGGCGTAAGTGCTAGTTACGACTATGAAACATATCAAATTTTAAGACACAATAATTCAGGAAATTTATTTTTTGAAGTTTGCATTGAAAGTGAGCATTTTTTAAAAATCTAACAACCATAATAATTGTCGTGTTCTTTTTAGGTTTGTTTTGTTTGACACATTATACTAAATAATTCATAGGTATATTTGGAAATTCGTATAACACAACAGTTTTTTTGCGTATTATTTAATGAAATTTACTCAGACTTACTCAGATATTAATATTCTTCATTTGTCACTCATGGAAATTTGATGAAGGAAAATTTGCATTACTCTTTTATAATAGAAAGATTTTTAAAAAAATCTATTTCCAAAGGAAAATTTAAAATATCGTTTTACTCAAAAGTGGTTTTCTAGTTTATTTGATAATGATTTTTGCAATATTTTCAAAGTATTATTATATTTATATTTCCCGGATGTTTTGTTGTTTGCCCATTTCCGTTCGGGTCCCAACCAGAAACGTAACATCAGAAATGGCTTTATGATATTTTCAAACTGATCATTTTTAAAAAAAATAAAACAAAACAAAACAAAAACAATACATTTTCATAGATGAAGCTCTTCGTAGTGTGTGAGCTGTACTTGCGAGTAAAATGATTGGTATTTCTTTAAAGCAAGGGCTACAAGGAATTCCTTCAGTGTGTACATCGGAACCTTTTCCAGTCAATCCGAGGACCTCAACTGCAACTAGAATTTTTGATGTCCTCATGTGTCACATTTTTTTTCTAGATTTCCACTTCAAGATCCTTGCATTTTAAGTTTTATTTTGAAGATCTTCAAAGATACATTTAAATCTGTAGGGACTGCCATGTTAATAAGAAAGCACATTCTGTTTGTGTGGCCTTGATAACGATGTCTGGGCGATTAGATTTCATTGTGCTGTCTGGGTGTATTGTAAAGTCACATAAATTTGGTACAGGTCCAATTTCTGTAACCGGGTCTGGGTGATATTCATACAAGTTCCTTGCAGTTTCAATTTCCTAATATTTGCATATTTTTCAGTGCAGATATTGGCCCCCTCTATCATGCTGAGTTTTATATTCAGTTGGTGCTAACACCGTGGAACCTGAAATAAGATAATTAATTGTTTCTGGATATTATTATTATTATTATTATTATTATTATTATTATTATTATTATTATTATTATTGAATAAAACGAACTCATACGGCATCGGCCAGCATGCTGAATATCATCCCGGCAAAGAGCGAAACTAGTCTAGGTATGAAAAATATGATACTGTTACTAATCCTCCAAATACTAGGAATGAACACATTGAATAACCCAGAATGATGGCTCCGGTAAGTCATTACCTATTAGAAATCAAAAGAATAAAAAGAAGAATAATACATAATAGAAACAGAATAGACATGATTGGAAAAGTGTTAAGCAAACATTTTCCTAATTGATATACAATAACCTTCAGGATAGAGCATCACTAATAAAACTGACAGAATTTAAATCAAATATGATTTTAAAAAATGGGAAACATTATAGACTTAGCAGAATAATCCTTGAAAAAATAAATGAAATGAATCATAATGAAACCCAATCCCAAATGAAATAAATATATTCTGCAGTAAAAGAAATAACTTGAACAATACAAGAACTGAGAAAATCTAACGCAAAACGATTGAATAAAAATGAAGAACAGCAATTTAAAATTAAGTGAAAGAGACTGAAATTCTGTGAAAAGATATCACAAGTTCAGACGTAATATGAAAAATAATAAAAGTAAAATGCAGATTATTTTTTTAAATGTGTAAATGTAACTTAAAATGAAAAAATGACGTAACAATTACAAATGCGATACTAAAGCAACGTATCCAACTAAAAGCTCAAAGAAAAGAAATATGGGAAAATAAGTACATTTTCCATTTATATCTATCACACGAAAATTCTACATAGAAAGGAAGAAAATAATGAAGCAAATAGAAGATAAAAACATCTTTTGAAGCATTAAAAGAGTTTTGATTATGAGGAAATGAAGAGAATTTTAAAAAGGAATCAGAATGGTTTATAAATAACTGAAGTACAAAGAAATAGAGGAAGAGGAATGGAGTAATATCGACATTAAAAAAGACAAGCTTTCACTAAATAAAAAGAAAATATTCAAGAACGAACAAAATTCCTCATATCTGTTTAAATGTCTTTACATCTATACACAGACCACTAGCAGATCTAATGCCATCAACTATCAGGAATAAAGCCCAGAATAGCTTATCAAAGACAACTACATATTTAATTGTCAAAATAGATAACACTACAAAATCCCCAAATTATTGACCATTCACCGGGTTATCCACGACTTACAAAGTCCTAACACCAATTTTAACTAGAAGAATATATGAGTTACTTGTCAGAAATTACATTGTAGCTGAAAAAAATAATTTAAAATATAGAAACCTAAGCACTATGTCGTTAAACTATGAAGAAAATGTTGATAAAGTTCTACATGGAAAGTTTCATAAGGAAATTAAAATTAATGAAAATTTCTCCGCTTCTCATTAGTTTTTTTTATTATTTTAATTCTCTACGAATTTAATCGTAACCAACTTTAATGTTGAAATCAAATGTGACAACTTACCGAGTAAAAGATGAATAACTGAATATTCATTTTCGCATCTGTTGTTTTAAAAAAAGTATTAATACATTATCCCTAATAGATATCTGACGAATTTATTAATCTCTGATGGCTGAAAGAGAAAACGCTTTGACATTAGCCTTGTGTGTTAAAGTAGCCATAAATGGATCTTGATAAAGACCGTGGTATCTTGGGATCATCGTAAATTCGGAGCAGGTGGAAATACAGAGAAAGGACTAAAACCAGGCAGAGTATATTGGAAAAATATATCAAGTAGAATTTCAAGTTATCTCTTTTCTGGTTGGCGATCCCTAGACCCTCTCACATTCTAAGTATCTCACTGCTTCGCAAGGCACCCTGGAGGATATCTGAAATAATTGGGAGTCTGTAAATGACAGCGCTGCTTTGAACAGTGAATGAAAATAATGTGTCACTAATCTGTGCGTAGTAGATGAGATATGGCGATCAACATTTAAGTATCGGAGAGGATTCAACTACTACTAGTAGTAGTAATAGTAGTAGTAGTAGTAGTAATAATAATAATAATAATAATAATAATAATAATAATAATAATAATAATAATAATAATGTGTTTCAGTAAAAGAACTATCCTCTTGAAATTTTATTTTGCAGATGTGCCCGTGCACTGTGATTCTAGAGCAGTGGTTTCACAACTTTTTTTCTGGGCCGCATTTTCGGAATTAGCTTGCCCCTCACAAAATTTTACTTGATAAAAAGTACATTTAAAAATAATAAAAAAAAAAACTGAGAGTGGGTTACAGGGAGATTCGAAGTCAGAACATTATCATTGATAACTCTCTCCTCAAATTTGCAGATCTAGTTACTATATTCTTAATACTTGATATAATGCCATAATATTACAATGATAAAAATCGTCAATAATTATTTATAACTATTTACACTGGGACTTATGCATGCAATTAAAAGTAAGCCATAATAATATTTTAAATTTTGAAATCATAATTATTTTTGGCATATGAATTAAAAAAAAATTTTTTTTAAATCTTTGATTGTCTTTCAATCATCACGCCTCACCGGCTATCTTCTTCTGCCGTACTTATGAGGCGCGATGCACTGGGTTAGAGAATATCACCTTTCCTGTGTACAAGAGCAGAACATTTCCATATTTCCTGGCATACAACTATAGTTCTGCCTTAATTACATGACTCACAATTCATGGCGGATGTAATAAATATGAAATACATTGGAATAATGGAAATAACGCAGTAACAACTTATTATAGCGGTTATATAAGTAAAATAAGTATATAACGAATATCCAAATGTAAATTTATTCTTCTAATGACTAATTAACAAATTCGACGAGCGAATATACTGGGAAAATTGTACACAATTTCAATTCCTTTACAATTTTCCATTCGACATAGCATGGAACAGATTGTCGCCATACAGTATTTATAACTATAACCGTACTACTTGATTTTTTTTTATCTCAAGGTCTTCATAGAATTATGGATTCTTCCTTTGTTCTATGAAATTTACATAAAATCATTCTCAACTATGGACATTATAATTACTTAAACTTTATTTTGTACACAGCCACACATAGAGTATACCGTCACTGTGTGATTCGGCGAAGTTAAATTTAACCTCGTCTGGCACAAACCTAATGGAGTGGGGCCCTTAGTAATGCGCAAACTCACTATCATATTAAAGGTCAGCGAAATTAATTTGTTCGCCATTATCCCACGGCGAGGTACTCAGCTATATATGTTATTTTCGAGATTATGAGACTCTAAAATTTACATTTACTCCCAGTTGGCTCCCGAGTGACTTTTGCTAATATCCCATCGATCATTGGCTGTCGATATTAAATAATCCTGGCCGGCAGGTTTAAACAAATAACACTTGTTTTTCTTTTTTTCTTTTTGAGCCATCGGCCACAGTATTGCAAGCTTCATGTTACAGGAAATGGCATATATTTTACACAACAAATATTTATTTTTCAATATTAAAGTTTTCTTTGTCAATGCACAGAAATCAATGGTGAATATTAAACCACATAGATCGCACATTGTGCACAAAAGAATCATAGCAAAAATTCATCTAATAAACATATGTCAGACCAAGGACTTCACTATTGTATATGTGTAAGAATCTCAAGTTGTTAGAATTTAATACTGCTACTTAGCTACATAAGGTAGTCATAATGGTGTGGTTTAACCCTAAATACTTACTTTGTCTTCATTTTCAGCCATGTGAGAAGACAAATATTTACCAAGATATCTGGAGATGAGTGGTTTCATAAATGAATTAGCGTGAAGTGGACATAATTGAATTTCAAACTTATTCCAGTTTTCATACTGGTAACTCTCCCATCACTTCTACTCTGCTTGTTAAAATTTAAGATTTGAATTTAATTAAATTAAAATTTAGACTTAGCATTGTTTTTAATAAGTTACCCTTTTTTGAGATTTTTCAATAAACTTCTGTTTGAGTTTTATTTTTTTTTATTTTTTATTTTGTTTGAAAGAGTAAAACAATTTTGAAGAGGAAACATAGTTGATAGAAATTCTAAGTGGATTGAAGCCGCCATCTTATTTTATCATTATTGATAGAAAGATAACAATATAAGCCTAAGTGGAACTGAAATTAGTATAATTATAAAATAGATATTATTTCGTGTAAATCATGATGGTCGTTTTTGGTTAAAAAACAGAAAACGAAAAATCTCATCAGTTATTGTCTGAAGAGCAATCAAATAGAATTTTGTACTAAAAATGTATGTCTTCCAAGAAGTGCATGATATCAATTACCAAGCTTAATGCTCGCATATACAATTTTACAATAGAAAATTATCTCCAATTGAGTTTTTAGTTTTATATTCTAAGGATATATCTACACCCTTGTGCAAATTAATTGAAATAAAAGAAATAAATCCGTTATTATTTACTTTTTTTTTCGTATTTTTCCAATGAAACATGAACCAGTGCACATGCTGGTACTTCGTATGTCCATTCCACAAGGTCCTTCATTGCAGATTGACTACAGATTCTCGATTGGATTTAAATCAGGAGAGTTTCCGCGCCAGTCTATAATGTTTTGATTTGCTCACTGGTAAGGCTTGCCAGTGTGTTCATGCAGCGTTACAATTTTCGTGCGCACCATTCGAGTAACATCCATCGTAGACAATGGCGGTAGGACAACTAATCGACAGTCGAGACAATAGTGCCTGAGCGTGATAAAAATCTGATGCAATTACGGGTGACGCAGTATTTTTCAAGGCCAAACAAATATCATCATACACCCCTAAAATTGATTCATATCACTGCACGCCAATGCAAATGGCCTAATCTGAGGAAAAAACAGAAATCGATTATACCGTTTCCTTCCAGTTGGTCTAAACTGACCGGATGATGAAAGAAAGGAAACTAAAGCAGCTGTTTCAATTAATTTGCACAAGGGTGTACCTACTATTTTTATTATAGTGCTGAAGAATCAAGCCGGAAAAGCGCCTTGAAATAGACAATAATATTTAAAATTATAACATTGTGTTTATCTACTGTATTTTAACTAGAGCAGTTTGATATAGATAGATTAAATTCAATAAAAGGAGAAAAAGAAAACCTCGCTTACCCTCGCGCTTCTATAGACATTCCATTTTCATCAGGAAAATTAAAATCATACATTGTCATTATCCATTGAAAGAAACAAAGGTAAAGAACAGAAACTTGATATCGGTATTTATTCAGCTTAGTTTAGCACAGAATTATAAGCAAGGATTTAAGGCTCGAACCCATTGTTGCTAATTGTAAGCGAGACGAATATCCTAATGACTACAGGTTGCGTATCCTTTATCCGAAATTCCAAAATCTGAAAGCCTCCAAAATCCGAATATTTTTCAGGTACTGACATGACTTGGCACAAATGGAAAATTTCAGAAAGCAACCTGGCAACCCGTAGCATGATTATGCTGTTGTAGCCTTACAAATAAAATGCTGATTTCTTTCAGTTTTCATTTAAATGAAATCAGAAATGTTTTGTTTATATAGAAATACTGTACCTGTATGTAGTGTAACATTTTAATCAAAACACGACATTGTTGGTAGAAACTGATGGCTTAACGAATTCTCCGTCTTACACTGACAGTGATGTCATCGATGATGTACCCACCTCTCTCCATGTTTTCCACACACCTACTATAGAAGCAATATTTGTGGTTGAATTTATATATCTTTTGTAAGTTGCTATCATGTTTTTGTACATGTACAAAAATTACCAATTATTTTTACGTGAAATCTTAATTTCCCCACTTAATCAATGTGAGCATTAGATGACTAGCGTCATTACCTGTATTTGTATGCACACAAAATTTATTTTCTTTAAGACTACATTCAAAGTATATATTATTTATATAAAACTATCTTCAGGGTATGCGTATAAGCAGTGTTATAAAATGCAAAGGGATATTGTGTTTATACTTGGGTTCCATTATTTTTAATGCAAGATCTCCGTACATGTAAGAATTTAAATATCTTTAGAAGATTACTAATTTGTCAAATATGTTGTAAAAATTTGAGTATAGAAGAGATAAGATAATTGGAGAGATGTTTCCCGGTCAAGCCTTACGCTCCCTTGGTCTAATTCATTAATGGCTTGTCCATAAACGTGTATTTTTACTATTTAGATTTTTTTATATTCCGACTATTGTCCTCGTCTTTGTTGTTGCTATCAAAATATTATGGCCGTGAGTAACGTACAGGGAATTCTGAACTGAAACCTTTATTTAATTTACGAGGGCAGACTTAATGGAAGTAAAAAATGCCAGACCCAGGGATTTAAATCACAACCACTGTCACCAAATTGATAAATCAACACTTTTATCCACTAGGATATTATACCTATGGATAAAAGCGCTGTTTTGTTAATTTGCTGGTATATTGTTTGTGTGTTCAATCCCTGCCTCAGGTAGAGTGTACTTGCTCTCAGCGGACTCGGGTGAGCACGAACTGAGTAGTAAGAAAAATAAGAACAAAACGAGATATCCCGAGACATGAGAAGTGAAATGAAAAAGTCAACCGAATATAAATAGTGTAAATAAATACTCATCGCCATAATTCAGGCAAAAGTGTATTTTTACATTGTCACTAGAATTCAAGCCCAGATTAGATATGTAATGCTGATTTTCAAGCTATATATTTCTACATTTTCGTGCATTAATACACTAGTATAGTAATTTGCATTCTCACTGAGTGCTCTAATATTCAAAACTCACTAAAAAAAAAAAAAAAACACCGATAAATATTTCATTTACTACAGAAAGAGACATGACAATGTTTTGAAAACCGCAATATATACAAATACGAATGTCACACCACTTTTGTAGGAGTCTTTTCCTATTGAAATGGTTATTTAGCTGATCTCATAAGTAAATACTACAGATTACTGAGTACGATTCTCACTGAGTGCACAGGTTTAACAAATAATTAATATAACAATCTTCCATTACGCTTACGCAGCGAGAACAAGTAACTCTTGTTTCAAATAAGCGTCGGTCATTTACGGAGATTGAAATATAGACGTCCAGAGAGCAAGTACACTGTTGTATAAAATCTGTGCCGTTGTACGTATTGACCTGTTGATTTCCTGCCGCTTTTAAGCACTCGATTAACCTTACTTTAAAAAATATTGATTGTCAACAGTCTGACAATGACGCCAAGCGTGTATTATTCCCGGGTGCACATATATAGATCCTGTGGGTTGAAATCTGAGCTGTTATGAGATAAATCAATGCCAGATGCTAAAATAATTAACGGTAAGCATCAGCCGTGCAACAAAATTCGGATTTGATATGGGACATTTTCCATTTCCCCCAGATTTACTCTTCTTGAATGGTAGGGTTGGGGAACGCAATTCGAGTGACGGCTGGATATATATATATATATATATATATATATATATAGATAGATAGATAGATAGATAGATAGATAGATAGATAGATCTCACTGAACTGTTTCTTTTCTTATAAACAAAAATCATCTCTGGAGTGAAGGAGATTTCAGACCATGAAAAAGATGCGCATCGAGGTATCTAATGAAATTCCTAAAGGAAGTAATGTTTTGCAAAGAGTACTGAAAGATCTCTGCCTATGTTTCATAAATTGCACAAAGTCTATGAAAAGAAAGCGCTCTTCGAAATATGAAGAAAGTTTCAGAAACATTTACAAATATGCCATGAGCTTGACAGAGAATGAGAAGGCGTTTAGTGTATGCACGAATCTATAAGGACGGTTGCAGCAAAGATGTATTTTCTCGTTGGATTTATGTCATCTGTACGAGGAGAGAGAACTGAACCCAAGTGATTTCCAAACCCTTACACGATGTATTATCGACGAAAAGAAGGTGAAAAAAGATATCGAAAGATGCCTTTCGGAAACTATAC
Organism: Acanthosepion lycidas; assembly: GCA_963932145.1. Taxonomy (NCBI): domain Eukaryota; kingdom Metazoa; phylum Mollusca; class Cephalopoda; order Sepiida; family Sepiidae; genus Acanthosepion; species Acanthosepion lycidas. The sequence goes on from OZ010576.1 coordinate 136,770,686, forward strand.
AAAGTATTAAGAGATCGGAAAACTGCCCAAGGAATAAAGACAATAGTGATGGACTGCTGTTTTATCCCAACGTGACTGTTAATGTTGGATAATTTCCTAACAAGGTGAAGAGACTCCAAGTGACCTTCTACCGACGAATGTCGAGAATGACGTGAACAATGCATGTTAGTCATGAGGAAGTTTTAAAGGCAATCGGAACAACAAAGGAACTGTTGCTAAGAAACAGAAAGTAAAAGCTAACATAATCAGGAAAGGTGTAGAGAATTGTTGGGAGGAGAAGTATGGCGAAGCAGGAAATAAGTTGCTTTAATACACAACAATATGTAGGAATGTGTGTAGAATCATGATTACACACACCTTGAAAGCAAATAAAACCAGAGATGGATGATGTGAGAAGTGTGTGATCCTCCAAGCGTAGGAATTTGAAGGGTGCTATTGTTCATGGTAGGCAAATTCATCCCCAATCATACAGGTCTTAATTATATCTGAATAAACCTTTTAAAACCACAAGTTTCATTACTGAGAAACATTAATATCAACGATTGCATACGGTTGAATCTGAATAAGTTGATTTGAGAATACTACGTGATTCTAATACGGTATTTTAAAGAAAAATTCTAACCACGACCTTTTTTTCAAGGTAATTATAAATTCTTAAGTTTACATATCTGCTAGAACATAGAATCTTGTTTGTTGCCCTTTTGATATATATATATATATATATATATATATATATATATATATATTTATTAAAATGTGGATTTTATAGGCTATTATTTACCTGTTAGGTTATAGTTATAAATAACTAGCATGTATTGGAGCCAGAAAAGAAAACAATTAAGTACTCAAATTCACTATTGTAATATATATATATATATATATATATATATATATATATAAGTGAACACTGAGAGGCAACAGTCTGTTTCATGCTAGATGCAATCGTCAGGCCACGAGTGCTGTTATTTTTCTCGGCTATTTATATATTTACGGGTCAGTGGTGCATTGTGGGCAGTCTATTTTGGCGGAAGTAGTTTATTTGTTTATTTATTTATTTGGGTTAAATTATTTTGCTTGTTTTTATTTATTTTTATATTTTATTTTTATTTTTATTTCTTATCTTATATATTTATTTTTTTATTTTTTAATCGGTGTTTTTATTAACGTAGTACAAATTTGTTTACATCACTTATTTAATAGTTTTGGTTTGGGAAGTTAATTAAAGCTATTTATTTAATTTTGGGGTTGATTGTTGTAGTCTATTCTAACTATCATTTTGGCGGGAACAGTTTTTAATTTGTTTATTACTTCATGTATTTATTTGGATTGATTATCGTTACTTGTTTTTTCTAACGGTTAGTTTATCGGGATTAGTTTATTTATTTATTTATTTCGATGAATTTAGGTCAATTTATTTTACTTATTATTATTTATTTGGTATACTGTATATTTTCCCTTTACGGTTTTCGATTTTTAAGTAACGTAGTATTTTTTTTTTTATCGTTATATAACAGTTATAATTATTTTTTTCGTCAGATTTTTTGTTTTGATTTTTATAGTCTAATATTTTGGTCATAATGGCTAATTTGTTTATTATTTACTTATTTGGGTTCATTGTTTATTTTTTATTATTATATTTCGTCTATTCTAACAGCTGTGATTTGGTAATTTGTTTGGGTTAATTAATTTTGCTTATTTTATTATTTGTTTATTTATTTATTTTTATTTTATTTTTTTTTTCGTTTTCGATTTTTAAGTAACGTAGTAAAAATTTGTTTTCATGTCTGCATTTTGAGATGAGCTCGGATCTTTTATTTAATAATTTATTTTGGTCTGGGAAAGTAATGATAGCTATTTTTTCCTCCAAGCAATGTTTACAAGTTTTTGATTGGTTGTTGTAGGCTGATGATCTTTTCCTTATTTTCAAAGATATTTTTTGTTGTAATGTGCGTTTTGTTTTTAATTTCCGAGATATACTTAGAAAGCATTGTGCTGTTCGCATATTTACTATTTTTGAAAGATGTTTTGTGTGTATAATTTCTTTGTTTCCAGGGTCCTTCAGTTACTCCTATGTATACAGTGGACAGTGAAGAAGAATTATACTGACGAGACCGTAAGGGTCGAAACGTGTGTAGTAGCGCATTACGCATGACTTTCTTCTAATCTTACACACACACACACACACACACATACACGCACACATATATATGATAAAATACGATTAAGGTAGGCTATAATTATTGGTTAGAGTGCTCAATATCAGTGATAGAGCGTATGTAAATATAAAAGTGGACATTGAAGTCAACACCCAGCACCACCAGTCTGTTTCATGATAAACGTAATAGTCGATGATTGCGCATAAGCATGAAACAGACTGTCGCCGCTGGGAGATCACACACTTCTCACAGATTCCATCACTGGTATTATTTGCTTTCAAGGTGTGTGCAATTATGATTCTACACACATTCCTACATTTTGCTCTATTAAATCAGCTTATTTCATGTTTCGCCATGCTTCTCCTCCCATCAATATGCCGCTGGGTGCTGACTTCAATATCCACTGATATATATATATATATATATATATATATATATATATATATATATATATATATAACAAGATGTTCGCGGAATATGAATTGTTTAATAATCATTACAAATATTTATTCAAATTGCCTACAGTTTTGAGTAGTGATAGTCAACAGATTGATGATTAATCTGTTAATTTACTACTTTGTCTTGATAATTAACTCACAGAATTCTCAAATTCACTCGGACAGGAAACAAATTGCCACAAATGCATTGAATTTCTCTTTGGTGTCGCACTTTAACTTCTCTTGAAGTTTGGATATTCTTTCACTATGTGTTTTGTCCTGATTGGACAATTCACATAGTAGAAGAAGTCTATCAGGGCGTGGGCTATTATGGCTCTCCGCGACTTCTTATCTTCTTTAACTCTTAATATGGTTTGTCTTTTTCATTATCCCTCCCTGTTCCACCTTCCTTTTACACTTATTAGATAGGTTACTCGTTGTTTTTTCTCTGTTTTTCTTGCCTTCAGTCAAATTCTCAGTCTGCTTTTCTCATGTATCGCAAAAAATTCAGTCGTCTCTTTCTGATTCGAAGTATGATAATCATTTTTGTTTCTATTATCCTTAAAAAACTCTTTTTACTCATTCCGGGGTATTTTCAGCATCCTTCTATACAAAACAAAATATCACGTCTTTTCTTCATCTTTGAGATTGTTCATCATATGATAGGACTGACATGACATAATATTTTAGCACCCTTATCTTTGTTTCTAATGAAATTTTCCTATTTCCTAATACTTTAGCTATCCCAGTGCAGCTTTGGATTCCGGTGTTACATTTTCTGTCTTCTGTTAAAATAGTTCCTTATATTTTCGAACTTGCTTGATATCACCATCTCGATTTCGTAGTTTGCATTTTGGGCGGTTCCTATTTCTGACACGCATACATTTTGTCTTCTTAAAAATTGATGTTTAGTTCTTTCTTCTCACTTTCTTTTCCTATTTGTGTTGTTTCTGCAACTTCCTTTCTGTATCCATTATCAACAGCATGTCATCTGCATATCTTATCTTGTTAATATTGTATCCGGCAATAATAAGTTTTGGTAGGACTTCTCTTCGGATCACCTCACTGTAAGGTTTGAATAAATCTAATGAGAAGAACCGTCCTTGTCTTACAACTTGTTCTATTTTTTGAGTCTTAATTTATTTTCTATCCATATGCGTGCTGAGTGCGCCCAGTGTAAGTTGTGGGTTATTCTAATATCTTTCCCAAATAAATAAAGTTTTCCAAGAAGTGCTTAACATACTTTTTTGCATCATCTATAAAACATAGGTATATGTCCTTCTATATTTGTATTCCTTTTTCTGGTATCGTTCCTTGTCCCAGTGGCTTTAACGAAACAACACCCCTTGTCTTGTATTTCTGGTCTAATTTTACTATACCCTTTATACATCAGAATCCGCAAGATACGTTTCGTTATTTAGATCATTAAACTGATTGTCCAATGGAGCTCGCATTCAGTCACAACTATTGTATATTTCATTTATTGTGTCCGTAATATTGACAATACCGATATGCTGCTGGCGTCATTGTCATAAAACCCTCTAATCCTATTGAATTGTTTCCGTTCATCTTGTACAATGCTGGTCTCAATTCAAATTTAATATTACTAGCCCTTTCATATTTCTGTGCTGTACCGTTGCATAACATATATATAAAACATAGAGAGATAGATTTGAATAGGCAGAGATAGATAGATGAACAGAATACGAGAGATAGATATGAAAAGACATAGATAGATAGATATAATAGTCTGTATAAATACTGATAAAAAATAGCAGTCGTCGACGCACACACACGCTGCCTCTCTCTCTCTCTCTCTCTCTCTCTCTCATTGTGTGTGTCGCTCCCGTACAAGTCCTGTTCAGAAAGATTACAACTATTTTAAATATCTTTTTTTCCAGCTGCGTATACAAAATTTAAATTGGCAACTAATCCTAATGGATCTTATTGCGAATGCATGAACAGAAACTCTCCATTTGGGTCCTCAGTAGGCCTTGAAAAGCCGTTGGATGAGCGTTGTACTTTATGATCGTCGCATACATGCAAACCGATCGCCTAGATTGTTCACGTCTGTCAGAGAGTCTTTTTTTTTTTAAGGAAAATATCGCTCCAGCCTGGAGTCTGTCAGCGCTATTACATTCCAAATTTACTTTCGTTCTCTAGCCTTTCAAATGAAAACAGCCTGATGATTATCTCGAAAGACGACTGTCAACTGTTATGAAAACTGAAATGAACACTGAGTGTATGATCTCCTAAAGTGATATTTGTGTTGAAGTCATGGCGATGACTTAGCTAAATGCTTATGTCTGTGATGAATATATATATATATATATATATGTGTGTGTGTGTGTGTGTGTGTGTGTGTGTTTGTGTACGACTGGCCGCTCGTATTCGGCTAGCTAATCCCTATTGCAGACGGTTGCTCAGGCGCATTTGTGTTCATTCAACACCCACAAAGTCACATGTGGTTTATACTACAACTATGATGAGGAGAACTTAGTTACAGTTTCTGTGAAACTGCATATTATTGAGTGTGATCAACAAACTGATCAAGGCCAGCGCGCTAAAACCCTCGCTTACGATGACTTGTGACTTCGTGCTAACACAGCTATTGAAGATCCCCAAGTTTCTACCCAGTTTCACTGACAAAGCTCCAGTTCGATAATATCTGATATTTTTTTTTTAATTAAACAGTCTTTTTTTTTTTATCCAACTACATCTACCGGCTTGAATATTCAACAAATCTTGTCAGAAAAAAGTATAGGCACTACGACTCGATTCGAACCTGCATCCCCTATGGGTAACCATTATTGGTTCGGACATGCCTGACCGTTCGGCCACGCAGGACTTTTGTCCAAGTAAGGCCTGAATTGTGCCTTTTGAACACACTCTTCTCTGTCGATACCCGAAAACTTACTGTTTAAATAAAACAACAAAGCTTCTACTCGAACATGAATTTCCATTAAGAATAAATTAAATAAAATAAAAGTATATCGGAATTAATCTAATTTCCTAAATTAATTTGCCTTTGTTTACCTTAGCATATGATACAGAGCAAATGTAGATGTTTCAAGAATCGGCAGAGAAGTGCGTGTTCAAAAAGTACTGTTGTGTATTTTTTGATCGGAAATCCTACGCAGCCGAGCGGATGGGATACGGCTTCGAGTCCTGCCCGAGGAATTATATTTTTCTGAAAAAATTTCTCGAATATTCAGGACGGTAGATGTAGTTGGATAATATATACAGTTTAATTTAATAATGTAATTTTAATTAGTTTAAAGCCATCAGCACTCCTTAGAGAGAAACTGGTAATTCTAGGTAATGTAAAAAAAAAAACGCCAGTCAACTAGAATGCTCGTATTCATTTTACCGAAGAACTTTGCGTTTTAGTGTGTGTGTGTGTGTGTGTGTATATATCATGAAATGGACAAATTCCGACAATTATTTTAAGACACTTTTATGTTTATACATTCTTTTTTATAGATAGAAATATTTAAGTAAATGCTCTGTTTATAATAAACAATATTAACAACATTTAGCGTCCTGAATGTCCGAGAAATTGTCATAGAAAATATGCGTCCTCCGACAATTTCTCGGACATTTTATAATGTGTAACGTCATTTGTTTAAAATTGAATACACATCGAGCAGATATGAATGTACATGAGAAAATCATGGAAAATTGTATTTTAAGAACAGTAAAATCGACATTGCCATCCGAAACGCTCATCTGTGGCGAAATTGCTAACATCACGTCAGGCTATATGACGGTTCCGTATATGGTACAGGTTCGATTCCGGTCGGAGGACGCATATTTTCTATAACAATTTCTCAGACATTCAGGCTGGTAAATGTTAATACTGTTTATTATAAAAAGAAAATTTACTTAAATATTTTTACCTATAAAAAAAGGATGTATAAAAATATCTTAATATATTCTTTTGACAGCGTTCTTACATTTTTTTTTTGTTTGATGGGAGTAACTGAGTACAAAAACTGTCCATATGGAGAGTTGGCCACTTAGCCATTTTCAAGGGGCGGTTTTTTTTGATGTTGGTAGTTTCTTGTCATATTTTGACTGCGTGATATGCATTACCTGTATGGTTTTGAATTCTAGTACGAACGTTAATTCCAGGCTATCGCATGTTGGAAGTAGCCAGATTCCGTGTGGGCGACTTTCTATTTTGTTGAGGTGAGATTCATGGTTGGGGAGAGATGTTTGATATAAAGGATCTCTGTTATAATGAGATTTTTTCTGTAATTTGATTAACAAAGAGCACCCTTGTTTTAGACCAGTATTTTTCTTAAGGGATTTTATAGGTTGTGGATTTATAACGTAAAACCTAAATAAAAAAAACTGTTCCTTGTCCGTCATATTTAACGAAAAAGTGTTTAAAATAAATGTTGCTGCCCAAATATACATTAATATTCCGTGAACTGCAAAATCGTATTACCGTTTGTATTGCTAATGATGGAGGACATGTGGAAACTTAAATAAAATTCCAATAAAACCTTTAAAAATATAGATTTACTTCTTTCTAATCCTTTTTACAAATTATTTCTTTCGCAAATACAAATAAAATTATCATTTTTTAAAGTGCACACGAACTTTATGGACATCCTATATATACATATATATATATATATATATATATATATATATATATATATATATATATGTGTGTGTGTGTGTGTGTGTGTGTATCAATAAATCTACAGTCTGTAACGACTGAGAGTTGAATCTTTAAACGATTCACTGTATATCGTTTGACCTGTCCTCAATATTCATCACTGAATTAAGTGCATTGACAAAAAACGTGATTATGCGTAAAAATATTTTTTCGTGCAATAAAATACTCTTTAGCATTAAGTTGGGAACATATTTATAAACTTTCCTTTTATACATATTTAATAATGTACACATATATATATATATATATATATATATATATATATATATATATATATATATATATATATATATATGTGTGTGTGTGTGTGTGTGTGTGTGTGTGTGTGTGTGTGTGCTGTGTGTTTGTTCGTGTGTGTATGTGCATTGAAATCTATTACGCGTGTCTGTGCGTGTGTGTTTAATATATATGATCAACAATATCCAAGCTGTGTTTTATATTATCCTAGGAGAAGCCCGTATCAGTTGGATCTGTGGGCATCCATCATCGCTTTCTTCATTTCCATTTCCGTATTGCAGTTTGCAGGTGGCGCCGATAACCGAGAGAGTCGATAGCATCAGAGGCAGTTTTACTCTAGGCTTTTCTTTGACCACTGATAGACATGGCGCCTACACAGTTTTAATAAAGCCACTTGAAAGATCGGGTCAGTTTACAATAGACCAAATGACAAGACTAATAGAATTGATTATAGGTAATTTGAATTATTACCTCATGGAAGTAATTAATTTTCATTGGTCTATATCTGCCTTCCCCTCTATCAATACTTGTTTCTATTTATACGAAGTAGATAAGTTTATTAAATTGCTTATTCATATCTCCAATGTACGTAAGTATAACCAGCTTAAAACCTGATCGACTTGATGGCTGATTAAGGTACATATTGCCTACCGGCGCCTCTTTGACGTCGCTTGATTCGCTTAGGAAAACCAGTTATTCAAGTGCTGAATTTAAATCTAGTCTATTCTACTTACTTGACGCAACACAATCATCTTCTACCACATTCTTTTTCCTTGATCTTCTACTAGATTAAATCGAGTTCAAAAAACCTTTATAAGAGTTTAAACTTTGATCATCTAGTAAATTAAAAAAAAATTAATGAATAAACGAAAGTAGGTAATCAATATTCGGTTAATAAAACTTTTACGTCTATGAGAGAGAGGGTGCTCGCGCGCGCGTGTGTGTGTGTGTATGTGTGTGTGTGTACGTCTGTGTATGTGCGTGTATGAAGATTAATCAATTTGCTTTTAGGTAATGAAGATGCTCATTATTCTGCTGTTGTTGATGTTCGTTGTAATATCGGATGTATTTGCTTACTTTGTACAGGTGCCGGTGGACTGTATCCACTCCAATTGAAAACCTCGATCTGATGGTTGATTTTCAAGGCTCAAAATGTTTCTTTAGAACGAAGATGATTGCGAGTCTCCATACATTTCTTATCTGTCAATTGCTATGCATTGTCGGGAAAGAGAGTGGTTTCCTGTTGCTTCTGTATGGTTAGAAATTCAAATTTATCCTTCTTCTATATTGGTCATTACCGAAAGATAGGGGTCCCACTCTAATATGCTACTTAAACAATAACAAAGAGAGAAAAAACGGATTCACCTCTTTACCAAAATGGATTTGTGAGAAAGTGAACGCAACAGACTAGGCCGGATTCGAACTTGGCTCACCGATTTTACACTTTCCTCGACAATTTGCGCTTTGTACCGTACGAAATTCAACTTAGTAATTATCAGGGTACCACATTGGGGAGTAATCTATTTTCCAGTTCATTTCGCAGATACGAATGTAATTGTGTCGATTTTTTCTATATATTGATGGTCTTTTTCCCTACTGCCTTTACTGAAATTTTTGACATTCTAGCCACGTGTCACAGGTTTTATTTACTGCAGGGAATTTTATTTTCACGTGTTGCCTTATAGCAAATTAAATAAATTTTGAATGTTAGGTCTCGATTATTAAAATTAATTTCTTTTAAAGAAAAGGTTCAATGAGCATCAGAAAAAAGATTAGAAAGATTAGAATGTAATTACGTTTTCAGGAGCCAACTGTCAATATTGCTTATTTGTAAAATTAAAAAAAAATCATGTTTCGTACGGGATTCTTGCAAAACTAATCATTAAACTTTGTTTTTATTAACAAATACACGGACAGACCATCCGGGTCTGCTGGCTGATGTAGTTATGTAATTCTCCCCAGATCAATGGTTTAGTGATCCGTTGAGTTCGTTCGTATTTCTCGTCAGCAATAGAAATCAATGCCAACACTTGCTATATTTGCTTATTGTTGACAACTAATATTTCCTGTCATTATTAAGAAAGAGACCGACCCATGTATAACGTCACGTTGTATTTTCTATTATTACAGAATAAATTTGGTCTTTTGCTTTCTTTAAAGTTTACAGTTAAATGAATCACTTTGTTTCCTGAATTATCCAGACTTGTATGTTCACCTTTCTTATTTTTACGTCAGCGTTCCAAGTGACGTATTCTTTCACCTTTTTCAGTTTGCATATCACCTCCAAAAATCCTTGTACACCGTCCAGTAATTATGCCGACAGAAAAGTTCTAACGAAAATATTATCGAAAAACATTCTTATCTGAACAAGGCATAAAGGTCGATGTTCTTATTAAATTTATATTAAACTTCGATTACGGATAATTTTTATTTAATTCATTTCAATTTTCTAAATTAATCTATGGAAAAATGTATATATCTATATCTGTATACATGTTATTGCATATCGAAGCTTTTATGTGAGATTTTGTTATATTAAAGAAAGTTATTTTATGTTGTACAAATTTATTTGATGAACTATTAATTTTCACAAGATTTCTTTTCATTTTAATTTGTTATATTCCTTCAGGTCATTTCAACATTCTACCACACTTAAGCAAGTCGCATTGGCCAGATAGAAAAAAAAAAAACTTCGCATTAAATTTGAATTCTTTTCCTCTCTGACTTAGTGATCTGTCAAGCACAACGCCTTAGAAGACGAAAGTTAAAGACCAGACGTTATTCTTCATTATCTCGTTTTTAATTACATTCTGTATTCTAGGGTTATACTTAGTAGTCGTAGATGTAATAGTTTTATATTCTTTCTGAGCCAATTTGCTGTATTCAACTAGGATATTCTTTAAAATTTAATTTCTATTTCAACAGAATTTTTTATTTTATTTTCCTGATTTGACCTTTGTTTTTATTTGAACTACAACAAAAGATTCCTTTTATCTTTTTAAGCATTCCTCTATTATTTTTTTTCAGTGTTTTCCATTGTCCCAGATCTCTAATTCTTTTTTTAGCTTTCAATTTATTTTATTATTTTATCTGACTAAACAATTTCTGAATACCTCTCACTCTCAAATTTTATCACTTTTTGTTCGGAAAATGGTAAAATATTTTAATTAATTCATTACAACCATCACGCTAACAAACTTTTTTTTACCACAATCATTTTATTAATTTCATTGAAACTTTGCTTTAGGAAAAAAACGTGTAGAGTCAATGTTCCAAATATGTTCAGTCATAATTGAAGACTTGCTGTAATAATCAACATTTTCGTACCGCGTGCGCGAAAAAAATAACTCTCAACCGATAAGCCGACGAAGGAAAAGCGCTTTATATGGTAAAAAAAAAAAACTTCACTTACACAGCAGCAGCAGTTCAAACATTCATTTTTTTGACTAGTCGCATAGTTAATTACAACATATTAGCATAAATATGTAAAACACAATGAGAATTGAACATATAACTAACGATCTCCTAATCAGCTCTTTTTTTTTTAAAGTCGTCTCCGAATGGTCGGGCGCCAAAAATCTACGGTAGAAGAATGTTCCTAAAAAATATTTGAAAAAGAAGGAACAGATTACGTATCATAATTTCAATAAATTTTTGGTGTTAGATTTTCTTTTTTCTTGAATCTCTTTAAACATTCAAATTAACGACCCGAAATTTAATTATTTATTCAAGGAGTTGTAATTCATATTCAAGTCACATCCAGTAATTAAGTTTGATTTAATTGGAATTGTCGGAACGGCATTCTTAAAGAATGATGTCGAATATTTATTCCTTGATTTGAGAAGTTGGCTATAATGTCTATAGCTCTGCTGGCTTATTATTTCCACTAGTTAAAAACTATCCATTTCAGAAAGAATACAATTGTGAGGATTCTCTTTTCTATCGTCTATAAGTTTTTCTTCTAACTCGTTTGCTTTTACTTGACTAAACTTTGCTTTGTCTGGCACAAGGCCACATTTTTCGTGAGAAGGGTTTGTTTTTTATCACGCGATGATCGGCATCTAAATAGATATTTACTAAATTTAACTTTGTAGAAAATACAACAGTGAAACACATATAATGATTACTTATTACACTCATCAACAGTTAGGCCAACTCGTTAATCACCGTTATCTGCGAGGTATTCTCTCTTTGATTTAATAGATATGTTTCTTTTTCGTTTTCGTAATCTTGTGTGTAAATAATTGTTTTAGTAATAAATACAGTTTTCCTTTTTTTTATATCGTTGCTTAATAATTTTCCAATATAAAAATCATCCGCTCAAAAACCAAGTTTTTATGTATACACGAAAGGATCAAATTTAATTAACAAATTTGGCACAATTACCAATAATAAATTATACCACTTTATAACAATAGAGCGTATTAAACGTTATGTGATGCAAATAGAATTCGTTCTTATAGTAAATCTTAGCAACATCAGCATATGTTTTTCGGGGGTTTTGATCAAAAGTATCTGAACCGGCAGAAAGTGAAGCCAGGATAAGCAATCATATTTACGCAGAATTTTAATTTGCCAAAGTAGCTACATCGTTTTATTATTGTTAAACGGTTTACACTTCCATTTCCTTGCATTCTTTTCTATGTTTGACAAATTCTGTTCCAAGTCTATATATTTGCCAGTATAGAAAGAAAAAAGTGATGGATGCTTGCAAAAAGTGAGTTTTTATGAACTGTTAAAAAATGAAAGAGTGATGAACGCTTGAAAGTATTGAATTTTCTGTTAAAATGAAGTATTGTTGCTATCGAATATATATTTGTAAATATGTCTTAAAGTGATATCATTGCCTAAAACTATTTGAAGAATAAAAAATAAAATGTCGATCATTATCGTCAGTTTCTTTTTTCCTGTTTTTCTTTTAATTTTTTTCACTGCTTAATATTTTTGTTTCATATTCTCTCACACGAGTCTTGGGGACTTTCTTGCCTAGCTTGGGGTGAAATGATTAAAAAAAGAAAAATCAATAATGAATCATATATACAGGATAAGATCAGAGATAGATAGGTAGATATGAACAGAATACGACAGATAAATGTATGCATACATAATGACATAATGTCGTCGTGTCTGTCGACTCGTTGAACCAGCCTGATAATCGCTGACAAATTTGAGACATGATTTTAGTTCTCGTGATAATGACAACGAGTCTTAAATTCAAACTTGAAATGCTTATTCCTTTTGTGAAATTACAAACTAAGTTGTTCTGAACAGGGGTTGAACTAGTTTGAAGATACTTTTTCACTTCGCCCATGGGTCTTCATGTAAAGGGTGAGACCGTTGCGGTCTCTGCGGGTCTTCCGTCACACACCGCATACATATATATATGCACAAACGTTTTTTTTTTCTATATCTCTGTATATGTTTTTTTATATTCATTTTGGGGCCAAGATTGTAAGAAAAGCTAACTTTAGCGCCGATTAATCGGTCCTCTTTCATGAAGTTAGTAATAATGCAGGTCATGTAACGAGCGTTAGCGCAGAAATTGAAATCCATCAGCCGAGTTCAATTCCCGTGCGTGCCTCATGCTTTTAATTTTACCTACTCTACTATCTGTGGGAATCTGTGGAGTATCGTGATCAAGCTGCTCCTTAAATGACATGGCATTAAAAAAATGAAGCTATGGAAGCGAATCAAGTACTTTTCGAGAGCATATGTTATTTCTATAAAACAATTTTAATATCATTTTTTTATAAAGCTATCGCAATTAATTAGTGATATTAGTAGGAGTGAAAATCATAAGGCAAAATAATCCATTTTATATATCGTCATCCATAAGCATTTCTTTTCGAATTTATGTAACGACGCCAGCCAATGCTAAAACAGATTTTCATTACGATCATGCAGATTATAACCAACTGTAATTCTTTTAACAGGCTTTTTTGCATCGAAAATCCGACAGTGTACTTGAAGATCTTCGTCACAAGCAATTTCACATTTGACTGAATATCGCATTTTTTTACTTAAGTTCAGAGCTGAGTAATATTTCCAGAAAATCTGTGTAATTTTTCACATATTCATCATTATTTATCGGTGAGTTCAAAGTATGGAGCCTGAATATTCGCTCAGTTATTTAACGCTACGTTTCTTTAAAACATTAACGAATAGAAGGAAATTTCGAGTTCGAAACTCTTTTAGCAGGCAAAGCCTTAAAGCATAAACAGCGTAACTTACTGTAAAACAGTGCATTTTCAATAATTGAACGTTAAACAAGTAAAAATAATATTTTTACTACATAGTTTTCCTAACATCATCAATACCAATTTTATTGCAAAAATACTGACTTGTAATAAAAAAATAGGATAGAGTGTACAATGTCTGCGCGTGTGTTTCCGCCAAGAATACACTTAAAACTTTGGGATTCGCATACATTCTTGATTGTCTCGAAAGTATATTCTCTTTTTTTACTGATATTTATACCAAAATTTATTTAATGGACACAGATTTTGCGTACGATTCCACTATTGTATTATTATAATCATAATTATATTTCGATTCCTGCTATGGTCACAATACCTACCAAGTCTATGGGAAGATCTAAGCCAGGTAAGGGTGTGGTGTTATGGCTATATTTTATGATTTATTTTTCTAACTCACATAACGTCAATAGCGCTGCATGGACAAAGTTCTTCTTAAGCTGGGATTTTCAGGAATTTTTTTCAGTACATTGTTGTATTGTTTTTTTTTTTAAATCATTTCCCGCGCATCTACTATGACTCTTACTATTCTTTTTCACAGATCCACTTTTTTTTCTATTTCGATTTGCATGTCTTTATACTTCGATAGCTTTTCAAATTTCTTGTTTACTATGATGCAGTCTGCTAGGAAAAGCCATATCAATTAGTAGGCAATTATTATTATTATTATTATTATTATTATTATTATTATTATTATTATTATTATCATTATTATTATTATTATTATTATTATTATTATTATTATTATTTCCTTTGATTTCTGTTGTATACTCATTTCTTTTCGGGCTGCAACCAGAGACCTAAATTCAAAAATGGCATCATGACAGTTTCTATTGAGCATTTTTTGAGGAAAACAAAAAAAAATAACCTAATATCGCGCATATTTTACATAGAAAAAGCTGTTCATAAGTTTTGGGATGTAACTGTGAGTACAATTTTTTGTATTTCTTTAAGTCATGAGCTACCATTAATCCCTTCTTATGAGTCTATCGAAAACTTTTCCAGTCAATCCGAGGGCCTCCAACAACTGGAATTGTGGATTTCTTCATATGCCACATTTTTGAGATTTCGATTTCTAGGTCCTTGGATTTTGATAGTCTATTGAAAATCATCAAAGATATATTGCACTTTGCATGGACTGCCACGTCAATAATAAGGCACTTTTTTGCGTTCTCTAATCACGATGTCTGGGTGATTAGCTTTGATTGTTCTGTGTGTGTATTGTAAAGTCCCTATAAAACTGTTAGAGGTCCTATCTCCTTAACTGTTTCTGGGTGGTGTTCATACCAGTTTCTTGCCGTTTCCTTTCTGTAAAAGTTACAGATTTGCCAGTTCAGATATTGGCTTCTCCTCTCATGTTGGGTTTTATATTCAGCCGGTGCCAATACCGTGCAACCTGATACAAGATGGACAATTGTTTCTGAATATTTATCAAAGAATCTGTATTTTGAATTTACACAAATTTTCAGTACGTGTATTTGGTAATTTCTATCTCGCACGCATTGGTCCTGTGCAGCAAAAATAAAACCTTCGGTTTCAGCTTTTATCCCAGCACTACGTAACCATTGATGGGTAGGGGTTTGTCTACATTAGCTTGTTTGGTACCGGCAGAATATTGACCGTGAAGAGGTTCATCTTGCAATTGGTTTTGTATCTGGTCCATTGTATTATTATTATTATTATTATTATTATTATTATTATTGTTGTTGTTGTTGTTGTTTTTGTTGTCGTTTTTGTAGTTTTATCAATACTATTCAGATGTAACTTTTGTTTTGGCGAGTCTGGCAATTTTGATATATACTTTAAAAGTGGTCCTCAAAGCCGCTGAAGCTTCGCGTAGAATACCCGAAGTGGAATCAAATAAATGAATATCTGAAACTGTTTTAAGGCTAGGGGTCTATACCTTGGAAGAAAAGCTCCAATTGAACGGCCATTGAACGTTGATTATAATGGTTCAAAATGTAATTTAGTGTAGAAGCCGGCCATCGAGTGGTTAGTTTCATCTAAAAAAAGAATTACATCTGATTCCATTACATAAACTTCAGAACAATACAGACACACATAAGTTGAATGCAAGTAAAAAATACTTTTCAAAATATTTCATATGTAGCGAATTAACTTAATCATTAATTTATTCATGCTATGGAAATGTGGAAATGGTCGATAGGTAACGATATGGAAAATCGTCGATCATGTTTCAGATACCGGCTGTTGATTTCTAGCTAATGTTGCTCAAGTCAGTGATTAACATCTGCTAGTATCTTCTAAAACAATTTTGGTTGCATGTTAGTTACAGTAGTAATGGAAAACAAAGAAACGACCCATTATTCGGTGTATTACTAAGTAAAGTTAGTTGTACTTAAGTTTTGCTTTATGATGCATATGACATAAGCAATCGAATGCAAAATTACACATGTATTAGCGCTGCGGATTAGAAGTTTTTGAACACCATGTCTAGGAACAATATGCCGTTTCTTATCCTTGTACCTGTCAGTGTATGTGTGCTTTCTGTGCAAAAGGTTTTACACGGACGCACACACAATGGATATATATATATATATATATATATATATATATATATATATATATATTATGCCATACGTGTCTGAATGTGTGTGTATATATGTGTATATGTATCGGTGTGGACAGTAATGTGGTTTGCATTTTGATTGGTGTAATTGTATTTATAGTTCGCTTTCTTTTAGCGCAGTCAGCTAGGTAATCTTGATATATTTTGGGAAAGATGTTAGAATAATCCAGAACCTAAACTGATAGTAAACCACCTGCATATATAGAGAAAATTAATTCAATAAATTTAATGGCTGTAAGACTTATTCAACCTATGCATTTAGGCTATTCTGAGAGAATTAGATGTTTGCCCAGGGTTCATTATTGACGACCACAATCTTAACAGCATAAGATATTAAGATTACCTACGGTAGGTAAGGTAGGACAATAGAAGAAAGGACCATACATTAATTGCAAGAAAACAGAAAGCATAGTTGTTAGCAAAAAGAACGGCCGAATATGCAAATTAGAAATTGAAGATAGCAAAATCAAGCAAGTATAATCTAAATGTCTGGTACGTGTTTTAACACAGGACGAAAAGTGTGAAATTGAAATTCGAAGGTGCACTGGCATAGGGAAAGATGCTTTCCAAAAGCTAAGCAAAGAATTAAGAAACATGTAGTTAGAAACAAAGAAAATAGTACTGAAATATTATGTAATATCAGTCCAGTGAATGCTGTACGATCTCCTCACAGATGAAGAAGAGATTTGAAGCAACAGAAATAAAATTCTACTGCAGGATGCTAAGAATGCCATAAACTGAACATGTGAGCCACAACGGAGTTCGAGGGACAATGTAAATAAATAGACATTTATCCTTAACATCAGGAGCAGTTGACATTTTAAGGACAGATAATGAGGAAGGAGCGTTTTGAAAATGTAATACTCACAGGACAGATTGAAGGCAAGAGTGACAGAGGAAAACAATGCATAATCTTATTAACGAGCTTGAGTAAATGAATGACGGGAAAAGTTTTAAGAGAGATAACAAAACAATTTATTTATTTATTCATATTTATATATTTATTAAGATATTTATATTTATTAAGAGCTACAATGCTCAGGAATTTGTGGAGAGCCATAATCACTAACGTCCTGAAACGACACGGCACAGAAAAGAAGAAGAAAGACAGGTTTTGATCTCTTTGAAAATTGTTGTAAGCCATAATGCTATCATTTGTTTCTTTTGCTATTTGTATCTTAAACATAAATTTAAATATATCCAAAGAAAGAAGGCAGTCATTGTTACATAAATTCACTTATGAGACATCAATTAGCTAAATGATAAATGTTATTTTTGTATCAAACACATATATATATAGGTGCGTGCGTGCGTATTAAAAAATATACATATTATGATATTATCCCTCTCTTATTAATATATGTCTAATAACTCTGTTGTATTATCACCAGCAGGATATCTGCGGTATATTACACACACTCACAAACACACACACACATATGTGTATGTATGCGTGTATATATATATATATATATATATATATATATATATATATATTACAAAATAAATAAAATTCAAAAATACTACAGCTGAATTGCCAGGAAAAGATTTTCTTTCAAGGATTTGTCAACACTAAAATGTTGGATAAAATAAAATAAATATCAAAGGACTTCTTTAAATTCACCTTAAAAAGATATTTTTTCTATATTTAATATTCTATTATTTTTCTTCTTTTTAACATAGTTACGTCTAATTACGTTTTTAATTGCTAGCTGTTTTTTTGTCTAATTATATTTATGTACGGGGTTAATTGTAATTGATATTTCTCTATTGAAGTGGCTTCATACAATTTGATCTCTAATTAATTTATTTGATTTAATTCTATTTCATTTATATTGTACTAGCTTTCATTTTTTTTATCCATTTAATCTTTTATTTCATTAAAATTAATTTTCCGTTTTAATTTTTCCTATATACTACTAATTTTTGATTTCGATTAATTTATAATATTAACATTTTACAACATTCTTACACAAACTTAAGAATCTTTTCTTTATTTTAAAGATTGTAATTCCATATTTAATTTTTCCTATTTGAACAAGTGTTAACACTTGAAATATAGGTCAAGGTTAATGTTTCTGATGTTAAATTTCCAACGGTCTTTAAACTTTCATCTGGAGTCTAGACAATCATTATTTTTCTCATTCCTTCTCTACCCATCTCTACCTTTTCTTTTTTCTCTCTCTTTCTTTTTCCTCCCTTTTAGATCCCTTTTCCCCTGATTTGTCGTCTTCTCATCCCTTTTTTTTCACGTCTATTAACTAAATTGAAAAAAAAAAAGATAAGCTTCATATTTATTTTATCTTATCTAACTTTCTAGTGTTGATAAGCCCCTGGAGGATTTTTTTCCTGCAGAGCGAAATGGCCATTCAGATGGGGTATTTTGAATTTTATTTATTTGTAATTTATTTTGATATGCTATGTAATAAATAAATTGAGCTCTATTTGTGGATTAGTTTTAATATTTTTATATTATTAGGATTCACTTGGATTACTTACCCACAGATTTTTTACATACACACACACACACACACACACACACATATATATATATATATATATATATATATATATATATGTGTGTGTGTGTGTTTGTGTGTGTGTGTATGAACATCTAACAGTTTCTGTTTAAAATTTAAACGCATAGTAATAGAGTATAGACTATTTTGATATTTAAAATAGACATGATGATATTTGAATAAAAATAGAATTAAGTTTACATTTATATATGGCAAAAAGTTTACGAAGAGGCAATGAAACATTCACTCAAAATTGGTTTCTTAAATGTCAACATTGCATTGCAAATCTAAAACTCTTAATAAACAATTAAGCCGAACGTTATTGAGTGATTGTGATTATAATATCTGTAATAATAAAAATTTTTATATGAGAATCCAAGGTGACTTTGTTTATATATATATATGTGTGTGTGTGTATGTATATATATATATATATATATATATATATATATATATATATATATATATATATATATATATATATATATATATATATAAAATGATAGTTTCGAAATTTTACATGAGGAGATTAGATCAGATCATCGTGAAAATAAGGGTCGGTCAGACAATGAATGTCAGGAATAAGTGAAACAGACTAAGAAATGTTTAAAAATCAATGAGAAAACACAAACTCTACGGGAGAACACTAAATACTCCTGAGTATGAAGCTGACAATAATACTCCTGATGATGATACTCGTAACGATGATAGTCCTAAAGTAGATACTCCCGAAATCTTTTGCAAAAATCGGGAAGAATTGGAAATCTGAAAAGATTACTACAACAAATATCATGAAATGGAAATCTCAAAAATGTGGTACGTCAAGAATTTCACTTGTAGTTGGATCCATCAGATTGAACTATAAAAGGTTCCAATAGACTCATTGAAGGGATCCCTGGTAGTCCATGCTTTAAAGAAATACATATTACGAAGAGCTTTATCTATATAAAATTTGTGTGATCTTATTTTTATTTCCTTTTTTTTTTCAAAAATGATCAATTGAAAATGTCATGAAGCCATCTCTGACCATAGCTCCCTGGTTAGAACCCAGAAGGAAATATGTATACAACAGAAATCAAAAGAAATAATAATAATAATAATAATAATAATAATAATAATAATAATAATAATAATAATAATAATGATGATGACGATGATGTAAAGCCTTTGATAGTGTACAACACTCTTGAATCCTTAAGACTTTGGAGATGTACAAAGTCTCCCTGTTAATAATAAATTTCCTATTATATCTAAATCACACCAGAGGTACTGCCACCTCCAACCAACTGAACATCCGACGAGGAATCTTGCAACTAGACTCCCTCCCTATTATATCTTTTGTTTTGCCTGTCCTTAATTCCCCTTACGCATGAACTAAACAACAATAGCTATCTTTAAAAACTAAACAAGAAATTACTCAATCACGTACACTATATGGATGACCTCAAACTCTTTGCCAAAAACGACAATGAGTTGAAGGGTCTTCTCAATACAGTAAAATTTTTCAGCGATGACATAGGTGGGGATTTCAGATTAGATAAATGTGCAAAAGTAATATTAAGGAAAGGGAGGATTACAGAAACACATTCAATAGTTTTAGATTTGTCAAAAAGATTAGGGAATTGGAAAAAGATGAAGCACTCAAGTACCTAGGAATTAGCGAAGGAGATAGAATACAGCACACCCAAATGAAGGAGACGGTAAGAAAGGAATACTACAGGCGTGTACGTCTGGTACTAAATACCGAGCTGAATTTAAAAAAAAAAAAACGAATGCCAGCTATAAATACCTCGGTTGCCTCAGTGCTGCTATATAGTTGCAATATCCTTAACTGGACCTTAGCTGACAATAAGCAAATGGACGCCAAAACGAGAAATGTTCTCACTTACTACCGCATTTATCATCCTAAGGCTGATGTTGATCGTCTCTACGCGCCCAGTTCTAAAGGAGATAGAGGCTTAGTTCAACTTACAAACCATAACAATTTGTCTTCAAAGATACAAGGAAACTACAGAAGACCGGATGATGATATGTGTCAAAGAACATGAAAATAGTAAAATGACTTTATTGAATAAGAAAGGAAGGTCAAAATGAAGTTTCAAATGGGTAAAGAAATAGGAGTAAAGTAAAATACACCGACTGAAGCTGCAGACCCCGTGCCCACCAAGAGCTATGTAGTGCAGGGTTAAAAGCTGAAATCGAAGATTTTATTCTTGCTGCCCAGAACTAATGCTTGTTAACTAGAAAGTATCATTGAAAAATTGTGTTAGCCCATAATACAGATTCTGTGATAAATATTCAGAAACAATTGATAATCTTGTATCAGATTGAGCGGTATTGGCACCAACTGAATATAAAACCATGGCAATGGAAAATCTACAACTTCTATGAAACGGAAATTGAAAGAAATTGGTATGAACTCCACCCAGATGCGCTTACGGAGATAGGGCGTGTAACAATTTTATGGGACTTTACAATATACACAGAATAATTAACGCTAAATGCCCAGACATCGTGATTAGAGATCGCAAACACAAAAGTGACGTCTTATTGACATGGAAGTCTCTGCAAACTATAATGTATCTTAGAAGTTTTAAAAAAAATTAATCAAAATACAAGGACCTTGAAATCGAAATCTCACAAATGAGGCACATGTGAATATCAACAATTCCAGTAGTAGTTGGATTGATTAAAAAAGATTCCGATTGAATCATTGAAAGGGTTCCTGGTAGCTCATGTCTTAAAGAAATACAAAAGAAAACTCTTCTCATGAATGCAGCCAACAACTTACGAAGTGCTTTATCTATGTAAAATATGTGTGAATTTTTTTTCAAATTGCTCAGTGGAAAATGTGATGATGCTATTTCTGACCTTAGGTCTCTTGTCGGAACACGGAAATCGTACACACCAGAAATCAAAGGAATAATAATAATAATAATAATAATAATAATAATAATAACAATAATAATAATAATAATAAATCTGCAGCTTCTACAGGAAGGAAAACTGAAAGAAACTGGTATGAACACCACCCAGACCGGTTACGGAGATAGGACCTGTTACAATTCTATGGGACTACACAATACACACTGACAGAACCATCAAGGCCAACCGCCCAGATATTGTTATTAAAGACCACAAACAAAAACGGTGCCTCCTTATTGATATGGCAGTCCCTGCTGACTGCAATGTATCTTTGAAGATATTCAAAAAGCTGTCAAAATACAAGGACCTTGAAATAGAAATCTCGAAAATGTGGCATATGGAAACATCGACAATCCCTGTTGTAGTTGGAGCCGTAGGACTGGTTGGAAAAGATTGCAGTAGACTAATTGAAGGGATTTCTGGAAGTCCATGCCTCAAGGAGATACAAAAAATTGTTCTGACAAGTACAGCCTACACTTTACGAAGGGCTTTATCTATGTAATTTCTTTTTTCTTTTTTTTTTTCTTTTTTTGTCATTAGAAAGTGTCATGATGCCATTTCTAACCTTAGGTCCCTGGGCAGGACCCGGAAAGAAATGTGTAAACGCCAGAAATCAAAGAAAATAAAAAAAAAATAATAATATACTTGCTTAAGATTATAACGAAATAAACAAATCCAAGTGTTTTAAAACAGAAGTTGAAAAAAATGTGCCACCATAAAATTTTTGTTATGCCTATGAAAATTGGAGTCCCGTTTAGGACATAAAGCTACAGGCAATAACCACATCCCAGTCAGCATCTCATTATAAAAGTTTTTTTTTTTTAAATTGCACGGTATGAAACTGCTCATTTACTCAGGAGAGTATTATCAATGTAAAGAAAATATAAACTGTTAAGATCCGAATTTGTTCAAACAAAATGCATATATTTTAATACTTTGCCTTACGCCAAGTCTCGGGTAATTACATGGTAAGGGATTGTATTAAACAGAAATCAAAAGATAATAATAATGATGATGATGATGATGATAATGTGACTATTCCCTCCAAATCAGAAATATTGATCTGAGAGGTGTAAGGAAAGAAGAGTGGGGATCGATCAGATCTTGGACGCGACGACGACAGCGGATGACGAAAAAAATACAAACTTTTTAATAAATATCTGAACCTCAGTTGAAAATGCGAAACATGAAAGGTAATAATAGTTGTCTTTCGTGTTGATTAGATAAATTAGAGATTCGAAAAAGAATTGTAATCGAATCAGTTGCTAAGTATACTGCTAAGATAATTCGTATTAGACAAATTTTTCCACCGAAATCTGTTTGGTACCTTTAAATATCGTAATTCCATCGGTGCATTGAATATTCTTGCCACATCTCGTCTAGATTTTTTGCTATGTATCGATCTAGAGATTCTTGAGAAAATCCAAAGATGAATCTGCAATGTTATCAGTCCTCACACGACATTTCGTACATTCTCTTTGCGTTTTCTTCCAATTTTTTCATGGCAATTTTTCTGATGAGCTTTTTCTTTAGTAGCTCGACTTCATGAAATTGAGCGCAGTACTTGATTGGAAGTTAGGTTTCATCATTTTGCCGTTTAAATTACTAAGCATAACCCTAATATTTTCTTCTCTCGCACTCCTCGCTTTGTGAGTCCCGGATGTTTGCTTTTCTCTCAACTATGACCTTTAAAAGATGTAAATCAACGTCAACTTTTGTCTCATTTAGTCCTGTTCTGATTATTGCCCATTCTCTTCAGTACCGTTTCCTCAATTTCTCTCTCTCTCAGTAACCCCTTGCGTCATAGTGGATTTTTTTTTTTTTGCCTTGCTTGGGACGAAAGGATTGAAAAAAAAACTATGTCGGAAATAACGAGAATAAGGGGAAAAGGGGTGGGGGCTGTGAAGATAAAGAGATTTTCTATTATTCACTTTCCAACAACTCTTGGACATTTGGTGCGAACGTTGAATCGCGGAGAGTAAAATAAAAATAAATTAATTTTAGATATTAGCGGCAATTTTAGATGAATGTGATCATGGCGGTGCTGGTGTCTAAGAGGATACCGAGAAAAATGGCGGAAATTTGAAGAGACTTGTTGTCACTCTTTCTTTGGTGATAACCACCGGATATCTAGTGTGAAAATGCAAATGCATAAAATCATAATAATAATAATAATAATAATAATAATAATAATAATAATAGATTAGTTTGGGTCGAAGGAAAAAGACCAAAGAGCAGAAAAGGTGCAGCGTTGCCAGGAAGTGCGTATTGGGTTGGTCTTCTTAGGTGGGTGCAGTGTCGCGTCAGGATCGATTAGATATTCTATCCGTTTGGTTTGGAATTTCATACAGGTCTGACAAGCGTAGAATTTCGGAAAACCGGGAACCAGTTGTCAGGCCGAAGAGAGATTTCCATCGATCATACGGGGCAGTCGTTCAACAAAGATCCGCACCGATGTCCGGCGTGTTGAACACACATGGTGTATATCATTTAGTGCGTTAATTATCTCGACATTGGTGTGTGCCGACCACTTATACACCAACACATAACTTCAGTTCCGCTTTCTCTCTCTCTCTCTCTTTCTCTCTCTCTTTCACACACACAAATATATACATGCTGTTTTGTGCCTATGTACAGATATTTGTGTATATAAAACTTAGTTGGCAGTGTTTGCTTTCGTAAAATAAAGAAAAGGACAGAACCCAGAAAAAGAATAATTTTTATTTTTGTGACCTTCATGAAATTAGAATCATATTATTGTTCTGTTTTCGATTCTAACACTTATTCATTTCTATTGGTGATTTCAGGCTGCGAAAGGTCACATAATCTGGTGGAAAATAAACAATGCAAATTCTACTGCAAGCTCTCACGCAATCAATAAACCTTCACTTGCAGGTATATACATATGGTTATAATATTAATGGGATAAATTAAAAGATGTAGCGTACTTGATAAAAGAAGTCACAGGTAAATATTATTAAAAGAAACGGCATTCAGATGCATTTCAAGGTGGATGTTAACGAATTGGAGTAAAAAATATGAACGATTCTGAAGCACATTATCAACCTTTTGTATATAAATGTGTTTTGTTTGTATTATATGTTGTTGTGTGTACGTGCGTTCATATATCTGCGCGTTTTCACGAGTATTTTTAGAAGATTCTTTTCATGTACAATTAACCCATAGCGTGATACGTCTTTATTTCATCTGAATTGTTCAAAGTAGCACTAAATTAAACAATTTTACAGTGAAAGTCATTTTGAGGAAAATATTTGTTGTGCTAAGAAATATATATATATATTCATGCAAATATGTGTGCATGTATGCATATATATAGGTTCACAGCTTCCCAAAGTAGGTGTTCCTACTCTGCTTTCAGTAGTAAGTATTTTTTTTTAAATGTGAAGTTACTAGATGAACACCCAACCGATTTTTAAATTCATAATTGTCTTTCTCGTAGACTGTGTGCCAGCCAAAGTTGGAAAATCCAGCCTGGCCTGCTATTAATCCTTAGGTGGTGGGAGTAAAATGAGATGTAGATTCATTCTATTCCCATCAATATTTGTGTGAAAGTGAATGCAAAAAATATTTGGTTATATTTGAACTCTGCCCACCTTTCCAATCTTGTGGTATGTAGTGCACCAGGTCACTTTATTCTGTCCTTCAAATAGTGTGGTTGGTTCCGCACGAGCATTCATCACTATAATCAGATAATATGTGCTTGTGTCTGGCAGTCGGTTCCTAGGAATTGAAACGCTTGACACTCATACGCAGATTACGACGGGAAAGCCCATCATATATATATATATATATATATATAACTATTTTCACAAACAATAAAGTATCGTTTCTAATTCAGTGATATGAAATAGCATAAATATATGATTCAATGTTAATTTCATACCAGAGCTGCCATACTACATTCAGTTTTTCTCTCTTTCTGTAAAAGTGTGAATTTGTTTATATATTTATGAATAGATATATATGTTTACATGTGGTTATTTAGTTTATTTGCTTGATTTTAAAATCAAGATGAATGAAATCATAGAAATACTGTAAGGTAAGGTTGTTGAAGAAATCAGAACACACGCTCTAATCATCACTTCAGCAGGCCCTTTCGAACAAAAATAAGCAGCATATCGGAGCTTTTAATTGAGAAAGAAAAGAATATTAATTTCCAGACACAAACACTCCACTACATAATTACACTTCTCTGTATTATATTACACAAAAGACCAGATGACATATATCGCTGAACATCTAGAAATATCAAAAGCGACTATATGGCTCATGGCAGGGATTTATTGGATAACAAAATTTTTAAACGTAGATTGTAGTTCACCATAACATACCATACCACGATTTTGAACCTTATTAAGTTGGAATTGTCAGTCAATTAGAAGCGAAACGAATTCACTAAGAATAAAATGCAATGGTCTCACAATTCTTTACGATCAAACTCAGACAAAGCTTATACAATACAACATTTCCAATCATAGCAAATCAATAGTTTCACATTGCGGTACACGAATGAACTGAAAAAGAATAAAAATTGATAACCGTTTACACAGCAGACGTTAACAGCTTTAATGGATAGCGGCTCGAATTGAGGAATTGGAGAGACGAGTTCGAATTCCAGTCAAATCCATTACATTCACTTACGTGCTCCTATTCTTCTCTCTTCAGCTATGGGTAAATATATGGACAGACCGGGTAAATAGCAAGGGCAGAGCGGGTTCTATAACAAGTCTACCGTCTAGAAATGACAACCTACTGCGGGAAAAATCTGCCTCGTCAGTCACGTATCACGGATGGTACATAGCTAACTGATTACCCATTCTTTAAATATTCTAAT
Source organism: Acanthosepion lycidas (assembly GCA_963932145.1). Lineage (NCBI taxonomy): Eukaryota > Metazoa > Mollusca > Cephalopoda > Sepiida > Sepiidae > Acanthosepion > Acanthosepion lycidas. The sequence continues at coordinate 136,797,349 of OZ010576.1, forward strand.
GCACTTTCCTTATACACAAGGTGTGTCTTTCATTCCAACCTGAGAATTCTTTACCAGAAGCGAAACGATCTTTTCCACTTGTCGCATCATCAAACTAAAAGTGGTGTAAAAGTGATAAAACATGAAATATTAGGATGACAATTCCACCACAGAATTGTCTTACGAATTAATGACCTATTGGATAAATATGAGTCACCTGGCAGTTGTAAGTTCCGTTTCTGGTGTAGGTAGTGTGAAGAAGTTTTTGGCTCTAAAAGAAGAATTAACGAGATAGAATTAGCTGATAGGAAAATAATCAACCTGCGTAGACTGAATAAATCGAATTCCCAGAAGACTAAAAACGGCAATATCCATTTGAAGAAGTTAACTTAATTTAACGGTAGAAGATTTGTAATAATGATATGCAAATTTGATTACATTAGAACCAATAATCAGATGTGTAATATGGATTTTACTGGCAGATTTACTTACCTTTGCTCGGTGTTAAATAAATAGAGTAATAATTCTTATTTTATATAACAATATATATATCATTGTATTCTGCTTTTACGAAAATAATTGCTTATGTATATATATAAAGATAATAACACTATATTATATTTTCTGTAGTTTATTGTCTCGTGTATATATTATGATATGCCTATATTTCTGGGGATATTTGAGGGCTATTTTTGACTGTGAGGAATCACGCAACAATAATTCACCCAAATGTTGTCGACGAGGTTCCAGAATGGAAGTCGCAATTTTCCACTGGAGCAACAAATCCCTGGTGTAAGCTTCATTACTCCACAAAATACAGACATGCGACAAATCTCTAGTTTTAACCATCTTGTTTCGTTGTGCAGTAGAATTTGGACTGTTTATTTTTTTAAGGGTAGTGTTGGATCATATTGGGAAGCTGCCCAGGATCCTTAAAATGGTTTTGGAGGGACCTTCTAGCAACTGATCTATTTGATCTATCCGTAATGAGAAAAGTTCTTGAAATTAATTATATCTAGCTATAGTATATATCTTCTGGTCTCGAGTAAAACTTTTATTTCTCCACTGGTATCAGATTGTATTTGATTTCTTTTGGTCCTGATTATTCGTCAGTATAAATCTTTCTTTTCAATGGCTTCATTTTGGCGCATCTAAGCATATGAATCTAAATTCGTGCCTATATTCAATGTACAAGAACAAGTTAATCATCTCGTTGGCACCTTCAAACCATCTACAAATATGCAACCGAAATTATTTCAGATTTACTTGATGTTCAATACACAGCAAATATATAACTGCTAGATAGATCTTGACTTGGATAGAGGTAATCTACACATGCTTCATGATAACAGTTTGTCGCAAGAATTCAAAACTCCGGTGGAGTAAGCTCCACTTCAAGTATATTTTAGAGTCATCATTCAGGTTGAGAAGAGACTCTCTGGAGAGCATTCATGTCAGTTTAATGATACTGCAAGAGGTTTTATAAAAACCTAAAAGTTCTTCATCTTCTATGTTGTATCCTTTCATGAAATGGGAGATCATGTTTCTCCACAACATACAGTCTTTTGTAGCTCTTAGCAATATTTATCTTTTTGCTATTTCTCCGAAAGCCTATTCTGCCAACCATTTTTACAAGCTCGTTAGGCAGGTTATTCACTACTTTCCTCTGTCTCACTTGCCAATTGTATGCCCTGTGAGTGGCAAATCCACCAAACACTCTTTCCTCATTATTTCCCCTAGAAATTTCACCTGTCCATTTCTGAGGTTAATTATAAATGTACTTTTTATTTCCATTTTTCTTAAAACTTCCTTGTACATCACATCTGTTCACAAAATTCTCAATATCCTTCTGTAGTCCCTTCATCTGTGAGGATATTACAGTTTTTCTGCCATATAAAAGGACTGATGTTAAGTAACATTCAAATTTTCTTTTCTCTGTTTCTAACGAAGTTTTCTGTATACTTTGTTTGACTTGTAGAAGAGATATTTCGCTATTCACCGTCATCTTTTAAAACATTTAATAGATATCTAAATTTTTGCCCTTAATTAATTGTGGCGCATCTTGGGCTGTTCCGTTAGCTGACATCCATACATTCTATCGTCCTGCAATTGATGTTTATTCTTTTCTTCTCGATCTCGTGTCTTTAGTTTACTTTCCGTGTCTGCTATCAACACTGTGTCATCTGCATATCTTATGCTTTTAAGATTGTAGCTGCCAATAATCAATCCTGGTAGGACTTCTTATTCTCTAAGAATCGCGACAATGTAAAAGTTGAATAAGTCCTTCTGAGAAGACATCTCCTTGTCTTATACGCCTTTCTATTTTTGTATATTTACTGAATTTATTTTCTATCCGTATTTTTCAATATTGGATTCTTCTAATAATATTCTCAAATAAATTAAACTAACCTAGCACTTCAATCACTTCTTTGTGACATACATAATGAAACTCTTATTTAAGCAATAAAAATCAACTCAAGTTATGAGCTTTTGCTTTATATTTTAAAAAAGGTCTTCACATTTAAAAATTATCGGATAAACGTTTTGAAAATTTAAAAAATATATAATGTAATCATCATCTCCATGAAGATATTTTAAATTATGTATTTAACATTCCTGTGAATAAATTCCTTTGGGGAAAATTTTTAATTCATGGCGAAAAATTTAAAAATGTTTCGTATTTCAAATTTTAAAAATGATTTGTGTTTTCTTTGACCAAACTTTTGAGTTGAGTTGTTTTGTTCTTCCGGTTTGAACTAGATCAACTTCAAATAGCCTTTGACATTTCCTGGGTCATAGCCTATCCGCATAAGATATTTGGTTGAAATCCATCCAGTAGAATCTGAGTCTATAGAGAATAAACAGACAAACACAACATTTCTCTTAGATTTTCTATATACGGACTTAGTATGAATGTAGCAATGAAAAGCATATGAAAATATGTGTATGTATGTGTGTGCTTATCGAACGTTTTCATTATTTTATCAAATGTGATACCTTCATTTTCTACACAAAATAACTGTCAGAGAGGCTCCTTGTAAATAATACCTAAACTCTTTTTGAGCGTTTTTTTTTATTCCGTTGTCTTTTTATTAAAATTTAATAATAAAATATTCAGAGCAATGAAATTATTTCCATACATCTTGACCGCTCAAAATATTTATATGCAGATCATACTCAAATTTTGCAAACATCGTTTGACTAATCGAGTTTATAAAACGATAATTCGCTCTGAAGCGAAAATAAAAACAGATTTGCAATTCATGGAAATTGATTAGTTTTCAAATAAGCAACATCTAAAAGGAAATAAACTTAAATCAATCTTGACATTATATATATATATATATATATATATATATATATATATATATATATATATATATATATATATTCCACACTGTCGCATATTTGTCGCAGTTTTGGCTATTGGAAGAAATACAAGATCTACTTTTTTTACCCATGAAAATTTTTACGAGGTGCTTGGCAGGAAGACCTTACCTGCATTCATATCCATCGATTAATACGTCGATATTAGATTGAATTATTTTGACAAGAATGCTTATATGCATAAATGCTAAAGTTCCCAGAAATTATTTTATGCATTGTTAGTGATATTTTAAAAGTGGTTTTGAAATGTTTCTATTTTGATAGCATATACAGTCGTAGTTTATCAAAGATGTTTACATAATATTTGCTTGAAATTCCAAATTTTGACTACACATATAAACTAACCTGATATGTAATATATATATATATATATATATATATATATATATATATATATATATATATATATATATATATATATATATATATACATATATATACATATATATGCAAGTATATGATTGGTGTATACGGAATGAATTCCAATAAACAACAATTACTATTCTTAAAAGAGTGTTCAATACTAAATTCTAGGATTCTCTTGCTAATCTTTCCTATGTCGGGTCTGTCTGGGTTTATCATTCTGGTAGTGAGGTCTTCCTCAGAATCCTGTTTGTGGTCCTTAAGAGTGATGTAGCATTCCTTTTCAGCTAGTTTGCCTACCCTATCGCTTATTTTTCAGTAATAATTTTACTAGTTCTGTTGATACTGTCTATCATATTAATATTGTTATTATGAGCTTTTTTATAAGTATTAGTTAATTTTTTTTTTAATTAATTTGTTGTAGTCGTCTGCCGTCAATTTGTAAACGTTTCCCGTTTTGTCGGATTTAACTATATCCGACTGTAGATGTTTTTGGAAGTTGCTTTTCATTTTTTTTTGAAAGGAGATTTTATTGATTATATTGAGTAGGTCATTTTCAAATTCCTGTAGTTTTTTGTTAAATGGTGAAACATTTTTACTTTTAAAGCCGTAAACCTCATGGTCTTTTTTTGTTAAGTTCCTCGTAGGAAGACGAATGCTTTCCATCTCATTCTTCTTATTAATTCCTCAGTTTTTTTGCAAAAGTTTAACGAAATAATTCCGTTTATTTGTGTGTGTAATGTTCTTCTGCCGAAATTCACTTTTTCCATATTTTTAAAGTCCCAGCCGTTTCCATAGTAATTAATTTTGCGAATGAACATGCTTATAAAGATGTGCAAATTTCAAGATTGGTTATTCTTAAGTTTTCGCTTGAGGATGAAATACTTTAACTCAATTTAATTTTAATAATTATATTGAGGTTTTCGGCTCGCCTTTTTGAAACATGAGAACTCTTATGTAGTGAAGGAATCATTTTTAAGTTATTCAAAATGATTTTTGCTCTCTCCAACCTTCTAAGGTTCTGTCTTGGAGTAACAAGACGTCTTATACGTTTCACGTACGATTTCATTTTCAAGTCTTTTTTCACTATTTTTCGACTGTCATAGCCGAAGCACCTCTCTTAAGTGCCAAACGTCTAGGGAATTGAGTTGGATCATTTGCTATTGATCATTTGCTATTGATCATTTGCTATTGATCTCTTTAAGCTCTAAGTTGAAATGATGATTCCTCTTCCTGTTGTGACCTCCTGATCTAGTTTTCCTATCAAGTGTTCCCACTTTTTTAAACTTATTCACCGTTCTCTTGATGGTTCGTGAATATGAATGTTGGTATCATTACTTAAGGCCTGAATGATTTTTTCCTCTTGGAAGATAGTGGGGCTGACACAAAACGATTTTAACCTGTCCTATTTTTAACTGAATAACTAAAAGGGTGTTTTAGTGATTCTTACGACAAAAGGTGTCAAGATGGCTAAACCTCTTATCTGCAATCCTGAAAAAAGAAACTCAATTAATTTAGTGGTTTTGTAGATACTCGACTTTTTGTAAGAGGGATAATTATGCTGTTACATGATTTGGTTTGGTTTGCTTTAGGTTGGTTTGTTTTACGGCATATTAACCTCAATGGGTTATTTAATGCCAAGATTTTTATTCCTAGTAATAATCTTTCCAAAAATGTATTGCTATTGCTGTTAATATTTTTTCTTTCAAAAATATATTGCTAGTAATATTTCTCCTTCCAAAATATATTGCTAGTAATATTTCTCCTTCCAAAATGTATTGCTGGTAATATGTTCCTTCAAAGATTAATTGCTTGTAATAATTTTGTACAAAAAAGTATTGCTAGTATTGAAACTTATGTTTACACTTTCATAGCGTTTTGACCCATGTTTGGTAGGTGGTCAACTATTTACCCATAGCTGAGATCCAAACAAGTGCTACCACCCCGGGTCAGGGTGAACCTGGGTACACCAGCAATTAAGAGGTGGTTCCACGCTTTTCAAAAACTCCTGATCAGTAGCCTTGCTGTTGGATGTAGTTTATCGTCTTACCCAGGACACGGATGAAGTAACGTCATACTCAGGACGTCACGAGTTGGACAATTTTGCTCTTACATCTGGTATATACTACGATACCTTATGATTATAAAGTCTTTCTCCTCTTTCATATCTACAGAGTAATGAATTCGAAACTGTAAATTTGTGCCAAGATTAAATTAAGCTGAGGAAATAACTTGGTGTGTTTACGTGTGTGGGGGGGGTGAGGGAGTTTGTGTGTGTTTGTAAGATTGAGAGAGAGATAGAGATGTAAGAATATTTCGCCGCAGTAGCTTAGTGGGTTTAAATTTATTGGTTCCCAGGAGACTAAGAATGTCTGGCTTCAACTATAATACTATCATTTAATTTTCTTAACTGATAAATAAAGTTTTGAAAAATATTAATATAAAAAGGGGTATAATTAAAATTTTTATTTGATATAGTTGGCTAACTCAATCAGGGGCCCATTGGGCAAGCTGACATCCTGGCCAATCCGACACTGCTTCGTCATACCTTGTCAAGAAATAAAGCCACGAGCCCGCATTTTGTCTGTATCTTGGACGAGTTGTATTTCGGCAGCAGTACTGATTATCATTCCTCATATGTCAGCGTGCCAGGATCCATTTACAAAAAAATATGTGATGCCTTTTTCTCCGCTTCCAATATTTTTTTTCTTTGTTTTTTCTTTTCTTTTCTTTTCTCGAATGTCGCCGATTGGTCGAAATAGTTTTTCCCGCTAAAGACAAACAAACGATATGTGCCTTCATGAATCGCTGGCGCCAAAAACAAAAATGTAGAAACAAATAATTTGCTATCATGAAAATTTTACTCATAAGAAATAGAAAGAAAAGAAGACAAAAAAGTATTTTATTTTCTCTGTCTCCTTCTCTCTCAAATATATGATTTTTTTCACGTTTTTTTAATGTTATTTTATTTTGCACAAAATTCTAACCTTTTTTCATTCTTTTTTCTACTTTATATTCTTTTATAACTTTCATATTACTTCCTCTTTATGGCGATATTTACGAAGATAGCTTAATAAGACACGAAGTTATATGCAGACAAGGAATGAAGTTTGGAAGAATATGTTGCGCCAATCTTTTACAAAATGATTCCACCGAGAAAGAAAAAAAAAACATTAATTTTTTTATACAATTACGCTTCAGTAAAATTTGTCTTATTTATAATAAGAATCATTTTGTTTGTTTATTTAATAAAGATATACTTTTAACTTATTTTGCTTTTCTTCTAACTTTTATTTCAAAGATAATACGTGTGTGTATCGATGATTATCTCATACATATCTATTAATTAGTCAGTGTATAATCATTAAAATATGCGTATCATTTTTGTGTTTGCGTATATATTTATACACGTACAAACACGCATATATATGCCATACATATACACATATAAAACACATATACGACTTTTATAACTTCATTTCTTTATAAAAGCAATATATATATATATATATATATATATATATATATATATATATATATATATATATATATATATAATATCTGCTCGATATCCCAAATGATTTTAAACTCATTCCACAAAAGAATATTTAGCTATTTAACCATCAGTTGCAAAATAATGGTGATTTCCTTTGAACCAAAATAAATAAAATTGGAATCTTTGTTCCCGTTAGTTTTGGGAAATTTTTCTTGCAAATAGGTAGCCGTTTTTGTTTTCTTTTTTGGGAGCGTGTTCCACACACCAAAACAAAAACAAAATAGAACAAAATAGAAATTTTTTTTAGAATTTATGTCATATTTTGACTATTATTTCTTTTAGTTTATTTTCTGAATCTACTATCAGTATATTGTAGTGTATATTGTTAATGTTATGCAAGTGGATAAAATATACTGGTGGATGATTTTAAAAAGGATTAGCCTACATGAAATGGATTAGTCTAAAAGAAAAACTATGGATTAAATACAAGATACTCTTGAACTATTATTCATTTTGTTAATGCATATTTACAGCATTAATGTTTTATTTTATGCTTAAGTTCTCCCTAATAACGTTAGAAATTTCCCTGTGCATTACGGTTAAGAGCTATCGATTCAGCTGTACTTAATAAATTAATTTTGTCTAAAGTTGTATATATTTATGAACAGGTGATAAAATCTTGTTACGAAGACCATGTATTTACCAGCACTGAATGCAGTCCTCATAGAGAGGTTTCGATTTAGACATTGTGCAAGACATTGCTGTACGTAACACCACGCACAAATATTTGTATAAGTGAGGTGCTAACTGAATTCTAGGGAATTATAGCAATAAATGTGAACGAAACATAATAAAACGTTAGCAAATCTGCCGCAGTACACTCTACACTGACATGTAGTTTCCTTTGTCTCCTTCAAAGTACAACTTTGAATAAATATTGCGTCGTACTTCGTATATAGGCTGAGGATACCAGGTATTGAATATAAGATCAATGACAACGTTTGAGAGAAATAGAAACAAAAAGGACATAGTTAACATCAGAAAGAGACAGTTGAAATTTCTAGGGCACATAATGAGGAAAGGGGGTTTAGAAAATTTGGCACTCACAGAACATATTGAAAAGTTGATGTATAGAAGAAAACAAAGCATACCCTACCTACCAAGATTGCGTAAATGGTTGGTAGGACAGGCTTTATGAAAGATATCAAAGAGACAACATTTATTAAGATCTACAAAGGAATGGAAATTTTGGAGAGCCATGACCGCTAATGTCCTTAAGGGACATGGCGCAGAGAAGAAGAAGATTTCGTATATATACACTTATGTTGACGTTCTTGGGAGTCTAGATACATTTACTGGATAATCCTTATAGACATATATATACAATTCCATTTTCGAATACAGATACGTGTATGTGTTCACAAACTGAATACAATTTATCTCCATAAATGCCACATAACCTATTTAAGCTACAATCATAGTGATATGGGACTTTCTCGAGAGAGGCATCGTGTAACTTTAATTTTCTATAAATTGATGAACGATGATTTACGGGAGTTTTTCAACATATTACTTTTTATTGACGAGGGATTTATGCTTGTTTAGTTGGCATGCGCACGTGTTTATTCATTGGGGTGACTGCCTTCGTGAATTTATATCAGAGAGAGTCTAAGTGATTTTTTATGGGCGCCTATAATACTTTTATTCCATTCATCTGAACGTTGACAGAAACCGACAAACACATTTCCCACTATAATGCAAGTTAAGATACAAGATTGAGACAAAGTCTTGACTTTAATCATTCTAGACAGTGCTGTTAACATGTTGCATTTGTCTTAATATCTCATACATTTGCATTACTATATTAGAAGGACAGTAAGCTGTTTTCTGACGTGATATAATGTTTCGATAATCTACAGAATTTTTCTAGAAATTAATACCAACTAGAGCACAGATCTATTCTGGGCAATTTAAAAAACATACATAAATCTCTGATTCCTTCGGTTTCATCATTATTCGTGCCACTTTTAATATCATGTTTCTTTCTTTTCAAATAAAATCTCAAATTGAAATCTTGTTATTTTTCTTTTATTTTTGGTTTAAAAAATTATCTTCACATTTTGGTCAACTGCAACAGCTATTGACTTCGATTTGGCAGACTTACCTTTCTTTGTTCAGATTGAGTAAGTGTCTTGAAGTTCATGGTTCGAGAGATTTTTATTTAAAAAAAAAAAACCCGAATACATGACGTTTACATGAATCCTATTTCTTGGGATTGCTTTTATATTCCCTCGATATCAGGTTCTTACAATCATATTTTCAAGGTTAGAATTTAATTTCTTTGTCCAATACAACAAAATATTATTGTGAGTGTAATTATTTCTGATCTATAAAATTTCAACGTCATCTTAAACCTAACTTGCTTGAATTCCAAAATATATCAACATGTGTAAACTGGTAAATGGGCGTTTTTCTGTCTTACGAAAATATTATTTATATTATAACTCTTTTTGTCATTTAAGATCATATTTAGGATCTGACGATAGCATGAAACAGACTGTCGCCTCTAAGTGTTGACTTCTATGTTCACTTTTATATTTACACACGCTCTATCTCTGATATTGAGCACTTTATTCCATAAATATAGCACTGCTTAAGACTATATTTCATATATATATATATATATATATATATATATATATATATATATATATATATATATATATAGTTTTAAGGTGAGTCATATTTATGGGTTAAAGTGCACAATATCAGCGATAGAGCGAATGCTGGATTTTTTCTCGGCTATTTATAGTGATGGCGTCTAGCATGAAACAGCCTGAGTGTTGACTTCAATGTTCACTTTTATATATATATATATATATATATATATATATATATATATATATATAGCTTTGCTGTAATTTACATTTTATTCCAAGGACTTACATTCCGAGTCCGCCAATTTTGTTGTGGGATAAATATACTAGTAGACACATATTATATATATATATATATATAATGGTTTCCTCCCTCTAAAAGACTATGTTAGAATCTTCAACCTACTATAAGTTTAGTAGGAGAGAAGGCTTCGGTGAACAGTGAACGGATTGCATATGGTGCGCTAGTTCATTCGAAACACTCTTACTAGTCGTGTAATATTCTTCTGGTGTACTTAACGATTTACTTGGGTACAACATAAACAAAGTTGATTAAATTTAGCCGAGAAATTCCTTTTGTCTAAGTTTTATTGCCTTTTTCTAATAATCGAATAAGATTTTGCATATTAGGATCGAAATCTGAGATAACATTTTCAAAGTTCATGTTTGTCCTTTTGTTTGTTCAAGTACTTTGAACAGGCTAGATCATTTTGAAGAACCATGTGGTGTCCCTTTGGTAGCAATATTCGGTTGGCTACATTCCGGTATTCTTTAGAAAGATTCAAGTTTAAAATAGTTCCACGGTGACGCCAAATGTAAGAGTTAAAGCGATTTATTCATGCGCGCATATTAAATATTTCATGCACGCGTCTAGAGACTGTTGAAACTACTTGAACCAAACAATAGAGCAAACATGAAATGTACTAATGCCCAAATAAACAAAATACACACATACGCAAACATATATATATATATATATATATATATATATATATATATATATGAATGATGAAATAAAAATGACAAATAGGAAAACTATATCATTCTAACATGTTTCATTTTTATTAAGGCTTCGGCAGAGATTGAGAGAAAACAAATAATACGACAGAAAACACTGGCATTTTCAATTATGTTTGTTTCAGTTCTTATTGGTCAGATACGGGTCACATGTATTAAAACCGTGGATAATTCTATGTGTATGTAGGTTTGCGAAGTTTCTTGTATGTCTAAGTGGGCATAGTGTGGTAATATGGATTTGTATTTGTGTGTGTGTCTATCTTGTGGGAGTTTTATCTTCACCTTTGTGCGCTCAACAATGCAAGAAGGTTTATGTGGGGGAGACATCACGTGTTCTACGAATACAAGAGAGACTGACGTTTGGTCAATCTATCTAAAAACTGAAAAGTTTTAACATTTCTCGGTCAGAACATTTCGGGAAAAGGAAATATCTTTTAGATGCGTTTACATTCAAGAAATAAGTATTGTTCTTTTCCGAGCGGAAATAAGAATTATCGGAAAAAAAAGGAAACGCAATGCGATTCCGATATTTTCAGTCATTACGCCGACGTTTATCGGTATGTAAAGGCTAGAAATAAGCATAAAAAACGTGTGATTTATCCATAATTATGAAAATAAAACCAGGAATATTTGATTAAATATATCCAGACATCTATCATCAGATAAATACTGGTTACATTATAATCAGATCGAGCCACTTTTTTGTTCAAATGTAAGGGATATTAAGCAATTTCATTATCTGCAACTATTAAATTGCACTTGTTTTAAATAATCGGTTCTTTCTCTGCAGAGACTACATAATAGAGGATTTCCATGCAACGCCATCATAAGAGCAGCAGCATCTCCTTCGGATAAAAACGAGTAGGTGATGGTCATTTCGATTGACCTACATTTTATTGCATTCTAATTTCTTGTACATTTTTCATCAGCAACAATACACTGTAATAAATCAGCGCATTTCCATTGCGATTAAACCCCAAATTACATCCGAAAATATTGTTAGGTAGTTACACATCAAAGCGACTAACATAACAAGGTGCTAATGATTTTCAGCTTTTACCTTGAATGATGGGAATGTCTCGCTATCAAATGTGCAGCATGACTTTAGTTGTATTCGCTTGGGATATTTTACTCTGATTGACAAAAATTTCAACTTGAAAAATGGTTCGGTGATCTCCGAAAGGAAACTTCACAAATAACTTTTGCAAAATTTACAAAAGATTTTCCATAAATGACAAAAAACTTTTTTTTTTGTTTTGATTCTGCTTTGGCCAGCATTTTTGCATTTCTTAAAAAATGAAAGTAAAACTATCATTTGCCGAATACATTGCTCACTTTTCCGCCTTCAGTGCTGAGATGAATGTACAAAAACCTTTCAATTCTGACAATTTTTTTTAATTCGCGAAGATTTGGCAAAACGACATTCTCAAACGAAATTAGTTAAACACATCCAATAATATGTAATGGTAAACAAGAAAATACCTTTTGCTTACAAAATATTTCTGCATTATTACTATTATTATTATTTCTTTATTTTAATTCATGTTTAATTTCTATTTTTTCTTGGTTAATTCCTTCTTTCGTTCTCTTTTCTTTTTCCTTTATTCTTTTAGTTTTTCCTCTTTTTTAGCTTTTGCTTTAAAATATTCCTTCATTCATTTTCGCTCTATTTTTTCTCTTTCTGAGATTTTAATGCAAACTCTTTCATTCTTGTAGATTTCCTTTCGGTTATTATCGCCGCCCACATTCATTCTTCTTTCTTTCTTTCTTTCTTTCTTTCTTTCTTTCTTTCTTTCTTTCTTTCTTTCTTCTAAACCACTGAACTCATTTTCTGCCGTGCCCTGCCTTCAGCATGGTCCCATCAACCATCGAAAACCCATTTATCATCATTGGACGCCATTTGCCCCTGTTACCTCATTTTCATCCTTCGCTCATTTCCCATTACAACTACTCAAATAGTTATCCAATCTCTTTTTCCTACTTCACTATTGCTTATTCTTCATTTCAGGACATCCATCTATCTATCTATCTATCTATCTATCTATCTATCTATCTATCTATCTATCTATCTATCTATTGTTAGCTTGTGATATTTATGCGTGTGTGCGTACGCGTGTCCTCAGACTGATCGTTATGCATTTTCCACTACTGGCAGGCTTTGGAGTACGAGCTGAATTGCAGATTATAATTTCGCTTTCATTTCAAGAGGAGTAAATTGACAGTTAGAGCTCGATTGTCGTAGAGATTCGCGAGGGATAGACATAGATACTCAGTTTCAAAACGAGTGCTTCTTAAGAAAAAAAAAAAAGAGATGGTGCAAGACAATCTTCTAATCCCCTTTAACCTTAAGTTGTACTTAGTTAAGTTCAGCCAAACCTTTGTGTGTCAGTTTAGACTCACGGTATTTATAGTCGTAACAATATCTCTCTCTTAGTCTCTCTGTCCCCCTGTCTCTGTATATATATATATATATATATATATATATATATATATATATACGATTTTAAGACATGCGATAATTATTGGATAACTGCTCAATATCATGGATAGAGTGTATGTAAATAAAAATTGGACATTAAAGTCAATGCCCAAAACGAAAGTCGGTTTCATGCTTAATCGCAATCTTCAGACCTGACGATTGCGTTTGCCATGAAACACACACACACACACACACACACACACACACACACACACACACACACACATATATATATATATATATATATATATATATATATATATATATATATATATCCAAAGAGAGAGAGAGCGACAGACAGACAGAGACGAACAGACAGATAGACCGACAGGCAAGCAGATATGACTGTATGTGTATGCACGCTTCATATTTACGATTTTTAAATTCCATTCTCTCTCATTTTCTTTCTGTCTGTCTGTCTGTCTGTATCTCTCTCTCTCTCTCTCTATATATATATATATATATATATATATATATATATATATATATATATATATATATGTATTACAATATATATATATATATATATATATATATATATATATATATATATATATATATATTACAATTACTTGTTCGTTTTTTGTGTTAGCATAATACAAGCTTTCTCTGCATTACCATAACACCGAAGTTTCACATGACTCACTTAATAATAGTAACAGACGTTTAGCATGCAATTTTTTTACGTATAACCAAAAAATCTACGCTCTTTATTGGTTCCACATAATAATCGTTCGTGTGCACTGCATGAATACTGTATGAATCCACTACTGATACAAATATTTGAATTGGTGTCAAATCTAAATGAAATATGGATCCGACAGAATGTTAGGATAGCGAACAAATAGAAAACTTTTAAAACTTAACATGTTTCGCTTTTATTAAAGCTTCGCCAGAAAATGAAATACGGATGAGAAAAAGAAGATACTGCTATTGTTTATTTTTGCGATGTTTGTTTTAATTTAGTTAAGCATCCATCACTGGCATTAGTCTTGTCAAGCACCGTTCGTATGTATAATTCATGTGCGTATCTTAATTCTAGTTTGCCTATGCAAGATTTGAATGATAAGATATTTTCGTTTCTTTGTGTGTGAGGGCGCGCGTGTACGTGCCTGTGCGTGTGTGTGCGTGTACGTGCCTGCGCGTGTATGTGCGTGTACGTGCCTGCGCGTGTATGTGCGTGTGCGTGCGCACGAGTCTAGCTGACATTTTCACCGATGTTTAGTCATTGTCCGCATGTTGATTTGGTTATACCGGTTGTGGTAGCAGGTCGATATATTGTAGAATTTTAAGAACCGAATTTTCAAAAGTATTTTCTGCGTAAAGAATCCATTCTACCACAAACACTACCACAACACCACCCCCATATATATATATATATATATATAAAGATGGCGTCCACAAAAGAGAACTGGATGAGAAGCACATATATGTAAGGGAGATATTTCTCCGTGACATTATGATGATGATGGTTAAAAAACTTGTGGTAACATTAATGAAAAAGAGAAAGAAGATAATATATGTAGTAAAATAAAATAAAATAAAGCTAATAGAAAATATTAATCAAAATATGAATGCATATACATGGTTAGAAAATAGTCAAGAAAATAGACACATACAGGAATATAACACATAACATATGTCTGTATATATAAGCATATATCACCGTGATGATGACAAATATGGCGCCAGTTTGTTTACATTGCGCAGATCAGTACAAAAATTTCAGTTCAGTGTTGCCAACATTGTGTGCAAATTTTGTGTGAATTGATTGGACGGTTTTTGAAATGTTAGAAAAAAAGTTACCTCGATAATAATTTGGCACACAGTGTATATATATATATGCAAACATATATATATAAGCATATTTAAGGAAATGTCTTGAAGGACATATAATTGTCTATAACACGATTAGTTGAAACGCTCTTCTGTCATAGAATAATTATCGTTATTCCTTCTTGTGATTATTAAATCGGGTGTAGAGGTCTCTGTCACAAACGTTGCAGTAAATCTGATAAATCTGATGTTAGAAGTATCAAAAGTAAGGTGAGGAAATGCATTCTAACTTCTGTAACTAGAGAAATGCGAGTTATATACGCATGTATATTATTTTGTGTGCATTGCTGAATATACTGTGAGTAAATAAAATATCAATGTTTAGTAAGTTTAGCTTATGTCAGAATGTAGTGAATTGTATTTGTAGAACAAACGTGTTTTGTCAAACTTACAAGTTAGAAAAAATAACGTACTTGCAAACTTACATTGGATGCCTTGATTTTTTTATGGAATAGAATTTAAACTACAGAAAACTTCCTGAGTAGACAGAATATGTGATCTTAATAGCAGATGCCACTGGAGGCTTTAATCACGTACCAATATAATCTAAATATTTAGACTCGACGGTTGGAGAGCGAACGTTAGCAAGTTATTTTTACCAGACCATTTCTTGTTTTGAGTGATTGTTTCTCGTCGAGTACTCGAGCCATTTTTACTTTGTGTCATCTCCTAAACTTAAATCGATGTTTTGAATTTTATTCTTCTGTTCGTAAAATTCATCTCGTCTTATGATAAACTAAACTAACGAGTAACTACATATTTGGATTAAGAGATTTTGACTCACCCCATCCCCCCAAAATAATGTTCTAGAGCTATGAAAGGAAGATAATATGTCATATATTCACCTCGCAGTAAGACACACTTGACATCTCGTTTCTCGTGTTTTTTAACGCTTACGGCGCGAGGTTTCGTCATTGAAATATTGCACGGCTGTTGTAGCTATCACCACCGAATCATTTGCAAAATTAATGCCTTTAATTTTTTTTTTATTTTATGGAAACAGGAAATAGTTAAATGGAGGAAGATTTTATAGGTAAACTGGATGGTATATGCACTCGCTCCTAATTCTTCAAAGCACCTATCATCTTCCCAACCCCGTGCGAATGTTTATTGTCCTGTAAAAATACACCTTTCCGCAGTTTCTCTTGTATTTCTTACATCTCCTTTAATCGACAGTGCTAATTAGCGTATTATTCACCGTTAACTGTTTGTTTCTTATGAAGCTAGTCAGTTGTCAAGAATAAATTCCTTTTCTTCAAAAATCATAGCCGTAATATTTCGTACTGTCTTGTGAGTATTCAATAATTTCATTTATTTATATTTTTCATTTATGTTGGTTTAAAATGAAAATATTATTACTTTACAAGTAAGCACATACTAAAGAAACTGAATGTAAACGCATTTAAATACGTTGCATCTGTTACATTATTATTTTAATTTTTAATTACTTTTCGTGAAAGTAGCTAAATATTACTATTTTAATGTTAAGGACAATTTGTTTTGTTTTACATTTTATCATTAATCATCGTTAATTGTTGATCCTTAGTTACACAAAATTGTCTGTTAAACTCTGAATGTTTTTGACACCAATCAACAAAAGACAGATAAGCCTGTGAGAAAATTCAGCATTTGAATCCCCAGAAATTTTGAAATATTTCAGCAGAGACAAATAATCCACTAATGTTCCCAGAACAGAAAAGCTAATCGCTTCTGTTACAAAAAGAAACTCTTCTATCAGATTCTCTTCCTTAATAACAAAAAATAATTAATTGGTTTATTTTTTAAGAGTAATTTTAGATTCTACTTGGGTAGATAACAAAACATATAGCAAGCAATAAACAGCAAAAACGCCAAATATCGGAACGACGTATAAGAGTCTACATAGAGAAACACAAATATAGGCACATCCATGTTTCTTATATAAAACACATGCACGAGCATAATGGTAATCCATTCTGTTGTATCCCTCTATTATGCTTCTTTCTTTTTTTTCTTTTCCTTCTTCAACCCCGCTTCTTACCCATCCACAAAAACCGCCTCATTTATCATTACCAGACGACATCTTTTTGGATCGACGGCCATTTTTTTCTTTTTTTATCTTCCAGCTATAAAAAATGAACGCTCGTAATGAACTCATTCCAATAATTCAACTTTTTGTGAAGTTTTAGAATATTTTTTTATATTATTTTCCCGCAGTTAATGCAACCAATTACTTTGTAATCGGAAATGTGTTCGGTTATTATTATTATTATTATTACTTAATGGTTTATTTCCAGGTTGTTTTTCTTCTTCACATCGACCACGTCGTTCATTTCTTTTGTATTTCCGTTTTTGCATCTATTTATCTTAATCGCTTTCGACGACATTGCTTTTGCCTCATGCGTTCATACGCACAGAGTACAAGTTCTTCACACCCAAATTCTTTTCCCTGATTCTAGTAAATATATCTTCTTCTCTTTTCCTTCAGAATTGACCAGCACTTGTGGTTTGCATCTGCGGTTAATGCGGAAAGCCAAAGACTGGTGCTAAACTTAGACTGACTGTCCTTTAAATTTTCAGTGTCTATAGCTATCATCTCGGAAATAACATAAAAATTCATTTTTTTGGTAAATCTATAAATGACAAGCAAATCCAAAGTATAGAGATGCGAATTTAAATATAAACAGAAGCGATTTCTTCAGTTGTTGCTTCTCTTGATATATACAATATTTTATTTTTATATTGTCAATGATTTCATAATAAAATCGAGATTAACCCAACAATGTTGCTAATCTTCTAAGCTAGAAGTTTATAGTAAACATTCTTATAAAAAGAAAGTTAAATATCAGGTTTTGTTATACAAACGAAAAAGCAATTATATAATTTTATTGAGATAAAAATTAAACGAAAAATGCGAGATAAATATATATATATGCCATATATCTCATATAGCTGTATAAATTATTTATTTGGTATTCTAATAAATGATACCTGATATTCAACCATTAGTTTTGTTATTTACCGTTTAAGCATAAACGCAGTTTTTTCAAAGCAGTTTTGAGATCGTAGCATGAAAATTATTTTCCAACCTCATTTTTATTTTATGATGGGCTACAAGTTTTCTTAGAAAAAAATATTTGATCAGTTTGATAAGTTCAAATTGACGGCTGATATCAAAAACTACCTTAAGTCTGTTGTTAACTGAAGCAAAGAATGTCTCAACTTCACGGCTCCAAAGAAAACTGCTCTCTATTAATCATCAGATGGACCCCTTTTTGTCTTCGATCGGCATGGCTGATATTAACCCCAAAAAGAGTGACACGTTGCGCCTTCTCAGGCTAACATTCTCAGCTGAAATGAAGTAGAAAGATTATCTTGAATCCATTTCTTGGAAAGTTGGTTCATATTAGCGTGCGAAACATTTTTTTCTCTCCTAAATGTATCTTATATATGTTTTACTATGTTTACCATTCGTCTATGTTTAGAATATTTCTGTCACATATGATCCGGCGTTCCTGATTTATATTTACGATTCTTGATAAAATCCAAAGAAAAATCTGCAATATTAATGGTCGTGACGTGGCATCTCGGCTTTAGTCACTTTCCTAACATCAAAAAGGTGTTTTCTTCTACCTTTTCTATAAATACTTTCATGGCAATTGCTTGGCTAAAATCTTCTCTCTTGTACCTAGACTTTATTAATTTAAACGCAGGACGAGACTGGCGACTACGTATCACCAAGTTACAGTTGAATCGGCTACATTTAACATTAAGTTCTACCCTAACAGTTTCTTTTCTCACTTTTCTGACATTTGTCTTTTGTGGAATTCTCTTCCGGATCCATGAATTCCAACCAATTTTGATCTTCAAAAATTAAAATGCAATGCCAATCGTTATATACTGTCTTCCTGATTACTCTTCTATAGTTATCCCTCTTTATTAACGTTTCTAATTCTTTCGCACCATTTGTCTATGTGGTTTTACTGCCTTGCTTGGGCGATTTAGATTTTTTTTAAATTGAAGAGACTGAGTGCCACTCCATTAATTTAGTAATTTAAAAACTTTTTTTGGCAAGATAGGAAACAGTTAACTACGCAAAAAGTAAAATGTGATTGACTTTTATGTATATATTCTTTAAAGTGTCATAGGTGTAATCTGTAACACTCAAAAATCTCTCATACATTAACTTTGAAGGGACCGAGAATATTTTCACATATAATGTTTGCCAAAAATATAAAGTAAAAATACTGTTGTCTTTTAAGTCAATTTTAATGGACTCTTTATATGAAAGGCCCAAGCACTAATGAAACTTGCATCCATCCCAGCTATAAAGTTCATCCAATGTAGCACTACATTCATCATTAAAGATCTGGTTGTCAAATAAATTTTATGAATTTCTTTATTTAAATGCTACGTACCATTTCGAGATATTCACTGTGGTAAATTTGGTCGCTAGTAAATGTTCCTAATATGCAGAATCTTTTATCTAGTTACATTCGCACCAAAAAATTCTTCAAATATTTTCTTGAGGGCCAATACACTTCTCTTGTTTATTACATATCTTTCTTATAACTCATGGCAATTTTTATGCGTCTGAAATTTAGAAATTAGTATCAAGAAGTGAAATTAAGAAATTAGTATCAATAACTATAGACCTATGCATATTCATTTACAATATGATGATCAGTCATTGAGTTGTATAAAATCTCACAGTTTCTAAATAATGAAAATGTATTAAACCATAGACATGAATTAACGGTTTTTTGCCGACATCAACAAATTTTCGCATAAAATAATTAGCATAAAAAAATTATAGTCGAATAAAAGATTTAAACTTTAACCCAATCAGAATATAGAAAAACCCTTTATGGAGTCGTCAAAAAAACAAATTGTAGTTCAGTGCGACGCGTTTAAGTACGAAACAACCCTATAGAAAAAACAAAAAAACAAAAGGATAAATTAATAAATAAATAAATAAAATAAAACAAAATTCTCTAGACAACGACATATTATGGTGCCAAAAGCTATCTTTCGCTGTGACTGACCAGACGATGTGCGCACATGAATGCCATCATTTGCTTTGAAATGGATGCCCCCCACCTTACCTCAGCTTGACTTCTTTCTGAAGGTGACTAATATGTGGATAAAAATTATCTCTTAGGGCCCTTACCAAAATGGTCGCCCCAGTCGTTTCCATAGTAATTAATTTTGCGAACATGTTTATAAATGTGCGTAAATTTCAAGATTGGTTATTCCTAAATTTTCGCTTGAGGATGAAACAGGGCTTGATACTTTAACTCAATTTAATTTTAATAATTATAATGAGGTTTTTGGCTCTCGTTTTTAAACATGAGAACTCTTATGTAGCGAAGGAATCATATTTAAAAAAATAATAATTTAAGCTCTACTTCTGTATGGGGTTCTGTTTTTTAAAAATAAAACAAAAATACTAAAGAACTCCGGATTATTTAGGTAACGTGTTCTTTCCTATTTTTCTACATATCTGCATATATATATATATATATATATATATATATATATATATATATATATATATATATATATATATATACCAACTCTTAAAAATAATTCGTCTACGTTGATATATTTTCTGAGTTCATTCTTTACCTTTTTCGGTGAAGGATATCTGTATCTTTATCTATCATTTTCTGATTATAACTTTTATAATTCTTCCTAACTTACATCAATTATTTTGTTTCCTGATAAGCTAAAATAAATAATTATTTCACAGTTATTTTACTTTTGATTCTTCATTTACGTTACTTCCTCTATGTTGAATTCACACAATAACTTTTGAAAGATTCCCACGGCTACCATTAGATTTCCTTCGATCATTTCATAAGTAATAAACTTTCGTCAAATGAAAACTACTCTTTTAACAAGTTTGCTATCACTTTCCAGTTGGCATTCGCAAATTCCCATATCAATGAAGTAAATTTCTTTTTAATATATTATTATTTGCGCATTTATGCTTACCATTTTGCATAATTGTTGTTAAAACATGAACGGATTCCATGTTTACATTCAGTGACATTTCCTCTTTTTATTAAATAGATTTATTTGTCTAGCTATATAACTATAAATCAATCTTGTTTTGGATAGAATATAAAGGAGCAGGGAAAACTCCTTTTTGATTCAGAAATTTCTTCTTCTTCTCCTTCTTCTTCTTCTTCTTCTTCTTCTTCTTCTTCTTCTTCTTCTTCTTCTTCTTCTATGTGGATGATCATGGCTCTCCAAAACTTTCATCCCTTCTGGCTCTTGTTTTTCTCCTTTTATTAATATTCCCCAACACCGTTTCACAAGCTTCTTAGATTTCTCACTGCTTTACTCTATGTCTCTTGCCCTCAGTATACCCTGTGAGTGTTAAAATTTCCAAACCGTCCTTCCTCGTTATGTGTCCAAGAAATTTCAGCGGTTTCGTCCTGATTCTGAGCATAAGTGTCCCTTTTTTCGCTTTTCTTTAAGAACTTGTTGCTTACTAACTCCGTCCATGAAATTCTTCGTATTCTTCTGTAGAACCAGATTTTTTTCTGCCTCCTGTTTTCTACTCTTCCGTAGGGAGAGTTTCTAGCATTAACTGCCATAGAAGGTATCACTGCAGGTATCAACACAGAAATCCATATCACATTTCTTTGTTTCTTACGTAACTTTTTTCTATATTTCAGCACATTTTCGCTTAAAATTTGGAATGTCTGTTTTGCTAATGCAATGTGTGCTCGGATTTCGGTGCCACATTTTCCATCCTCTATTAAAGCACTTTTGCTAGATATTAAACTTCTGTACTTGTTGGATGTTGATCTCTATAATTTTTAATTTTTATCCTTGTCTTTTTTTTTTTCTTCATGCTGATGGTTATATTTTCTGTCTCCTTGCAGGGTTAGGGTTAGGGTTAGGGTTAGGGTTAGTCCTTGATTTTCTCGCTTTCTTTTGTTATTTTGTCTAGGAGGTTCTGTGATTGTCTTTTGTGCCAGCTATAACATAGTGTCATCTGCATTTCTTATATTGTTAAGATTACGCCCATCAATAATAAATCCTGATAGATTATCCAGTTCCCTCAGGATAGACACGTGTAGACGTTGAATAATTCTCGAGATAAAGGTTAATTAATTCTATCAAAGAGTATGTCACTGCAGGATCCAGCAAGGAATTTCCTTATTTCATAGTAAATCATCGATATGATAATTGCACGCAGCTAGCAACAAAAGTGCGGTGTAGAGAAAATGAAGAAGTAAAAAAAAATATTAACATAACCGTATTTTTTAATTACTGAAAAACTGAATGACGTTTGCTATTACACCCCAATGTTATCAGATTGTTAAAGTAATTCTCCATACGTGCTGTGTTCGATTTCTCTCATATATATATATATATATATATATATATATATATATATATATATATATATATATATATATATATATATATAATAGATAATAAAATCTCAAATCACTTCATATGGGGAATAATTTCATCAGACAAAAATATTGGTCATCTCGTCTGTCTTATCAACCCCGGTATGGACTGAGTTTGTGTCAGAAATTAACAAGGTTCCCTGTGCTATATGAATGGACACACGTTGTGCTTTATATCTGTAGATTATTATTATATAACTATTAACTCTATTTTCATCTAACATCGTGCCATTCAATAAGGAAATGAAATGTGCCTCCCTTGATTATAACCTCCTTTCGAGAAGTGACGATCATAAGGCATGAATACTGCTGCTTTTAAAAACATTAAAATTACGAAGCTTCCAAGAAACCTAACGTGAGTGAATAGAAGTAACAAAGCAATTTATTAGCAACTGATGTGTATCGTAATATTTCGTTGTGATTGTCAAACGTGCCACATTTGTTTACGGCGACGTCAAGTAATAACTCGTGTTACCATGACAACAACATATCCAGTTACTAAGTACTGAAACTATGAATTTACATATATCACATTGTGTTTTCTATATAGTAAGTTCACCCAAGTCGTCCAAAACATGATGGCCATATATAAGTATATTTGAAATTGCATTCAACGTATAATATCATTGTTTCTTTTGTTCTTTTTGTTTAGTAATTCCTGAATATTAATGTAAAAGTAAAATGAAAGATGCTAATTCTCTGTCTTTTCACTTTGCTATGAATTAAGATATTTCAATATATATATATATATATATATCGTAATTATAAACATATGTTACTTTATAAAGAAATAAACGCAATTTATGAGTTTCATTAATACAACAATCATTGTATAACCATTTTGGAATATTGAAAATCCTGGGTATATACAGTATGTTCAATTTTTAACTTCTAAATAAAATGATAGAAAATGTTTTTTTTACCCCGTCATTAAAAGTCCAATATAAAGAGATGAGTGAAATCCTTGTCAATTTTAAGATAAAATAAAATTTCTACGTCACTGGAATTGTTAGATATGGGTTCGTTCGCCAATCATTTGATGGCATCTCGGCGCTATCCACCCTTTCGTATTACCTCAATACAATCCTTTCTTCTTTTCATACATTATGACAAAGAAAAATGTTCCACCCAAATAATGATCCACAGATACAAACTGGATTTTATAAATATATTTTAATCATTTCACCCAAAGCAAGATTACAAAAGTCACCAAGACTCAAGTGGTTAACTAGAGAGAAAGAAACGAAAAGGACAATAAAAGAACAGGTTTTAACCAGACAGAATATGACAGAGGACGTTGAATTTAAAGTTTTGAAGAGTGAATTTGATAAAAAAGCAAGAAGCCGGAAGAGATTTACGCAAGCGAAAAGTGTGAGAGTAAAACATATTAATATAGAACTTACGGTTATAAATAGCAATTAAATTATGAGACCGAGCTTCCAATCTAGTGTTGTTCTGGAATTCTTGAAGTTAAAGAGGAAAGCAGAACACTTGATATATCGAAATATTGTAGAGAAAAAAACAAGGAAACTATGTTACGACGGTTGCAAAGTGACTGAAGACGAGATGCCAGATCGGGACCGACAATTCTGCAGCTTCTTTGGATTTTGTCAAGAATCTCTAGATAAATAACAGAATCACCGTGATCGATGTAACGGCAATATTCGATGCAAGGGCGAATCGTAGAATATGGCTATCAGTGAGTTCTAACATGGTAAAGAATTTATATAAATATTCAGGCGTTTACTAATAGCGTATCAGTTGATTTAATTCAGCCCTGGTTGTAGAAAAACAAAAGAAGAAAAAATGTAGCTGAATCATGAAACATGAAATAACCATGGAACAATGAGCTTCTTCGTTCCAAATGAGCTTCTATGATTATTTCCAATGAAAGGCGATCGAAATCAATGCATTGCTGTTATGGGTCGATCAGTGTGCCAATAATTTCCATCAAAATTTGATGGATGGGCCAAAATAATTGAACACTTCAAAATTACATTAGGTATGAATGCTTCACATCAATATTTCTCTTCATCGGTTTTAATTCGTGTTTAGTGTAAATAAAGAATTGAAAATTCGATCGATTCTTTATATTTCGCTCTATTCTGGATGCTTCTTCTCGTACTACTCGCAGTTTACATAAAATCACGAGTGTCACAATTCTCACATTAATGACAATGAAGGCTGGTATATATTCAAGTGGTTTTAAATAGAGGAAAAGCTAGAAGTTAAAAGAAAAGGATAAATAAAATAATGTAATATATATGCACAAAGGAAAATATAAATATGCACACAATGTCGTGTAATTAGGTGTACACACTATATTATAACTATAAAAGAAACAAACATACTCAGAAGATTATATACAAGACAAGAACTACGTTCAAAAGGCAGTAAAAAACCTACATAGACCAATAAAGGCGTACACGATACAATATAATGTATACATGCGAATGGTAAATATAATACAGGCACAAGAATTATAACGAATATCTTCAAATATTGATTTTTAAAAGTGTTTCTACTATAGAATTTAGAGGCTTAAATGTCTGAACGTTAAGTTATTTTAGAAAATCTCTTTTATCGTCTCATTTTTATTCATGTAAAATGCTAAAGGGTTTATTAGAAAAAGAAGAATTTTGTAACACTTGTAATCTATCAAATATGGAAAATGACTTTAAATGGTCAGTTTTCTCAACGAACTGCTGCCAAAATGACACTGGGTGTTCATCTGACGAAATAAAATGGACCCTTTAGAAAAGTGACCCAGAAGCATTCTCTATGAAGAAGCACCACTAAGGCCAAGATAAACAGAACGCAGCAAAACAATAAATGTAGTGTCTATCGAGATCGAGATGAAAGTTTCAGTCATAAATAATAAAATAAGATATTGTAAGAATGGTGATCCACAAAGAATTGTGCAAACGACAAGGATTTGACAAATGCAGACAATGTCATATGCATAAGACAAAAACAAGAATGTAGAAAATTTAAAAAAATGAAAATTTAGGAGGCGTTAAATCTTTTGGTAATAAAATTGAGATGACTAAGGTCTTGTTAGCAAGAAGAGAAAAATTCAGAACATGTTGCTCTTTCAGTAGAAAATTGAACAATTGAAATCATCCACTGAATACTGGAGAGTAACGGGATATTCAGAGAACACCTTCTTACATATGAAAACCACCTGATCTCAAATAATAATAATAATAATAATAATTGGTATGAACACCACCCAGACCCGGTAACAGAGACAGGACCTGTAACAAATTTATGAGACTTCAAAATACATACAGACAGAGCAATCAAACCTAGACATATTTATTAGAGACCGAAACAAAAAAATGCCTCCTTATTAATGTCCCAGTAGACTGCAATGTATCTTTGAAGATCTTCAAAAAGCTATGAAAAATACAAGGACATTGAAATCAAAATCTCAAAAATATGGCACATGAGAACATCAACAATTTCTGTTGTAGTTGGAGCCCTTGGATTCATTGGAAAAGATTCCAATAAACTCATTGAAGGAATTCCTAGTAGCCCATGCCTTAAAAAAAAATCAAAAAATTGTACCTCCCAAGTATAGCTCATACATTATTAAGAGCTTTATCTATGTATATGTTTTTTTTTTTTTTCATCTTTGTTTTGTAATTGCTCAGTGGAAAATGTAATGATACTATTTTAACCTTAGGTCTCTTGGCGGGAACCGGAAAGAAATGAGTTCGCAACAGAAATGAAAGGAAATGAAATAATAATAATAATAATAATAATAATAATAATAATAATAATAATAATAATAATAATGATAATAATAATATTTTAAAAGATTATATTAAAAATTCTGAGGAAGAAACCTTGCTATCAGCTTCTTGACTATTAATGAGAGTACAAGAGTTTTTAAATTATTTGTGGTAATTTGATTCGGAACGAAAGCTATCGATTGCTATTGATATGAAAATTACTTAAATTGTAATAATTTTAAGACAAAAAATCGATCTCTTTATTATTTAAAATAAAATACATTTTACTTTCCCTAGTTAAACACATCTAGTGTTTTATTCCATTATCTGCCATCTTTCAATCAACTTTAAATTCCCTTCTCAGCTCGTGATTCATTTAGTAATATTTTTAAGAGTTGTATTCTTTTCATTGAGCGAATTCTCTACAGAGTATAGGAATAAACTTTAATTCAAAGTTGCAAGATCTGTTGAATACGGTAGACGTTTTAAAAATACCCGACCAAATTGGCAGATTCTTTGATTGGTCGCCAAAGAAACATGCACTCAAGTGTAATTCTTATGGACCATTACTCACTTTTTTGTAAATCTTCCGGGCTATTTTAGTTGACCGTTGATATAAATGTTCGCGGGTGTTTAGTTACAAAGAAAAAGTTCATATTATTGCGATATCTCAATCCTATTATCTATGGAGCATCACATTCCGGTCTGTGGTACAATAACTGAGGTTGTCTTGGATTCCACCTTGTTGCAATGCATCCACTTGGAATCGCCCGTTTCAAGAAATAGAACACTTCAGTGCGCTACAGTCGTCACTTATGTGGAACTAATACATTAATGTGATTAACATAACCAAATTGGCACAAATGATGTTCAATGCTTGATTTTGAGTGTGTTTCCTGTATTGCATAACGTTTATTATTCTAAAGTAATTTGTGGATTTTTTCATATCCATCTCACATATTCAGCTAGTATTTACAGCATGAAATTCCGCAGCCCAGTTTTTTTTAACCCGGTCCATCATTCACTGGCCACTCGTATACGAGGATACCCATCTACTAGGGCGGGTAGATGTTTGCTTAAGCGCATTTGTCTTTATTCAACACCTGTGGTTTATACTGCAACTATGCTGAGCAGACATTAGTTACATTTTCCGGCGGGATCAACAATTTGAAAAAAGTCAGTACACTCAAACCCTCCGCCACAATGACTTGTGGTTTCGTGCTAGGGGTTCCAGCTACTCAATTTCACTTGGGTCAGCCCGTGGTATTGTTTACAGGCACTTTCCAAAAGATTCCAGATCAATAACATCAAATCGACAACTATGGTGAGGTCTGAACCCGGGTCTCATGGTCAGAATACAAAAGTTCTAACCACTCGGCCACATGCCCAATCACTGTACTTTATTTATAAGTAATGTAACTATCTTGTGTTTCAGTCGCCTCTGCATAATTACTAAAATTAAACAGTTTCATAGCTTCTTATGCCAAAATGTTGCTTATTTTTTTCTATTTTCACTGTCAATAACAATAACGATCAGGCTTCGAGATCATTTCCCCGGGACTCGTTCCTTGAACCTACTTTATTTCTCATCTTCAGCAATGTTATTAGTTTCCAACTAGGTATTAATGCTGATGATATAACTATTTACTCCTGTTTTAATCGCAAGTCCGATAGAATAAAACTGGCAGCTGCTGTAGAAAAGAACCTTCAGTCTGTGGTTAACTGGTGCAAGGAATGGATTGTAAATTTTAAAGTCTCTAAAACAAAATTTCTTTCATTTAATCACTATAGAGAAACGTTTCTGCCTTCCATCCTCGTGGCTATTGCTAACCTCCAGGAGAGTAACATTTTGCGCCTTCTTGGTCTCAGGTTTTCCACCGACACGGAATGATTGTATTGAATCAACTGCTAGGTATACTGCTAGGAAATTTGATTCACCTTGTGCCAGAATTTTTTTCTCGTTAGAAGTCATCTTGCACTTTTATAAAGTTACTATTCATCGATGCATTGAATACTGTTGCCATATCTGGTCTTGTTCTCCTATTATACATCTCGTGATTCTTAAAAAAATACTAAATTTTAACGCAATCAATCCTGACCTGACATCTCTATTCCTGTCAATTTCCCACCGCTATGTCTTGGCTTCTCTGTCTTTTCTACAAATATTTTACGACAAATGTTCCGATGAGTTTTCGACTGGATGCCTCGACTGGAAGCATACTACTATAGTGACAACTAGGTCTTACCGTTTTCCTGTTGAACTAGCTAGATTCAACCTTTTATTCTATTATAATAGATAATTTTCTCGTACTTCTTACCTGTGGAAGCCTCTTCTAGTTTCTTATTCTCTGTTACAGAAATTTAAACGCAACGCCAATCGCCATTTTCTGTCTCCCTGAAACCTCTTATTTTATTGTCCTTTTAACCTCACTAAACTTTTCTCATTCTCCTTCACTGCCTGTTACCTTTTACTTCTTAGTGGCAATATCGACTTGAAATGAAGGTGAATTGATAAGAAAAGTAACAAATATCTTTTGAAAATAAATATTGACATGACAGTGATATCCACATGTATATAGTTTTATATAACTCTTTTCAACGAATGTACAGGTAGAACGCTGATTTTAGACAGAAATTACAGAGCATCATTTTCATTCTAACCATATTTTATAGAAACTCGAAACCTAGGATCGATCTATGCGGGGAATAATTTTGTCATTTTGTTTTACACAGCTGTCATGCTTGTTGTAATAATATTGAAAATGATCATTTTAATAAACGCTATCGTAAATACTAAGATTGGCTTAATTTGCTAATATTATTAAACCATACAATTATCATTATTATTATTATCGGTAGTAGTAGGAGTAATAGTGTTGTTGTTGGTGGTGGTAGTAGTAATGGCAGTAGGGTGTTTAACGGTTGACGTTTCAAGCTGTTACACACATTTATTTTTTATTTTATCAAATGACTAACTAAGCGTCAAGGTTTGCTGAACAGAGTTTAAATTACACACGATTACTAACCCCATAAAAAAATGTATTTTGATGAATTCAGAGCTTTATTCCGAAACAATCTGCGATATCTATATTTCGTTCTCATAAAAAATTTACAAGCACGTAGGCAACTAACATCGGAGGAATTGCAAGAAGTAATGCTAACTAGGATGTCTGTTTGAGCATAGGTCTTAGTGAGACATACACATTCAAAAGATGACATATTTAAAAAAGCAACTCTAAAACTTTAACGCTATAAATCATTCGGATTAATCCATATTACTGACAAGGGATGTTCGGTGATACGAAAATTAATTTCTCCAATTATTTACTTCATTTTGTTTATTTATAACTCGTCATTTTGAATAATAAATTCCTGTCTGTTTCTTTTCAGCTTTATACTGAACTGGTAGTCTTATTATTTCTTGAAGTTTTTCATTCTTATTTTCGGTGTTTGGTGTATATATTTTGTATGAAAAAAAAGAGCTATAAAAGTATCAACGTGTAAAACGTGTCATATAATAACAATACCAGAAGAAAAAGGAAATATTTGGTTTCTATGAATATCTATATCAAGGAAAAATTATGTCCTACTGAGATTTACATACACTTCAAGCCACAATATTAATCTGATAAATTCCTGATAATATTGATTTGATACAAAGAATAGCACAATGGGGTTCCTTCTTAGAATTCTACCTAACTAACAATTATATCTTGTAAGGTATTGTAGTGCAGTAAGTTTCGTTCTCACTTAGGTAATATAGTTGCTTAAGTGTTCTATTCAGCTAAGCTTAGTGTATATTTATAATGTTTAATGCCGTAAGACAAAAGGTTGCAAGTTTGTATCAGTGACTAAATTGCATGGTGACACATTAGTATGGACTCATATTAAACTTGAGAATTATTTGACCACCTGAAGTCGAAACAAGCAATTTTACCTTTCAGGTTCACTCCTCTCAATGTCCCTTACATGTGTTTGTTTTGTACGAGTTCAAACGAAATAATAAGTTAAACAAGGAGTGTTGAGTAAAGGTTAAAAAAAACTAGTCTTTTTATGGGCAAAATTTGATGAATTTAAATAGGTATTCTGCATTTATTAATTTATTTAACTTGTGATTCAGTGTATGTATCCGTTTAGACATTATTAAAAAAAATAAATCATCAACTGGATTACGCAAATAAGCAAACATTTGGAAAAAAAAGTTTTACATGGAATTTTTGGCTATTGAACCTGGCATCTGTCTAGTTATGACTAATATACACAATGACAGACACCTTTTTGTATATGTATGTATATAGCATTTTTGCCGGTGGTTATTGTTTATTTCCACAAAATAATGCAAGTTTCATTATGAGCGTATGTTACGAAAGTAGTTCTAAACACATTCGGGCTACTAAATTGGCCCATGCTCACCAGATTTAAACCCTATTAAGCATGTATAGTAAATGTTGCAGATTTTAACACATTCTCTGCAGCAACATCCAACAAACACGACACAGTTATAGACAGCTCTGGATGGATATCACTTTGCAATTACTTCAGCACCTTGCAGAATGTCACGTGATATCGCTGCCGTTAAGAAAGGAAAATTTATACGCTGTCAGGTTGCTGTGTCTGACATTTAAGCGGTTCAATTATATATATATATATATATATATATATATATATATATATATATATATATATATATATATATATATATGAGATAACGATATATATTTTTATATATTAAGAACAATATTGGTAAAAATGTATGACAAAGTAGAAAAGTTTTCTCGTGACGCGTTTAGTCCGAATACACATTTATCAAAAGAAAAAAAAAAAAACATTTAAAATTCCCAGCATCCCACTTCAGGCGAATATGTAGTCGTATCAGCAGAACAAATTTAATTTGATGAAGTCCTAAAGAACGAAACACGTCACAAGAGAATTTTTTCCACTTTGTCATAAATTTTCCCCATATATATATATATACATATATATATATATATATATATATATATATATATATATATATATATATATATATATAAGTGAATGACAAAATGTAAAACATCCCAGAGGACGTGTTTCGGTACTAAAAAGCATTTTTTCAGAATAGAAATGATTTATTGAATTATGTTTTTTAAACTTCGTGTTTCGTGTATTGACTTTTGTCGCGTTTCGCGTATACACGGAGAAGTTCGTGTCTTATACTCTGTTTTTAATAAAATATATTTATCTTTGGTGTCCGAGGTTTAATGTAATTTGTTTGAATTTTGGTTGCTTGCTTTTTATGTTCAATGCCTCGAGCAATTACGGTTGATTTTTCAATTTATGGTGTGTAAAACCTTTGTGTTGTTGCTAAGTATTTTTTTTCTAATTTCGTTTTGTCATTTTAACTTTTTGTTGTTTCTGTTGGCTTTCATGGCATTTTGATGAAAGATAAAATAATTCTTTTTCGAATTTATGTGTTTGCAATTTTTTTCTGTCCGCAATTTTGAAAATTCCGTAAAGATTTACGAGAAAAATTACGAGTAAACAAGGAAGGAAAATTTATCAAATCTTTAAATTTTCTAATTCCCAAATCCGCGCACTGTTACAGCCAGGGTGCTTCCCACGAAAATACCATTTACAAGATTTTCCGTGAAGTTGTCGATTCCAATTCCCTAGAGTTTCTTACGCAAGGATTTAAAAAATCAGTTCGCAAACCAAAAACAAAAAATCTTAATTGAAACGATTTATGCGCAAAATGTTATATATTTGTTCGTATGCAAGATAAATGCAGGCTATGATGCCTATACAGCAATATGAGTATGCGTGTAGATACAGAAAAATGAATATAGATGCGTATACAACAATAAAAACACTGATGCTTATACAGCAATATGAGTATTGATGCCTATACAGCAATAAGAGAACTGGTGTCTATATAACAATATGAGTATTAGTGACTATACTGCAGTAAAAAATATCGATGCCTGTGTAGCAATATAAGTATTGATGTCTATACAACAATATGAGTTTTGTTGCCTATAAAGCAATATGAGTACTGGTGATTATACAGCAATATCAGTATTGATTCCTATAGGGCAATATGAGTACTAGTGCCTACACAGCAATACTTATACAGCAATATGAGTATTGAGACCTATACATCAACATGAATACTGGTGCCTATACATCAATATCAGTATTGATGCCTATACATCAATTTGTGTACTGGGGGCTATACAGCAATATGGGTATTGAAGACTATACAGAAATATCAGTACTGCTACCTATACAGCAATATGAGTACTGATGCCTAGACAGCAATATGAGTATTGATGCCTAGACAGCAATATGAGTATTGATGCCCAGACAGCAATAAAAGTACTATCTGTTGTATATGTACTGGTGCCTAAACAGAAATATGTGAATTGATGCCTATGCAGCAATATGAGTACTGGTGTCTATACAGCAATATTAGTACTGGTGACTATACAGCATTAAGAGTATTGATGCATACTTGTAGATACATTAAAATATCTGACTATAAACAACGTATAAATACTAACCGCTGACTGAGAGCAATTCTCACTTCCGTTACTTTTAACCTTGAACACACTCAAACACGCTTATATATTTACTTTAAACATGAGGAATATTAAGACTATATATGCATGTTCATTATTCGGTAATGAAATTGTGTATACATAGTTGTCGAGCCTAGAAACGGAATCGGCAAACTGAGGTAGAATTTCGGCTGTCGCAGCCTATGCACTTTTATTACTTGAAAAAAATAAATATAGTTTTGCGATCTGTCCGATCGTCACACATTGACACCAAAATTCTTGTTGCTGAAATAATTGATAGAAAAGAGAGTTACGAACTTTCGAGAAATGCATTAGTAAAAATATGTTACACCTATTTTCAACCTTGACAAAAATCAGTCAGCCACATGTAATTATAGATGAAAACATAGACTAAGGAAGAATAAAAGTGAAAAGAAAGAACAGATCGCGTGGAAAGAAAACGAATGAGAAAATGTTGAATATAAAAATAGAGACCATTTCTGTATTTTAATTATAACTTCATTTCTCATTCACGATTAACGAAAAACATTTTCTCGGAAATAGATTTGTTGATAAAATACTCAGCTGTTCTGGAAATTGTAAGATATTTTATCAGAAGAGGCGAGAAGGGCTTGTTCCTGGAATGAAAATGATTTTAAGAGAAACAAACGCTAAAAGAGATGGTCGACTAGTGGAGAGGTTTGAAAATTTGAACAAAACTAAAAATATTAAGTAGCAAAACAAGAAAATGAAAATACTTACGTACATTTACAAGATGCGGAATATAACACTAGGTCGCAATTTTCATGTATACTGTATTTATTTATCGTATAACGCGTATTTATACACACACACACACACACACACACACACATATATATATATATATATATATATATATATATACATACATACATACATATATATGCGTGCATGTTTTTGTGTGTGTGTTATATCAGCATATATATATATATATATATATATATATATATATATATATATATATATATGCTTCTCTCTCTCTCTCTCTCTCTCTCTATATATATATATATATATATATATATATATATATATATATGCTTCTCTGTGTGTTTATGTGTGCGTGCTATTAGCCAAATTTTATTTATAGATAAATTTTTATTTGTAGATAAAGCCTAAAGATATTGAAATATATTTTTAATGAACACATTATCATATAATTATATATTTGCTTAAATAAATTCTGATTTTATTACCTAACATCTTAATATACGATCTTTGGCTATTTAGATTTTCCATCAATTTCTTATTCATCGATTTGTTAATACCTCGACGATAAATTAGAACAGATTTTATTAGTGCTATTCTAGGATTGGATATTGTTTTCTATTCTCATATACATATTTTTAACGAAAGCATACGGGTTTTCTATTGGATTAATATCTGGAAAACTAGTGACTTTTTGATCAATTTTTTTTGTGGTAAGGTAAGGTCGCCTCAACTTTGCTGAACGTGAAGTAGACTTGATTTGCATAAAAGTTTCTTGCTTGTGAACAGAGTCACTCAAAAAATAACTTGTTAAAAATATATATCATAGATATGATTAACAACTTTGAAGGAACCTGTAATATATTAGCTTGTAACACTAAGTTAACATATATCCCAGTTCTCACCTGTTGGATGAAGGAAACAACGTCTCGTGCTGCCATTTTGGCATATCCAGTGCAACTCTATACTCATCACTAATTGTTACTGCAGAGAAATCAATTTTCATGTACTTCTTTCCTTATTGTATTTGTATCTGTTTATAATGTTATACTTCGTTATTTTCAGAAGTGTGCCTCGAACTGGCTCCTGTTTTCTCTATACTGTATAATAAATGCCTTGCTGCTTCCTGCCTGCTGGAAGTCGTCTGTTTTTTCCAGTTTTTAAGAACTCTGGTGAGCCATTCAACCCTTCCAACTAACGACCTATTACAATTCTACTTCTTTTTGGAAAACTGCTAGAGACCCGAATGAATGTTGAATTGGTTCATCTCTTATCGCAGGGCCTTTTCTCAGACAAGCAATATGACTTTCGTTTCTCCAGGTCAACTACTGATGTTCTGACGATATTTGCGTAAAGGGTTTATCAAGCTCTAGATAAAAAACGGTGAAGCCCGGAATGTTGCATTGAACATCTGGAAAGCCTTTGAAAGGGTCTGGCATTCAGGTCTTCTTCACAAGCTGAAAAGTTACGATGTCTCCGGAGACTTTTTGAACTCCCATTATTTCCTTTCAAATCGTGAAATGAGAGTTATCCTGAACGAACACTTGTCTAGCTCATTTCGCACTAACGCAAGTGTCCCCGCCACCCAACAGGGCTCCATCCTTGGTCCTACTCTCTTTTTTAATTATCTTTAATGAACTTCCTGAGGACCCCAGCTTTCAACTTGGTATCTACGGTGAAGACACAACAATTTATTCCTGCCTCGATAGTAAGGCTTATCAGTCTGACAAGGTCAAAATGGTAGCCGATGTCCTTCAAATCCGTAGTTAACTGGGGCAAAAGATGACTGGTTGATTTTAATGTCTCCAAAACTAAGCTTCTCTCCATTAATCATCTGAAACACCTCTTGTTGACTTCCACCAGTATGGCTGATGCTATCATCCAGAAAATTAACTTGTTGCGCCTTCTCGGGATCACATGCTCTGATGATATGAAGTCGAAAGACTCTATTGAATCCATTGTTAGGTCAGCGGCTAAGAACGTCGTTTCACAATGTCGAGTGAGAAAATTTTTCCCGCCAGTATCTATCTTACATATGTGTAAGTCTGCTATTCGTCCATGCTTAGAATATTGCTGCCACATATGGTCCTGTACCCCTGCCACTTACCTTGATCTCTTTGCTAAGAACCAAAAGAGAGAATGCGATATTATTGATCTGGACGCTTAGGCCCACTCACATTTCCATCACCATAAGGTTTCCTCTCGATGTATTCTCTATAAATACTTTTATGGTAATTATTCAAATGATATCTTCGCTATGGTTCCTAGATTTTTTTAAAATTAAGCGCAGCACTAGACTTGCATCGAGATCTCATCAATGTATATTTGAGCCGCCTAGATATAACCGTAAATTCTATGCTAACAGTTTCTTCTCTCACGCTTCTTGCTCGTGGAAATCCCTTGCGACTCCTTGTTTTCCAGCCAAATATAACCTGCAAATATTTACATGCAATAAAAGTTGCTATCTACTGTCCACCTGATTATTCTCTTCTCTTTCTGCTCATCATTAATGTTTCTGTTCCTAATTCTTCCACACCATATAAACCCCTGTGTTTTAGTGGTATTACTGCCTTTCTTAGGGTGATTCCGGTTTAAAAAAAAAAAAAGATTTGTCATTAATATTCTTAATATTTGACACCAACGTTCTTTCTTATTCTCTTTTAATATTTCTCAGCTATATATTTGATGAGATTCTTAAAACCATTTTCCTTGTTCTTGTATTTCCAGTTTTATTTTCTTTTACATTTCTGGGACATCTGTTCAATAATTTCATATTTTGCAATGCTATGTCCTTATTACTTTAGAACTTTGTAGTATTTTACTCTTTTTTTCATGTAGTATCTTTCTTATGATCCATAACAATATTTATATACATCGAGTTAAAAAGATCTTTCAAAATATCAATAAATATATTATTATTCATATTTAAATACAATATGATGATCATGTTTCCCGTTGCATAATAAAACCAACACAACGAAATAAGTTATTATGCCTCAGAAATTTACACAATCTTTTCGTTTATACCAATTTTATTGCGACCACATTGTATCTGCTGATAGCATCTTCTATTGTGTATCTGAATCTATTGATATTGTGTTATTATCGCGTCAAATTTAACACCTAAAAATACCTGATCATTAAATGAGAAGAGAGAAACATTAGTTGATTCATCGAATTATCACAGCAACGAAACTTACTGGGAGTGAAATTGTGTCACGTATTTTCGGAATTCAACGATTCTGATAATAGTTACCTCAGCGAGCTGCTGGTGGACATAAAACACCCTGTCCCCAGATTATCGTCCTTGTTTCTGTGGACGGGAAAGCTCCAGCATAGAAAATATAATGAAGGAATGAATGAATGAAGGAATGAATGAAGGAAGGAAGGAAGGAAGGAAAGAAGGAAGGAAGGAGCGTGAAGTTATTGTTTATTTAACTTTAAGTTCCTTACCAGTCGAGCAATGAGTCGTTTATTTGTTGCCACTGGTACGTGTGATTCATCTAACAGAAAATTCCAAATTAGAAAAAAGGAATTGCAGAGGAACTTGAAATGCAGAGAGGGAGTAAAGAATGGAGAAAACATACAAGATTTTTTTTTAAATGACCTAAAGATATCCCAATGTTTAAAGTTGGTTGATGACATTGCGTCAAAAGGAAGGAAAAATAAAAGAAAAAAAAATTTAATCAGTCATAAACTTAAAAATATGTATCATCCAACGAGGAAAAAATATGAGACGGGGTTTCTTTTTTAATGTTAGGTGCCCAATAACGAATCAAGATCGCACGTTAACTTATTAAAAAAATCGCCTAATTACATTTGGTACTGCCGTAGACAGCAGGTTTTCCTCCTGACTCTACCCTTTTATACTGCAATAAAGGGGTGATTTCTTATAAACGGATTGACACAAACCAGGCTTCAGTGATTTGTTGCTAGTTTCCAATATCGAATAACAGAAATATATATATATATATATATATATATATATATATATATATATATGTATACGTTGTCACACACAAATATATATATATATTTATGAGTGCGTGAGCACGTGTGTATGTGTGTCTCGCAGTACACATATGTTTAGATTCAGTATTCATATATTTGGATTCTTTGCATATAAGTACATATATACATTATGTGTGAGACAGAGCGTATGAGATTGTCTGTATGTATTTGTAGTTGGTTGCGTTAAGCAAACAAATATATGCTTAATATTATAACTGCTTATTAATTATTTCCTCGTCTGACGCAAAACCACATGTGAATATTGAAATCACTTCATCAGAATTGTCGTTAACCACTACACACCGAAATAAATTCACATATACAACTAGATACATATAGAGATAGAGAACAGACTGAGATAGATAGATAGATAGAAAAAGAGTGTCATAGATAGATAGATAGATAGATAGATAGATAGATAGATAGATAGATAGATAGATAGATACGTCGAGATGAAAATAGAGATGAGTAGAAAACGTCAAGTTAATCCAAAATTAGAATTGAATGGTGAAAGAGGAAAAAAGACGAAATAAAAATAAATGTGAAAGGAACGGCAAAAACTTGAATAATTTGGCGAAGAAAAAGATAGGACCGAGAAAATGCTGTCAAAAAATAAAACAACAGATTTTATAAAGTAACAGGATAAACAGGAAAAGAATTGGAAAACGATGAAAAATCTAAAGAAAGGAGAAGAAAATAAAAAGCAAAAAATCTATAGAGAAAAATATTTATGAAGAAATGAAGGGAAAATAAGAGAGGAAAACAAGAAAAATATTGGCATTTAAAAGAAAGAAAGGAAGAAATGAAAGAAAAGATGAAAATCAAGAGTTAAAAGAAGGTCAGGAGAAAATGGACAATGGAAAATAAAGATAAGCAAGACATTATTTCTAAAGAAAGAAAGAGAGAAAGAAGAAAGAAAGAAACGTAAAGGAGAGAAAATTGCTGAAAAAGTAAAAGGTAAAAATAAGTGTAAGTATCAACGGAATATGTGAAGAAAAGAAGGAAAAGTTGTGAAGAAAGAAATTCAAGCAAAGAAAACAAAAAAAAAATAAAATAGAAAGATATGGAAAGAGACGTACCGATTAATTTAGAAAATAAATTTAAAGTAAGGAAAAATATGTGAAATACTTACCTGGAAAGTGCAAAGCAAAACAAGAGGTGAAATCTTTAAATCAAGTTTTCCTTGAAGTTTGGTTGATAGTCGACGTTGAAATAAATATTGATGACGCCATTTGATAAAGAAGACTGCAGATTGAAATAAATGACGTTAATGGTGAGTCAAAACGTTTGTTGGTTAAATGAGTGAAATAATTCAAGTCGGTGATTGAACAATCCGACCACACACATTGCCAGACGAATAGATTGACCAAATGGCGGCAAAAGTGAGTGGCAAAGTTTCTGCGTTATCTGCTCAAAAAATATCAAGTGGAGATCGAATCAAATTCTTAGGAAGCAATATGCATACATACACGCACACACATACACATATATATATATATATTGATATATATATATGGTGTGTGTGTGTAATTCAAACATTTTCGCATCTACTGTCTTCTTTTATATAAGTGTTTTATACTTTCAATGGGATCTTATATTTTATATTCATGACAATTTCAGCAATTATTATTGCTTCAATTTTTGGTTGTTTTTCATTGTAGATGCTTTTATGGTCATTTTTTTGTATTTATTAAGCTTCGCTTAAGGGCGAGGTCACATTCCTCGGACGGCCAATGAGGATCGAACCTATTCGGCTAGGATAAGCCTGTTAGTCATGATACTCCGTAATTGCCTCATAATAATTGTATTCTTTTGTTGACATTTCTTGTTATTGATGCACTTATTATCATTGTTTATTTTATCATCATAGATATTCAATAAGATAAGATTTTTTATGGAAGAATGCCGAATAAAATTAGAAAGAAAAAAATACAATATCACTCTTCAAATTAAGGAGATATATTTATCTAGGCTTGAATACTGACTAATGCTGCCGGCTGAAAAAAAATGTCGGGCCTATGATGCAAACCCTCTTCATTATTATTATTATCATCATTATTATTATGATCAGTAGTAGTAGTAGTAATTTCATTGTTCTGTCAGAAATGGTATCGTATTATAAGTAATTTTAAAAGTTTACTTATTAGATATAAAAATCTTTCTGTTTCGCATTTTCTTGTATACGAATATTATCAATATAATCTGTTTATTGACTGGTTGTACATTAATTTTTATTAATAATCTTCGATTTGCCGATATAATTTGCGTCTAAACTAGGATTCTTGCCAATGCACGTTTTAATGCTGTCTTTCATAAATCGATTTCTATTTAGTTTAATCTTAAATGATCAGCGTTCTGAAATTCTGATTTCCTTTCTGTTTCTTAATGGCTAAGAAGTATAAGGCTTGGATTACCTGTTTTATTCTTATTATCCAGATCTACACCATATGGTAATATTGCAAATCTCATCATGCACGACAATGTAATATTTAACCGGTGATATACATGCACTCACGAAGAACCCTTTTGACTCAAACAGAAAAATGTAAACTTAATAACAAGTGAGTATTTCCGGATTAACTATGTCCGGTTTTTCAATTACAGAGACCTGCTCACTTATTCTTAAATTACGTCTCTAGTTTCTTCAAATATTGGTGATAAATCATTTCTTTTATTATTTTAAAGATCAACTTAGTCAATGCTAATTAAAAGACTGTGTCAATTTACATTTTTTATGCTTTTATTCCATTGGGACAAACAACACGGATACTATTCTCATTATGATATTCGCCGGGCTTCCATCTGAGTCATAACAACTTATTCCTGATAACTTGCTTCATAATGGGATAATATAACTATGCATTCTACGTCTAAGGTGTGTTTGAGAATTCCACCCACAATACACTATTCAAAGCTCGCATACTGGTCCTTACTCCTCGCCAGTTAGCACTGGGTAGCTAGATTCATATGCTGATGGATACAGGTTAGCCCCACATTATTAGTGGCTGTCGGTAGCGCTCGTAGGTGCATCTGCTCATATATAAATACTGCACTCTGCGGCACTGGCTTCTCCTCCTGTCCTGACGTCGAACAACGAAATGCAGCCTCTTTCGTCTGTGGTCTTAATCGTTTTGTGGTGCCTCATTATTATTCAGTTAATATGCAACTCTAAAATAGCTATTAACATTCACCAGTCCAGCATTCCCTTCGTCATTGCTGATCTAAATGCAATGCCATTGTTCATCAACACTCCTCTTACTAGACCTCTTTCCAAAAATACATCGTTTATCACGGCCGCCATCAAGGAAACTTATCTCCCTCCTAATCTCCCGCCATATGGCTATACGCCCGATCCAAATTTAACTACTGACAGGTACACTCCGTTGCGGTAGAGGGTGTCATCAACGGCCAATCTTTTCTAATTACTTGCAGCCTGAATTTCTGCCATGTCACACACGCTCGACACGAGGTCGACCGAATAGCATAATTCGTACTTATCTCTCACCTTATGGACAAACTTTCTAGTACACATTCCTGACTAGAAACACGTTCATGTCCACTCCATATCATGCATAGCATGCAGTTCCAACAGGTCCCTCTTTTCAAAACAGTTGTAAGCCAAATTCGCATATCCGCTCTTCTAGGATTCCATTTCCGCGGGTCCATTAGTTCATACCCACTTTTCACCTTGATCACTAATTTGATCCCCCAAACCGTCGTTCAGTCAATTTTAATTTCAATGTCCGGCAGTACCCATTTCAGAATTAAACTGCCATTTTTCGTTACTGCCTAAAATTCAGTGACATTGATAATGGTAATAGTGCCCTTTTCCCAACCAAGTTTTATCTTTGTACATCGACCCATTCTACCTCCATCAAGACACCCATAGCTATACTACAAACAGAACACGAATCACTTTAATGCTTTTGTACTTTTGTTATATACTATATTTGTCACACGGGGTCCTCACTTTTCACTTTTTCTATTAGATTGGTGTCAAAATAATGTCGTTTTTGACGTTAAAAAATACGTCAAAAACGACATTATTTTTGCACTAACCTAATAAAATATATTTTTTCAGGCTAACTGTTGTTCTTTCTTCTACTTTAACGTACCAGTCTATTCCATGTACAAATCTCATTCGTGTTGTAAACAACTAGCAGTAAAATTCTACAGACAGGAAACAATTCTCTCTCAAATATTAATCATTCACATAATTCCATTCCCCCACCGAATTATCAATTGCTTCATACCGTTCTTTCTCAAATCCCAAAGCCTCTTCCCTTTATAATGTTGAAAAAGAATTTGAAGACAATTTTTAGGTGAACTTCTCACATTTTGCGTCGTCACCATAGATTCATCTCCCAGAATAATATCTGAATATGAATTCGTTATTTCCCCTTTATTCACCTAACCGAACATTTGTTTTAGGATTGCTGCCAGTATCCTGTGGCCGAGTTAAATATAAATACCACCCTGGTCAGACACTTTGAACCTAATTCTGGTTCTACAGTACATTTTAATTGTATGAAGCTATAAATAAGGTTGATTTCAAATCGATTAACGTGGTTACCCCCCTTTATCTCTCTCCATGTTCACATCGTCTCCGTGCACACGTCCATTACATTTTCGTTCGTGTGGCACATCACTTTTCAAATTTCAACAATGATCTTATTCTTTGTTGGCTAAACAATTGACATCACAGGCAACATTGAGATTTCGCAATGTTCTCCCATTGGTGCAAAAAAAGGCTTTCCTCTATCAATTTCTCCTCAAATTAAGCTCTCGCTCATCAGCTTCAAGGAACTCTCGTAGCAACTCAACCTCTTCAACAACACCGGCGTCTCCAAACTCAGCATTCTGCACACAAGATCCTGTTTTCATTCGTTAAATATTCATGTTCCCCTCATGTTTCAAAATATTTCTACTCCCCATTCTTTAATTGTGTAATTATTGCAGATTATACGAAGTTTCATTATTTTTTTCTCTACAAACATTAATTCCGTCCACTATTATTTTTTACAATGAAATCCATCACGCTCATTTGCTATTCTATCCTCATCTTATGTACCGTTAATTTTACTTTACCGGTAGTTCTACATATGATCTCCTTTCCATTTATCACTGTTATCTTATTCTCATTGCACCTAGCAACTAATTCCAGTATAACTATAAATTATATTAGGTTGGTGCAAAAATAATGACGTAATAATGTCGTTTTTTGACGTATTTTTAACGTCAAAAAACGACATTATTACGTCATTATTTTTGCAACAACCTAATAGTAGAACCATTGCCGACGAGAGCGCTTATCCCATCTTATTTACCATCACTAAAGTCTCTCTCCATGTTTGAGGCATTTGACGATATGAACCGCATAACACATCCCAGTAACACATAAACTCTGGTCTTGGCTCCTTGCAGTCTATAACCATGGGTGGCCTTCTAGACCTGGGGTCCTGCCTACTAAATATCCATTTATCTCCGTGACTCCGCATATCTAAAAGCTTTATCACTCCAACTAGCAGCGACCGGTATGTCAAGGTTTTCACTTGATGAACAGTTAGCACATTAACTTTGGTTATCAAATCACTGGTCTATGGTTTTTAGGCTGGCTAATTATTGAAGAATGTCTAGAACATTCTGTATCCCAAGATGTTTTGTCCAAATTTCTCCATCCAAATCCTTTCATTTTTTTTCTCCTTTTATTTCTATAATTTATTTATTTTTCAAAGTATATATTCTCTCTCTCTTCCCATACACGACTGCAAAGTGAGACAAGGTTT
This sequence comes from Acanthosepion lycidas, assembly GCA_963932145.1. NCBI lineage: Eukaryota > Metazoa > Mollusca > Cephalopoda > Sepiida > Sepiidae > Acanthosepion > Acanthosepion lycidas. The sequence continues at coordinate 136,840,792 of OZ010576.1, forward strand.
TTACCCGATGACCAGTATTAAAACTTTTGGGGGAAAAGAAAATGTATAAGAAAAATGGGAAAATATACGTACAAATAACTCACTGTTCAGTTCAAGTTTCGGCATGCAAAAGATGATTAGAAGCCAAAATATACAGGTATCGATTAAAAATAAATACACTTAAATAAAGAAATCAATTGAATAAGATAAATAAACCAAATTAAAATACAATAAGAAAATTCCCGCCCATTCTTTCACTGAAATTCCGTCCATATTGCTCGAAGATTCTGCAAAAAAAGAAGGCTTGAAATTTATTGGAATTAACTGCTCACCAGGCAAGGAGGAACATGGGTAACAGATGTCACCTGACCGTTATCCAGCTACTGTTAGTAAAATAGTGTAAAGGAGTCAAACTCCTTGGAACTGATCCTTTGCCCGGCAAGGGAAGACATGAGTATCAGGTGTCACCGAACTGCTATCATGCGATTGTTCACATAAAAAAAGAATTCTCAGGACATGGAATATCAGAATACTAAAGCAATGTGGCCAATTAGAAAATATAAACAGGAAATGTACAAGGTATTTGTTAATATTTGGGGCGTATTTGAAACGAGGTGGGTAAACAATGGAAATTTCATCAGTGACAAATACAGGATCATATATGAGAGAGGAATAAAAGATGAGTAGGACTGATATTAGACCAAGATATACAGCAATGGGTTATGGAAACTCTCAGCTATCTGTCTATATTTCTGAGATGGCGCATTATGTACACTATTTACATTATTCGAACTATTGTCTTCATCTTTGTCGCCATATTTATTACAACGTTTCGGCCATTGTACGCTCCGGCCTTCTTCAGGTGAATGGAATGTCGAACTGAACCCTTTATTTCGTTCACTGGGGTAGACTGTTCTAGTTCTACGTGCCATCTTTAATGGATGTCAGCTATCAGTAATCTCCTGTTAATTTCCCTCTCCAAGTTCTCCACTGCCTTAACCAAGTTTTGAACTCACAATCTTTGAGTCCTTTCACCGGATCTTGAGGACATCTGTGTATGAAATTCTGTATATTATAAACCTAATGTTTTCAGCATCATTTTTTACTATTTTTGCTGTTATCATTCCATGTTTTTACCAGAGCTCATATTGCAATTTTGTTATTATTATCGCTTTTTTCTGGCACTCCTTATTACTGGTTCCCATATTGTATTTATTTCTATGCTTGATCGGCTCAGGAACTTTTGTAGCCTAGCATATGTGATGATTCCGATTTCGGGTTGATAAATCTATCTGAAAGAATTCTTGTTAAACTGAAAGGAAAAACTTTCAACATATCCATCATAGTTGTTTATGCATCGAGAGCACAAAGTACAGAAAAAGGCGCGAATATGAAAGAGAAATATATGAGCATATGTGAAAAATATATGTGAAATTCCAGTTGCCAAAGATTAACAAAATTAAAATAGAAAGATAACTTCTAGATATATAATTCCTACAAACAAACAAAAATCGCTTATGATTCATTATAAACTGACAGGCTCACAGATAAACTGAAAAACCTCTTAGTTGATTACTTTTATACAGGCAACAATGAGGGATACTTTGCTCACCTAAAGATAACATTCGTTGTCACCGCAACTTCTGATCTGAAATGGATTTTTAGAGGTCATATTAAGGTTTACATATATATATATATATATATATATATATATATATATATATATGTGTGTGTGTGTGTGTGTGTGTGTATTTATGTGCGTGTGCATGCGTGTGAGCAGATAATGTTTAATTCTTATTTTAAATATATTGTATATATGTGTGTGTCTCTTTTTCTCAAAAATCTTCTAAACCGAGTTCTGATTTTTCTGCGAGTGCAAAAATTGATAAAGTATACATTTCTTCCTGTGATTTTTAACGAAATGAAGAACTTATGCTAAATATCTGGAAAATTTAAATATGTTGAACGCCTATATCTTTTCTATGATGTGTAATAAAAGCGACACTTGATTTAAAACTGGTAGCGTTGAATATTTTAAAAAAATGCTTTTAAAACGTAACTCATAAACACGATACTTAAAATTCAAAAACATTTTAAAAATAAACTCATGATTTCTCGAGGCTGCCTAAAAGGTAACACGTCTTTCAAACCAGCTCCAAGAAGCTGATCTTCCCACCCCGAAAGATAACGCGGGATAGCAAGAAATATTTTAGAGCCAAATCGGACGCTCTGGGAGTGAAAACCACGTCAAAGTGATTGATAGTTCTCTCGTAGTTGTCTGAAAGGTGGACGAATGTCGACCGGCTTCACTTTTCAACAAGGGGGGATCTAAGTAGGGGTTCACCTAATTCCTTGACTGACACACGAGCCATATTATCGATTATGTGAAAACGCGCTATGATGTGATCTTTGGTCCAACGTATGACGATGTACACAACCCATGATGCTCACAGGCGTTAGGAGGGGACAGGGAGATGTACAAAGATTAATACGAATAAATAGTGGCACGTGTGGAACGTATACGTTCCCTGTGGCAAACAAACATTTGCCATTGTAAATAAACGTAGAGAACGTGGGTAGGTGCATGCATACACTGCCACTTTCGTCGAGATATTGATATGTTCATAGGAAATGAGAACTTTCTGAGACTCGGAGATAGATATGAACTGAAAAGTTCTCGGCTTGACCCATACTCCAAAATATACACAAATGACCAAACATCAGAATTCTTTTAGAATCTCTTCGTAATCAGGCTGAATCCTTCCCAGTACCACTTCATACATCGATTAATTGCGTATAACTTCACAATAATATGCTATTACCTTTGCAATGGTAAGATTGTACAGCAAAATGAAATAACCTACTTGCCTCATGCAGACTAGTGACAAATAGAGACCCTTTCCAGTGTCAGTCAGTGAAGTAATCTTGTAGACCCTTGTGTAAATTAATTGAAACAAAACGAATAATTCCATTATTATTTACTTATTTTCATATTTTCCAAAGAAACATGACCCAGTGTACGTGTTAGTACTTTGTATGTCCATTCCACGAAGTCGTTCCTTGCAGATTGGATTGGATTTAAATCAGGAGAGTTTTCGGGCCAGTCTTTAGTACTTTGATTTGCTCACTGATAAGGTTTGCCAGTGTGTTCGTGCAGCGTTACAATTTGCGTAGGACAACTAAACGACAGTCGAGATAACAGTGTCAGGGCGTGATAAAAATCTGATGGAATCACTAATTTCATCATAAACTCCGAAAATAGATTCATATTACTGAACAGCGCTTAAAATGATCTAATCTGAGCGGAAAATAGGAATCACTTAAATCCTGTTACTTCAGTGGATCTAAAACTGATCATACGGCGAAAGAAATGAAACTAAAGAGGTTATTTCAATTAATTTGAACAAGGGTGTAGATGTATAAAAATGAACAAAATGAAATAGACTCTAAGGATTGATCTTTGTTTCGCTTTTGCCGGTATTCCGCAGTCGCAATCAGGTGTACAATCTCTATGAAAATAAGTCGTCATAAATTTGATCATTGTTTGGACTCTTGAACTCATCATATTTTTCCTCCTAATATGTTTCGGTTGATCCATCGTCCTGCCATCTTTATGTGCACAGTCTGTTTGGAAAAAAGAAACATTTTATTCTCTCTGTAGCGCTAACCCCAACAACTAGATCACACCATCTCAGACCTTGCCGGACAGAGTAGTCTCTAAGCGGATTAAATGGCCCCCAGCAAGCAACAAGAAATCATGGCACGATTTTGATGAAGACGTATGCATTATAATCCAAGGCGCGTCTGCAGGTAACATAGACCAACGACTTCAATCCATGAGTAAACTTATCGTCAGCTACGGATCAGAGCGTTTCGGCCAAATTGATAAAACGAGAAATAAAATCTACACTCAGAATAGGCGTGAAGGAAGGATAAGAGAAGTAAGGCAGGAATTAAGATCCCTCAAGAAACAATTTAAAGCCGCTAGTGAAGAAGAACGACCAGCCCTCTCGGAACTGAGAAATATTTTAAGACAGAAACTGAAAAACCTGCGAAGAGCAGAAGGACATCGTCGCCGTAGGAAAGAGCGGGCCAGGAAGAGGGCTTCGTTTATCTCCGACCCGTTTAGTTTCGCCAGAAGACTTCTGGGAGATAAGAGGAGCGGCAGATTAGCATGGCCAAAATATAGGGTGGATTCCTTTTTGAAGAGCTCTTATAGGGACCAAGAAGAGATGAGGAATTAGGATTTAATGATCGCCTCATTAAACCCAACGCCCCAGAAGTGGAGTTCGACACGAAGGTACAAAGTTTGAGTGAGGTCAAACAGATAGTAATGGCAGCGAGATCAGCTTCGTCACCAGGTCCGAGTGGTGTGCCTTACTCCGTGCACAAGCGTTACCCCGGTCTTCTCATGAAATTATAGAAGATCATTAAAGTAATTTGGCAGCGAGGTAAAGTTGCAGAACAATGGCGATACGCAGAAGGTATTTGGATCCCAAAATAAGAGAACTCAGAAAATATCGAGCAGTTTCGATGTATCTCGTTACTGAATACAGAAAGCAAAGTATGTTTTAGTGTTATTTCCCTACGGCTATCAGCTTTCTTGCTAAAAATAGCTTTATAGATACAGCGGTACAAAAAGGCGTTGAGCATATAGGAGTTTTGTCGCAATTAATAAGGGACACAAGGAGGAATAAAGGAGACCTGGCTGTTGCGTGGTTGGACTTGGCCAATGCTTATGGGTCCATACCGCATAAACTCGTGGAAGAAGCTTTAGTTAGACATTACGTCCCAAGTAACATCCGCGAGCTTATCCTAGATTACTATAGACAATTCCATCTAAGAGTTGCATCCGATTTTGGTTTCTTCAGACTGGCATAGCCTCGAGAGAGGAATTATTACAGGCTGTACATTGTCAGCCACGCTTTTTGCTCTCGCAATGAACATGCTCGTGAAGTCCGCTGAGGTGGAATGCCGTGGCCCCGTGTCAAATACCGGAGTTAGACAACCACCCATCCAGGCTTACATGGATGATCTTACAGTCACCACGAATTCTGTTACAGGCTGTAGATGGTTATTACGCGGTTTAGAGAGACTGATTGAATGGGCAAGAATGAATTTCAAGCCAAACAAATGTAGATCAGTGGTAATAAAAAAGGGCCAAGTGGTAAAACACTTTTTCACAATAGAAGGGAGAGTCATCCCGACGTTGGCCGATAAGCCTGTTAAAAGTCTAGGTAAATCTTTTTGTAATGCTCTGAAGGACACACCAGCTATCGAAGCTATACGCACTGATTTTGACTCGTGGTTGGCAAAAATAGATAAATCGGGATTGTTAGGGCGTTTCAAAGCCTGGCTATACCATCACTGTGTGCTCCCAAGAGCGTCATGGCCACTCCAGACATATAGCGTTCCCATCTCGACTGTGGAGACGTTAGAGAGGAGAGTTAGCAGTTTCCTCCGCAGATGGTTAGGATTACCCCGGTGCTTAAGCAGCGCAGCCTTATATGGATCATCCAATGCCATCCAGCTGCCATTCAGAGGATTATTTGAGGAGTTCATGGTTTCACGGACAAGGGAAAGCTACCATTATAGAAACTCCCGAGATCCCAAAGTATCAGGCGCGGGAATTGAGATTAAGACTGGCAGAAAATGGAGTGCTACTAAGGAACTAGCTATCGTAGAAGGGAATCTGAGGATAAAAACAATAATGGGTTCAGTCGCACAGGGCAGAGCAGGCCTGGGGTTGTTTCCCTCCAACAAATTCGGAAAAAGCACCGTGAAAGGGCGTCAACACCTGATACAGGACGAAGAAAGAGCAGGGATGGAAGAAAAGCGGATGACAAAAATGGCAGGTTATAGCCAGCAGGGCGCGTGGACCAGGTGGGATGGCGTAGATCGGCGGAAAGTGTCGTGGTCAGATCTTTGGAATACCGACTTCAGCCGTTCTACATTCCTGGTTCAGATGGTGTACGACGTATTACCAAGCGCGACCAACCTACACCTATGGGGAAAAATAGAGTCCCCAAAGTGCCCCTTGTGTTCGGGGAGGGGATCACTGCAACACATATTAAGCGGATGCAGAACAGCTCTGACAGACGGGCGCTATCGGTTGCGTCATGATAAGGTTTTGGAGGCGACAGCACTCATTATTGCTGAAGCTTTGCAGAGCAATAAACTCATCCCAGAAAGAAGAGCTATCCGCTTCGTTAAAGCAGGTGCAAAGCCGAGTAAGAAGGTTGCAGGATCCCATTCACTGTTATCGTCCGCGTCGGATTGGCAGATGCGAGTCGATCTCGGGAAACAATTGAAACTCCCAACACATATATCGTCCTCCAAACTCCGTCCAGATATAATCGTTTATTCGGATGCCACAAAACAGATTATTTTGCTGGAATTAACTGTCCCATGGGAGGAGCATATGCAAGAGGCATTTGAGAGAAATTACAGTAAATATGAAGGACTCTTAAATGATTGTAGAACTAAAGGATGGCACACTCATTGTTTCCCTGTCGAGATCGGCTGTAGGGGGTTCGCCGGACAGTCAATGATACGAGCCCTTACTAGCCTAGGGATAACTGGACAAAAAAGAAGGCGAGTGATTCAAATGATCCTGGAGTCCGTCGAAAAGGTCACCAGGTGGTTGTGAATAAATAGGGCTAATGAGTGGCCTAAAACTACACAAAATAAGAACGTTCCCAATGCAGATGTACATACGTCATAAATGCCATCACTAAATATTTTTAATGCTGATTAGTATATATGTATGTGAAATTTGTGTATATAGTTGACGAGAAACTTGCGAGAATCAATTTTTTGATTTGCATTCAGTCTCATATGCAATGACTTCAATTTTGCGTCTCACTGGTCTTCCGAGTAGACTTATTTTATTACAAAAATATTCTTACAAGTAATCTTTCCTTTTCTTTAAACAGAATTTTATTATTTTTTTTTTTCGGTTTCCTTCATGGATAATTTTTTTTTTCTTAGGAGCCACTTATTTTTAGCTAAATTTACACGCTATTTTCCTTTTAATTATTATTCGACATGTAAATATTTTGATCATTTATTTTGAGGAATTTTAGTTATGTTATTTCTCTTAGTTTTTAAACGAATTCCTTCTGGTAAGGATATTTTTTTTTTTTTTTTTTTGGGCGGGGGTAACTTATTTTATCTAAAATTTACACGTGTTTTTTTAACTAGTATTTAACTAGTAAATAGTTTGATTAATTTATTTTTAAGTGATTTTTGTTAAATATTTTTCTCTTAGTTTTTAAAGTTGTAAATAGTCCGTCATTTTAATCACTCTATTGTAAATGTTATTAAGTGTAGTTTAGAAAAGAAAAGAAAATACGAATAAGAATAAAGAAAAAGAAAAAGACCAAACAAACAAGTTATTTTATAGAAGTTAAAAGGGGAGGTTTTCTTCTATTCTTCCAAAAAAACACCCTATCTTGGCCGCATGTAGGGAGATCACTCAACCATGCATACCTAATTTATAACTTCGAATAGCCCAAGTGAAGTCTTGATTGGTTGTCGTTTACTGGGGCAACTTATATAATTCACGTCCTAAAGCTCGTGGCAAATTTTGTTCTAGGTGCGGGACGAATACTGATCATATTCGGTCGGGTCGCCCATTGAATAAGTCTGTTGTTTATTTAGACCCGAAACTTCTAGTGACATGGGAGCAACAACACTGACGACGCATCTATTAGGTTGGTGCAAAAATAATATCGTTTTTTGACGTTAAAAAATAAGTCAAAAAACGATATTATTTTTGCACCAACCTAATAGATTTGGCATTTAAAGGTGTATTTTAATAATAACCTTCTTCTAACTATATCTTACTTTTGCCATTATCATGATTTGGCTGGGTCAGCCTAAGATTTTCAGATGTGTAAGCGTATAAAAAGAAGCCGTGTTTTGTTTTAATTTCAGAAAAACGCGTTTAATAGCAATAAAGGCAGTAATTGCACTGATTGTACCAAGGTATTCTGTCTTAAAACAATGTAAAATCGATGATTCCATAAGTTGTACTGCACTTCACGCCTTATTTTGATTTCACTGCTTGACATCCTCCCCCACGCTTGAATTATTTATCTGCAAGCTTCTTTCAATTTTATTTTAGAGATGCACTTACTTGGATACAAAACGAATGAGATTCATAATCTCAACAATTACTTTATTTATCTCAAAATCACAAAAGCTAGATATTTAGTGCGAGATATTTAAATATCAGCAGATTTACGTATAATATTAAATGATATTAGAGATCCATATAATGAAACTAAGAAAGAAAGTAGGATCTATACTCTCATAAGGTGATCGCTAGTCTTGCAGCCTCATAATCATTGTTATGAATAATCAAGAGTGGTCTCCCCTTTTTTCCTCTTTGTGAGACCTATTTCCTATTTACTGGGACTATAAAAGGACACTATACGTGAACCTTGCATTCTCATTTGAATAAAGCTTGGCGTCTGTCCCAGCATTTTTCTGGAGTTGTGTTTCAACTTTTTCTTATTAAATTATCAATTTAAGTGGAATATTTTTTTTGCCTTTATGACCGTATTTTGTTCTGTATCGTTATATTTTGGTGTATCTTTTCTTTTTTCTTTTTTTTTTTTTTGTTTGTGTGCTGTGGTGAGGCGACGACCAAAATAGCTGAGTCTCCCTAGCGAAATGTTACTGAAACGTAGACACCATCTCCAAGTCCATCTGTGTTTGGAATGAAAAATAAGCAAAACATAGATGCGGCCTATTATGACCGAATGAAGGAGGAGTATCATGACTTTATAAAGGGAAACGAATTACTCACTATCCCGGAGGGATTAAATGCAGTGACTCCTAGGACCATCGCCCGTCTAACGTCGGATGTAAAATCCCGTAAATTGATTGGTGTGAGCAGGGAGGCCGTGGAAGAGGCGCTAAAAGTCTTAAGATAGTCCCAAAGATCATGGTATAACGCTCAAATGTTATGTGGAATTTATTGCTAGCTTCAGAAAAAGAAGCAAAATGCAGCATTTTGATCACAAAGGCATTACAGTTGCAAACGGAATACATGAGTGCCCTTCGGCAGATATGCTGCCGACAAAGGCCTCCACTTTGAAAAGGGATGAGGAAGAAGGGGAGGAGGAGGAGATTACAAAAGAAAGAGAGAAAAAGGCTGGCCGGAATAGAGCGGAGAAATCCGGGGAAAATTATCCAAAAAAATCTGTCTCTACTTCGCCAGCAAAAATAATTGACCTGATGCCTCAAGTATGACAAGGAGCCTCTCCGCTTCCCCGTCTAGGGTTCCGACTTCTCTAGATTAGTTCAACGGGAATTAATGGGGAGTTATTGGGAATAAGTAGTGGGAGAGGCTTAAGGATAGGATTACGTCCTTCACCACTGAATATAGCCAACGACTCGCTCTAGATAAGGCTAAAAAGAAGATAGTCGTCCAGGCAGTGGCTGGAAAGTGATTTCCTAGAGATTGCCATAGTTAGGCAGGCCCTGAAGCGTGAGGCTAGCAAACGCTATCAGGGTCAGGTACTTAGACATAAGAACGAAACTCTGAGCATGGGCACATAATTGTGCAAGGAAGAGACCCCTCGAGGTTCCGATCAATACATTCGCGAAGTCATTATCCTGGAGGGGCATTCTCTCGGGGCGACCAAAAACATGTGCGATGTCTTTCGACGGCATTTCGAGAGCCTGGTCTCAGTGGCAACGAATTTGGCAGCTATTTGGCTGACTTTCCTCGACTGAAGCAGCTAGCTGCCAGGGTGAGATCACGGAGGGCGAATTTACTTGGCATTGAAGGGGTACGGCAGAGGCGAGTCTCCGGGACTTGATGGTCTGTTCTACGATTTTGACAGTGGTGATCCGACAGGTAAGTCACACCCGACCGGATTTACAGGGGTGTGATCACGCTGTTGAAAAAGATCAACGGTGTTGGCCGGGAATTATATGATTACAGATCCATAAGTCTGCTAAACAGAGTTAAAGATTTTGACCAACATCCTGACGGAGAGGTTACAGTCTATTGTAGGGAGCTTGTTGGGACCTGAGCAGATTTGTACTGTGAGGGGCGAACAATTCAATTCAACCTGCATCTAATCATCAATGGTGTAAAATACGACAAGTCAGCCGCGCTGATCAATTTGGATCAGTCCATGGCATTTGACGGGGTTGACCATCAGTACTCACTGCTGTTCTGCAGACCGCCGGATTCGAACACGATTTTGCAAGTGGATCAGCCTTCTGTATCGCTCACCCCGTGCTGTGGTAATGGGGAACGGAAGGCGGTCGAGCGCTTTTGCGCTGTCTCGGTCAATCCGTATCCAGGTATGTTTTCCGGCCCTACGCGGAATCAACGTTTTCTCTGGTAGTGCTCGAGCTAGGGTTTCCACGTACGCCGATGACATATCCATTTTTGTATCGTGCCATCGTGGCATTAATGTGGTACAGAAGACGCTTGAACAATACAAGAAAGTGACAGGAGACAAGATTAATCATAACTATTCTTCCGGCTTGCGGTTAAGTGCCTGGAAGGGGGTCGTGCTTTCGAGGCCCTTTTATTGGACTGATTGACCCGTCCGCATTCTTGGACCGGACTCCAGCTAGAGAAGAATTGGTCAGAAGTACACGCAAAGGTCGGAGCGTCGGTCCGGACTTAGATCACTAGCGGTCGTGGAAGGTTATCGAGTTTCCTAAGCGAGTGTCGGTCAGACGTGAAGTTTATTCCTCGGTTCAATTACCTTTCTCGGCATCGGAGACTATTGTATCATGAATTAGTGGAAGGGGTAGCGAAGGATCTTTTTTTGACCGACTTGGCTTGTCGGCATCAGATTTGCGCTCCTTTTCGCTTAGCTGGCGATTGATTCGGAATGTGCTATCTCTCAATGATGTAATCTTCAGATGGGGTGAGGCAGACTTTTCAGACTGTAATCGGTGTGACCTTGGCTTAGCGGAAACGGCTTCACGCGCCTTCTAATATTGTCCTCAGGTACGCCCTTTCTGTGATTATGCCGGTTAGTTGACGGCTCGTATATCCCCCGCTTTGCTCATGCCCATTGATCTCGCGCACGCGTGTGACAATATGTCACCTCCGTTCTCTTCAGTGAAACGGATGGTATTTTTTACGTTGCTAGCCATGGCAAGAAACGTCGCAAAAGGAGCGAATCTTGATGGATGAACGTTATTCGCATCACAATCTGGTTGTTTTCCTTAACCATCACCTTTTAGGGTAAAAATTAGATCTGATCGAAATCGTTTAATTTCGAGAGATTTCAGCGAAAGGGGGGCGACTGAGGCGAGCCTGGATCATGTGGACGGAGATAGCCTTGATTTTCTCTTTTAAGTCCCCTTGATTCAACGGTACGGTTTCCTTTGAACCCTCCCCTGGTCAAGTTAGACACTATTTTGTTTTCCTAGTTAATTTGAATCAGTTTTTTTTCTCGGCCTGTTTCCTGGCATTCTCTTTTGTTAAAACCCACATCGAGATTCCCTGCCGTCCCAGTTTGTTTTTGTCCCCTGTTTTTATCACGGCTGGGTTAGCTTTTAATTTTTCCCATTCTGGCATTTATTTTGACCCTCCCCATTAGAGAGTGTACTTCTTGATTCTGTCAATTGACAGAATACGGCGGCCATTCTTATTATTTTGCGGAGTGGGCGGATCCTACTAACATTTGTTTACTTTTAGTTTTATCTTTGTTTTACATTTTTGGTTGTTTTCTCGGTTCATCCCCCCCCCATCCACATAATTTCATGAATCATGAAATTTTTATATGTTTTTGTACTTTTTAAAAAAATTTATGTCATGTGATATTTTCTAAGTCCCCTGCGAATATGCGGTATTTTGGTGTAATTAGGATTGAGAGGTGATGAAAAAGTTCTTGTGGTGAATGAGTAAATTGTAATGAATAATTGGGTTGTGAGTCGGAGTAACTAGAAAAGCTAAAGAAGACAAACCCCTATTTTTCTCCACCCCCTGCCATGTGCCACAATTTCTGTATAAATCAGAAATAAATACCCAGTTGAATAAAGCTTCCTTAAAGCCTACACCGGCGTACTTTTGTCCATACAGTTTATTCAACTGAGAATATCTCTCCATCATGGAACAATTAATGCGCCCACAGCGGCTCGACTACAGACTACAGACTCTGAAATGCACTGGACGCAATGGCGAGTGACGTTCGAAAACATCTTACAAGAGGTACATGCAGAAACCCCATATCGGCCATTGGAAGCTTGGAATTTTAACTAATTATATATCCCATACGTGAAATAATCCTGGACTGTTCCACTTATTAGGAAGCTATGGACATACTACAAGCTACTTACCAAAAACCATAAACTGGCTATCCGGAGACAAGTAAATGATGAATCGCTGGAACAGTACCTAAAATAATTGAGAACCCTAAGCAAGAGCTGTAACTTCTGGCCAATGAATGCCAAAGAAATTCGAGATGAGCATATTCTGGATGCTTTTATCAACGGTCTACAGAATGCCCTGGTAAGGCAAAGACTACTTGAAAATACAGATCTAAACAAAAAAAAAAACAAAAAAAAATCAGCTTACGAGCAGGCCTATACGTTTGTGGTAGGCCAAAAACAGTCCGTGTTCTGCTTACAGACTGATACTGTCGATGCTCCTCTGAATGCTCACTATTCTCATTTACCCTCTTACGTACATGAGTCCTTCCTTTGTGACTTCTCTTTCTAACCAGAAAATTCCAGATACTCTAAACCCTTTAAAACTACCTACCATTGCTGCTGTCACAGGTCGTAAATGCTACTTTTGTTGACTCGGTCAAACCCTTTGGTCCTGTTGTCAAGCTACAAATGCTAGATGTCAAAAATTTGGGAAGTTTGGACATTTTTCAAAAGTTTGTCGGTCCACACGCTCTAAAAATACTACTACCTCTTTTATTGTAGCCACCGTAACAACTGCTTCTCCGGACTGTCTTTCAAAAAGCATAATGCTGATTGCAGTTAATGGAGTTGCTACTTTTGCTCTAAATGACACCGGCAATTCTGGTAGTTATATTAATTTCAGCATTGTGTAAGCTAATAAGGGGAAGATTTTTCCAAGTTCTAATCGGGGTATCTATGGCAAGTGCTTCCCTATCATTACAAGTGATTGGATACTATCTGGTTAGCTTACAGTTAAGAAACACTTTATATGGAAACATCAAATTCTCGATATTCACCTCTGTAGTGACGAGATACTGGGGCATGACTTTCTAAAGCATCATTCTAGTATCGAGATTCCTTTAGAGGACTCGAACCAGCCCTCGGTATTTGTAGATTAACAGCAGTCAATGTCCTATACCCGTCACTCTTCAATAACTTATCTCCAGACTGTAAGCCTATAGCAATGAAGTCAAGACGATACTCACCTAAGGACAAACAATTTATAAAAGCTGAAAATACGAGAATGTTCGATGAAGGAATCATTGAAACAAGTGAGTCTCCATGGAAGGTCCAGGTATTAGTAGCATAATCGCAAAAAGATTACTAATTGATTACCCTCAAACCACGAATAGGTTCACCCTATTAGACGCTTACCCACTACCACGGATAGACGAAATTATAATTATGAAATATATAGTGTACAGCACGCTAGATCTCAGAAGCGCCTATCACCAAGTGACTGTAGATCGGGCCTACACAGCTTTTGAGGCAAATAGTCGCCTTTATCATTTTAAAAGGATACCATTCAGAGTAACGAATGGTGATGCCAGCTTCCAGCGAATTATAGATAAAATTATTAGTGACAAAAGATTGGAAGGCATTTTTGCATACATTGACAACGTAACCGTATGCGGACGCAACCATGCAGATCACAATCGTAACCTGAAACAATTCACGGTGGCTACTGAGAAATATAATTTCACATTAAATACTGACAAAGTTTTTTTTGCGTAGAGACCATTAATTTACGTGAGTAAATGTCACCAGATCCGGAATGATTGAAATCGCTAATAAACTTGCCAATTCCTAGTAATATGTGTGGTCTAAAACTAGCTATGGGTATGTTTGCATTACTCACAGTTGATTTCTTCTTTTTCAGATAAAATCCATCCATTGGTACAAGTGGATAGTTTCCTCTTTCTTCAATAGAGGCTTTTAAATATTTTAAAAGGGATATTAACAACTCGGCAGTTACGGCTATAGATCCCGCCATTCCTCTGGTGGTAGCGACAGATGCATCTGATTGTGCAATTGCTTTCTCTTTAAGGCAATCTGGACGCCCTGTTGCATTTTTTCAAGGACCTTGTCGCGTTCGGAACAGCGACACTCAGAAATTGAAAAAGAATCCTATACTATAGTGGAGGCACTCGGAAAATGGAGACACTACTTGATAGGATGACATTTTCGATTGATCACTGATCAAATGCCCGTCGCATTTATGCTCAACACCAGAACAATTAGCAAAATTAAGAATGAAAAAATAGCGAGATGGAGAATCAAATTCTGCCGTTTTTCTTTTGACGTGACCTGGGAAAGAGAATGCTGCAGTAGATGCACTATTGCTCAATACCAAACATAGGTGAGCTTCATACTCTACACAATGAACTGTGCCACAGGGGCATAACAATGATGACACATGTGGTGCGAACCAAAAACCTATCATATTTCACAGACAACTAAAAAAAAAAAGATAGAATCGCTTGGTATATGCGCGGAACACAAGCAGCAGTTCTTAGGCCTAATGTTGGGTCACATATAAAAGCCACTGGACCATCTAAGAGGTTAAAAAAAGGTTTTTTAGAAAATAGGTATCGCTACATTCTAACAGTGATTGATAAATAGCCACGATTCCCTTTTGAATTTCCATGTCCGGACATATCAGCGAATTCGTTGATAGAATGCTTATGCAGTTTATTCGCTATTTTTGGGGTTCCAACTTACAACCATTCAGGCCGCGGAGCCTCTTTTATGCCTAAGCAGTTGAAACAACTTCCTCGGGAACGAGGAGTGGAAGCAGACTCCTTATTACCCTCAGCGTAATGGCCAATATGAACGGTACAACGGCATACAACTAGCCGCTGCAAATCGCAAATGTCCGATCTCCCACTGGGAAGATCTCCTGCTCGAATCTATGTATGCTATCAGAACAGTTCTATGTACAGCCACAAATGCTACGCTTCACGAGAGGTTCCTCTCATTTCAACGAAGACGCTCAGCGGGAACTTCATTTCCTTCATGGCTCTCTAAACCAGAAACGGTTTTTCTGAAACAGTACGTCCGTTATAATAAAATCCTCCTGCGCCACCCTGACGAGAAACAATCTGCTGTTTCATTGAAAGACCTCGCACGCACAGATGTACTTAAACCTGATATAGCATACAAGGAGGGGTTCTAAATATCGAGACCCTTCCACTGCAGTTGAAGGTCAGCCAGGCAGTATTGAGCTGTGGGACTCTTCAACCGACTCACTGCATGTATCGGATACTGAGTCTGTATCATCTCTGGTGTCCCTGAGGACCTAGGGAAGCCAGTAATGGAATATCGCTTGATAGCTCAGAAACGATCTCATCCCCAAACTGATTCAGAATCAGAATCACAGCAGCTCGCACGCAGTAGACGTTATTTTTTTACAACACGGGACGAAGGGAGAAAGCCAGTCACAACGAGACTTCGAACCCAGAAACCCAGAATACTGACTTACCAAAACGTTCTAGCAGAACCCGCAGAATGCCGACAAAATGGAATAAATTCTTCGCGTATGACTAAAACAAAGTGGTCTCTCCTTGTTTTCTTACTCTCCTCTTTGAGAGATCTATTTCTGTTTACTGGGAATATAAAAGGACACTATACGCGAACCATGTATTCTCAGTTGAATAAAGCTTTCTTAAAGCTTTCACCTGTGTACTTTGGTCATTACAATTATAAGCTTAATAAGTCGAGATTTGAATCGTGCTACGAAAACTAGCCTCAATGATTCTTCCTGCTTGAATCAGTTTGATCCTAGCTGGGTTTAATCTCTCTTCCCCATTTTACATATGCTGTTTTTTATGGCATTGTATTTTTTGCTGAAGTATTTATTCTGAGTTGTAACAATAATTAATAATTATTGTTTTTACTATGTTATTATGGCTATTGTATACATTGAGTTTTTCACTTGTATCGGATGTGCTTTCGCTGCAATTCAAATGATGTCTCCTCCGTGTTTGAGATCATTCAAGTAATCCTTTTGTTTAAAATATTTTTGTTCTTCCATAGATTTTCCTTTCTTCCAATATTTCTGCAAAGTCATTTGGGACTCCTTAAAATATGTCATTTATCGTGGATACAGTTATTTTGATAAGTCAATATGTATTTAGTCCGCTGCAAGAATTTTCCAAATTTTCACTAAATTTCGATTTTACTCTGATGCCGACAGGAACAGCGAAACTTTATATCAAACAAGTTTTCTTTTCTTTATTTATGATCACCAGAACTGGCTTCCTTGCATGGATTAAGTGATCTGTTTGAATTTTTTTTTTAATTCTTTACGGTAGCAATTATAATATTGCAAGCTTCATAATAATTTTATGCAGAATTTTTGGCGAAAGAAATGTGGAAGTAAAATCAACATGAAATAATTAAAAATTTTCAACCATACTGAATTTAAAATAAACGAGGCAATAAATAATTGAATGCCTAAAACTACAGCAAAGTAAATAAATGAATTATTAATTTTATGCAATGGAGCAGACGTTCTGTCAACGTCGTATAATTTATTAGTTGTTGTTCATTGAAATATGCGTATAATTTTACTGTTTATCGAAGACCGCAAAATGATGAAAAAGCAAGTAAAAGGAATGGAGAACAAAAAAGAACATACGAAGGGGAAAGATACAAATTGCACGTAAGAAAATTTGATGAGCAAGAAGAAGTAAAAGAGAAAATTACAAATAATAGTAAGTAATAATAAAGAAAGTAGTAAGTCTGAAGTTAGAAAAAATAAGAAATACTTATTATAAATAAAATATAAAATAAGAAACAAAGAGAAAATAACATCAGTCGGAAGGAATGAAAAATGAAAGTGTAAAGGAAACAGCGAATGAAGAAAAAATTAATGGAAAACGGAAGAAAATAAATAGGACAGAAATACAGTAGAGAATAGAAGAAAAATGAAATTGTGAGGAAAAAATGAAGTGTTAATTAGAGTGGACAGAAGTAGGATGTAAAAAAAAAGAAAGAAAGAAACGAAATAGAGAAAAGATAAAAGGTGGCGCTGCGATCGTCAGCATCAAAATGGCTTCCATTTTTTAAATCAGTAAAATACTACGCTGTTTTCTTAATTTGTTGATGAAGTATTTTCAGTATTTGTCTTGTATTTATCTTCATTTTAGTTATTGATGTCGGTGGGGTTTACTAAATTCATCTATTCGAAAAATTTGAAGACTTGATATTTTTCGTACTTTGAACTGGGGAATTATTAGGATTCATTTATTCCCTCGTAACCTTAATTGTTTTCTGCACAAAGCTTCCAGTTTTGAACTCGGCATGTTTTACACTAAAAATATTTCTGCCACATTTATTATCGTATTAGTTTCCTTCTTTTTTTTTATCTCGGTTGGGGCCTTTTTATTTTTTTAGTCAGTTTATGCAACATGCACCGGTTGTGTTTTTAACAGACTCTGCATTTGATGGTAAATTCCCTAAATGATCTGCGGGATATGACTATAACATTTGAGTAGCTGACTTCACAAACTACGTATAATAAAGTCACATTGACTAAAACATCTACTAAATACTATGTTTATTAAGGCTTTCACAAGTTGACCATGAATGTTAATGTTTCCACTCAATAAATAACAGCCTGAAATAATTTATAAATAGAAAATTATACGAGAAGATCCTGAACATTTTCAGCTTCACCCACTTCCCATAAATATTTTTTATAGAATCCCTTTTTGGTCGAATAAAGAACTTTTCAGTACACCAAAAACGAAACAATATGACACCTGTTTTAAAATCTTCCTATTAATGTATGTGTATTTATTGTTTAGAACGAAATAAACTGCTTTAACGGGAACGGGTAGGTATCAAATTTCCCTGCAGCAATAAAATTTAAAGGTAAAAAAAAAACAACTGAAAAAAAACCTTTATGTTTCATAGATCAATGTTCATTTCAAGCAGTTAACTTTGTCATCCCATTAAAGCCATTATTTTCTTTTTTTACTCATAAAATATATGATACACAGTATCTATCGATTGAAGAAAGGTTTGTCAACAAATGACTAAGAACTAACAACTAACATCGCCTTTCAGTTTGAGACAAAAAAGGAGCTGTCAGTTGGAATAATATATATTGTTTTGTTAATTACACGGCAAGATGTTGCAACTATTAAAAAACCTTTTGGCTATTGCAGGTGATCAGTAAGTCATCTTTTCTATTTATAAATAGATTCACTTATTGAGATTTTACAGTATTTTGCACTTAATTACGCATCAGATACACTGATTTTATTTCCAATCTGTGAATTCTGTCACATATTGCTATCAAAAAGCAAATTAAGAAGATTCGTTTGTGTAAAATTGATATTGCAAAGATTAATATTAATTATTTGCCAATTATTCTTTTAATGAAGTTCGATAATTATGAGCAAGCTGTTTAGGCAACCCGTGATATCATAAGTAGAATTTGTTAAACAAATACGACAGAGAAATATGTTGATTAAACATTGAGCTTTCTGATTTCTTACATACAATTTACATAAGAAAGTTGAGCCGAACAATTTGGATGTTAGATATTGAAAATTAAGAGGAAAATGATTGTCACCGATGAAGGCAGGAAACACTGAGAATTGACGGTAATAGTTTTATCCATTCGTCATGATATCTTCATGCAATATTGTTATGGGATCTTACCCATAATAATAATAATGGACTATTCCATACTTAATAAATACTGCTCCTCAGGAGTAGGCAAGGAGTCGAGTCAGTAGTTCAAGTCAGTCAGTAGTTCAAGTCGAGTCAAGAGTCGAGTTCAGAGGCAGTCCGAAACAGAGTAGCGTTCAGACAATTCCTGCAAGACATTGGAATAGTGATACTGGTCGAGACTACATTGTTTTCTCTACTAAACCTGATTGTTCATACTAACACTTCTACTTCTTTGTAGATATTCCTGTTTGTAATATATCTGTGTTATTCCATACCTGTGTTCGAGTTCTTCTTTATTGGTTCTACCTTGGACTATCACCGTGGTACAAGGAACCGGACCATAACAAATATGAACATTAGTAAAAATTGAAAAAAGCTTGCTTTCACCCGGCACATAAAACAGATGAGCTTGTTAAATACCGTTCTAAAGTACCATATTTACTAAACACGTTTTATTCTGCTAGACCCAAATAAAACAAGAATCCAGTGAGACTCTACATGTTCCAGTGAAAATGACCTTTGCTATTAGCATATTAATTGTCGTACTATAGTGGAAACCTCAGTATATATTCTCGAACTTATTTTAGTCTGTTAACCATTTTCGTCAGTCAGTGAGGCACTCAATGCGGCCCACACTCACTAAGTTGGTCCTCAATAAAAACTGATATTCTTATTTGCTGTTCTAACCTTCAATAGATACATTTACTGGATTTAATGTAACACAAGGTTACACTAGTGGAACATCCAGCGAGAATCGAACTCCTTATAATCGTCTTGGTGGCGAGCTAAGTCTCAATCTACAGTCGGCGCCCAATAAGATTTATTGCAATCTTAGCCTCACTTGAAATAGAGTCATATGATTGAAATACATTGCGTGGATAGAATTCATTATATGAACAATGTTCGTAACGTTTTTCTTAGTAAACATCAAACTACAGTGAGAGTTATAAATCTATGAAGCAGATGTTAGCAAAAAGCAGCTAATAATTATTTCTATCTGTTCATTAAAATCATTAAAAGTAAATTGAACTTCATCAATCATTATTTTCATCACATTGAATACATACGTGAATGAATATGCATGTACCACGACGCATATAAAAGATATCTATTTATACAAGTTTCATATGGAAATGTAAACGAGGAATGCATTTTAAATTTTTTAATAATAGAAACTTCTTGTTTCGTACGAAAATACATGTCTATATTCAATGAATGTATGCCTCAGCCATATGTGCACAATGTTTGTCGGAAAAGAAAATGACATCGACCTATCTAATTCCGGCCAAGTCTATTGTATTCATTTTTCAACTAATGCCCATGTAAAAGGCAAGAACCCACACTTAATATATCACCAGTTAAATTGCAATGAAGATTGGTCAAGGTTACATCTAAATTCAAAACAATGGAATGAGCAATAGGAAACCATTTTGCTATATTTCCTAACAAGCCATGATAATTCCCAGAAAATTAAAATGTGTAGAGCCACGATCACTTACATTCCGAAAAGACATGATATTTGAAGAAAAAAACTTGTATTTCCATACTTTTGAGGTTTAGTGTTATTTTAAAATATTCCATATCAAGACCAAAAAGATAAAAAAAAAACTGCTGAAGTTATTCGAATTTTTTTAATATACTTTTAAGCTTGACTTTATAGCGGTTACAAATTGTTCGTTATGATGTAACGCATGAAGAGGGATACAGACGAAATCTTTCACGAGACTTAAGGATTCTACCGGCTACTAAATTCATTTAAAATCCCAGCTTTCAATAAACGCTGTCAATAGAAGCTATAAGGCTTTTTTTAATATTTCACAACTTAGATGAAAAAGAAAATATTACGATCATCTCAATATATATTCTATGATTCTCAGTTCAAAATTGATTACCTATTAACCAGAAATATGAACAAATGGTTTTCCTGATTATCTGTTTGCTAAATAAAATAAAAGGTTAACATTCTCCTAAACTAAAAAAAATATATGGCAGCGTCCTTAAAGAAAAACTGAGAAATGATTAAAATAAAGTAAATCTGGGGATTCAATTGACATAATGAAAAGATGCCATGACAGTTTTCTAAAGGAAAAACAGGTTAATAATAAATACTACATACTGACCTGATTAAAACATTAATGAAACTTCGGTTAACCCAGAATTCTCAGTAAGAACGGCAAACAAATCTTAAAACTCAAAATTCAAAACATCTTTTACACTAAGCCAGGAGGGCAATGGAAGTTAGCTAAATGCTCCAATAATATTCTCTCTCTTTCTCTCTCTCTCTCTCACACACACACACATACATACATACATATATATATATATATATATATATATATATATATATATATATATATATATATATATGTGTGTGTGTGTGTGTGTGTGTGTGTATGTATGTATGCATTATATCGCACATGGAGCGCTGATGTAAATAGTCCTCGGTGTAATATAATTACACAATTATTAAGTATATACTAATGAATATACATATTATTCCTCAACTCAGAATTTCATGAAAAAAGCAATCTTCAGGTACTAAGTATTAGGTTGGTGCAAAAATAATGACGTAATAATGTCGTTTTTTTTACGTTAAAAATACGTCAAAAACGACATTATTACGTCATTATTTTTGCACCAACCTAATAGACCAGCTGAAGATTATGCATGAAATTTCGAGTCGTGCTACCATTTGTTGAATAGCCCCTTAGTTGGGGTGATTTCATCCCATCATCTCTCGGCCGACGAACGTTCATTGTTTTGGTCCAATGAAAAACTTCAAACACAGAGAATTTTAATTTAACTATTTTTATTACTCATGTCGACATGCACATTATGTAACTATCCAGTGAGGGTAGACCAATGCTCACTGCGGAACCGTTTCCGACACGAAAGAGAACACGTTTACATCGCTTCACGTATCTGTCTATATATCTGAGATGAGGTATTATGTACACTATTTACATTATTCGGACTCATTTCCTCATCTTTGTCGCCATATTTATTACAACATCTCGGTCGTTGTACGCTCAGCCTTCTTCAGGTGGTTGGAACGTCGAACTGAACCCTTTATTTCGCTCACTGGGGTAGACTGTTCCAGTTCCACGTGCCATGTCTAATGGATGTCAGTTATCAGTTATCTCCTGTTAATTCCCCTCACCAAGTTCTTCACCGCCTTATCCAGGTATTGAACTCACATTCTTTGGGTCCTGTCACTGGATCGAACTAACGCCTTTAACCACTGTGACACATGGCACAGTGGTTAAAGGCGTTAGTTCGATCCGTGGATAAAAATGTGAGTTCAATAATGACCTTATAATAAACTTTCGAAATGTCATTGGCATTCTTCCTCTTGTATTTGTCTAGACTCATTAATTACATCTATTTTGTCTTGTCACCCATTACTAGTACTTTCATTGTTTTTTTGATATCTTTTTCTTTTGCCAATATTTTTTTTTTTTGGAAGCTAGAGGCATCCGAATTAATAGGTTTCTATATACTAAGTAAAATGAACAAGTTAGTCCATATGGATAACCAAGGATTATACAAGGACGATGGTCCAATGTGTGTACCTGTCAATACAAGAGCTAACGATCTTGTTAGAAAGAAGTCCTTCGAAGTATTAAAAAATTTTGGCTATAAGTTCACCGTCGAAAAAAATAAGAAAACAATCGAATTTTTGGATGTAGAAATTAACATCACTGCTGGCACTGTTTTGCCATACTTAAAACCGAATACCAACCTTAAATATGTAAATACCAAATCCAAGCACTCAGCAAATGTTATCAAGCAAATATCTAAAGGGATGTAAAGTAGAGTCTCCCGTAATTCATCCAGAGGAGATTTTCAACCATAAAGAAGGTGTATGAGGAAGCATTGAGAAGGGAAGTCCATAATACTGGTTTGTTCTTTTTTACCACCAGCCCGCCCTAAGCGCACAACTAGGAGAAGGGACGTGATTTCGTTTAACCCCCATCCCCACGTCATTCAACCTGCAATTGAAAATCAAAATCCGAAAAATATTTTTTAAGCTTTTGGATAAGCATTTCCCGAGTAGTTGGTAGCTCGAGCCAAGAGCACAGCAAGCCTTTCCATTTCTTTTTGTCCGCTTGGCAGCTACCAACTTAAAGTTCTTGAGAGAAGAGAATGTTAAATTTACTGCATGCTCTTAATATTAGTTCAGATAGCCTTTTATTGATGGTTCGATCAAAATGTGTTCTCTACTAGAACTAAACCTAACATAGGTGACATTTGTGGCAACGTGGGCAGAAGTCAAATTTGCAGAATTTTTACAATCATTGTCATGGTTAGATATATTCTTCAACACTGAAAAATAAAAGGATGTATAATTTAATACCAGAACTCTAACTCAAATGCTTATGTCAAGTCCCAAGTTTTGACATCTAAGTCAGTTGAATATTTTAATGAATGAGAACCAAACGATATGATTAAAATAAAGTAAATATGGGGATTCAATTGAGATAATGAAAAGAGGACTTGACAGTTCTCGAAAGAAAAAACAGGTTATTAATAAATAATATATACTGACCTGATTAAATCACTAATGAAACTTCTGTTAACCCAGAATCCTAAGTAAGAACGGCAAACACGTCTTAAAAACTCAAAATTCAAAACATCTTTTACACTAAACCAGGAGGGTAATGAAAGTTAGCTAAATGCTAAAATAATATTCTCTCTCTCTCGCTCACACACATACACTTATATATATATGTGTGTGTGTGTATGTATGTATTTATTATATCGCACATTGAGTACTGATGTAAATAGTCCTCGATGTAATACAACAGAGTTATTAAGTATATACTAATAAATATATATATTATTCCTCACCAGTAGCACGACTCAGAAATTCCTGCACAACGCAATATTCAGGTGCTAAGTAGAACAGCTGAAGATTAAGCATGAAATTCCAGGTCGTGCTACCATTTGTTGAATAGCCCATTGTATGCGGTGATTTCATTCCATCATCTCTCGGTCGATGAACTTTAATTGTTTTGGTTCACCAATGAAAAACTTCAAACACAGAGAATTTTAATTTTTATTACTCATGTCAATATTTCAATGAATGAGCCGAACGATATCTTAGCTAACTGGTCAATCCAATGTAGCTCTGCATTCATAATCCAAATTACTATTTATAAATCAAATTTCATGAAATTTTTCGACCAATTCATATGTTTATCTTTCTCATGATTACGGAAAGTTGATAGTTTGATGGCTTTCATATTTCAATCAATGTTATTAAATATAATCAGCTTAATTAACATCTTTTTTTATTTTTCGTTGATTTTGTTCAGCATATTTGCAATTTCCAATCATTCAATGATTTTATAATATCCTGCTTCTCTGTTGACGTTATATCCACACACAATCCCGTGTATGTATCTGAAATATAAAAGAAATGAATGTATATAATATTATATATATATATATATATTCAATATGATAAACAGAACTTGATTTCACTGATAGATATTATCGCAGTACCAAATATGTAACTGTAAATCTCTGTAATAAATTCTAAAATTATACACTGGAATTCTCCTAGCTAATAGACATAAGCGTTATGAATAATCAAGGGTGGTCTCCCCTTGTTTTGCTACGATTATCTTTAAGAGAGCTATTTCTGTTTACTGTGACTATAAAGGTCACTATACTCGAACCTGGTATTCTAAGCTGAATAAAGCTCTGACCGTGTTAGACTTTTTTTCTATCACTCTGAGAATTGTCTGAACCTTTGATTGCTGTTATTCCGTTAAGTTTTGGATTTATTTTTAACGTTTTCTTACGTTCCTTTTTTAATTGTTTGGTAAATATTTGTTTTTCTTTCCTTTTAATCCCGTACCCTCCACATTTTTTAGTTTTACTTTATTTTGCTATTAATCTTTTATTATTTAACTTTTTGATTTTCTCTTATGTTTCCTTTTCCATTTTTTTTTATTTATTTCCTCCCCGTACCCACTTCCCAGAGTTTATTGTTTATTTTTATTTCTACTTTTTTCCGTTTGATTTTATTTATTACTACGTGTCACTTTGTTCTGTGTTCTTTCTTTTAATTATCCATAAAGTTCTGTGTTTTATCTGTCAATTTCGGCTGTAAAGTATTGGTTTGTAAATTTTGTGTTTATTTTGTATATTCTGTCCATTTTTTTCCTTGTTTATCGTTTTGTTTTTGGGTCACCATTTTTTATCGGCAGCCATATTGTGAATTGTGACATATTTAGAGTTTCGTATTTTCTAGCGTTTTCATTTTTCTTGTATAGCGTATCATTTATTATTGATTATTTTGTTGTTTTCACGTCTTTAGTCTATTTGTTCGTTCATACGTCGTTCTGTCTTGTTTTTTCGACTGTTTTTTGTTATTTCGCCTTTAGGCGAACCTTGTTCATTCGTGCTCGTTTGTCATCTATTTTATTTGTTTACGTTCTCCTTTTTGTTTGACTAAACTTGTTTTCGTATTTAGGCGAACTTTGTTCATTTATTTATTTAATCTATTGCAAGTCCTTTAGTTTTACGTTTAAAATTTGTATCGCCTTGAGGCGAACCTTACTTATTTGTTTCTCGTCTCTCGTCTATTTAATCTTGTACGTCCTACAGTTTTGTGTTCTTCTTGTTGACTGTTTAAATTCTATTCGTTTGTATTTAGGTGAACCTCGTTTTGCCTTTGTGTATTTTGGCGAGTCATTGATTGTTTTTGTAATTGTTAACTGTATTCTGTATACCAAAAATTTTTGTGTATTTTTTCCTTTTATTTTGTTTTGTTTGTGACCATTTGTTCAAATCTGTGTTGATTGTTTGAAAAGTTTTCTGTCTTTAGTTTTTGTAAAAAAAAAATAAATAACATAAAATAAAATAAATGACCCTCCCCTACCTGTTTAACTTCTATAAAAAAAAAGACCCTACCCTATTAAAAAAAAATGGTCCGTAAAAATCCTTTCGGGACCAAAAGGTAAAAAAAAGAGAATAAACAGGAGCAATTAGTTACTGACGAAAAAACCCAAGAGCATAAGGTTGTTACTGACGTCAAGAATTCTAGCGAAAGTTTGGTTGCTGAAAAGTGCCATAATGTTGGAGATAAGTCAAAACCCGATGAAGCTATGGAAGCCAAAAGTGGCCAAATTGCTCCGAATAAGTCAGATGAAGCAGAAAAAGACAAAACTAAAGACGAAACTGTAGTGGTCGGAAAGACGCCCTCCTGCTGGAAGCCTCCGTGTTCAATCAACACCCCGGAATTCCTCGAGAAAGCCGAAGGTTACGCACATCTGGTGACAGCAGATGGGCTTTTGATTAATCCCGAGGAAATAAAGAGAGTTGAGGAAAGAATTGTATCAGACTTTGTGGTAGACAAGCGTTCGCGCAAAATTTGTCGCTCCACAAAAGACACCGTGATTAAGACTTTAATTTCTCTGGGGATCAAACCCCAGAAGGTTATCAAAGGAAAGGGATTCTTCATGTGGGACGTACTGTTACCCACGCCTGCCGACTGTGAAGCCGTTTCCAGTCGCGACCTTATAACGAAAGACCTTATTCTGCGTACAGAATATGAAGGCAGGTGGATGCCCAATATCAGTATTTGAGGTTCCTCCTCAGATCGTCGGGGAGCACTTGGCTGCTTATATTTCCCAATTTCGACCACCTACGCCAAAAAACTACGTAAACAGCACCTGAAATATTAGCCGTCTTTTGAAAAAAAAGAAAAACTATTAAAACTAAAGGAATCCCTCAAACAACAACCTGCAAATATTATAAGTAAATGCACATCAGCTCCATCATCTCGATCTTCTAAACAGTCCCCTATGGTCCCACCCCTGGTTTTACAAACTATAACTCTGTCGCCTTCGAAATTAACTCCACTGAAAAAAAAAACCTTTCTAAATACCCCTTAAAACCCCTATTCCGTCCAAAGCACCACATCCATCACCTGTTATAACACCTAGAAATTCACCTACAAAAACTGAAGTACAAAAGAGGCAACGCCACACATCACTGGACACTCCAGAGCCGGCCAAAGAAAAAAACGTTAAACATAAAACTCTTTTCAATAATGGGGAAGATGCCTTTCGTATTAAAAAAAACATCAACCCGACAGGCCTTTCTCACAATCCCGTAAAGACTTAAAATTTCTTCTAAATTTAAAGAAGATTGATAATTTGGATATTGAAGATCCTAGAAATTTTCCAATAGCTAAAAGATTATTAACTGTGGTTAAGGCGGGACATGGCTCAGAAAACATCTGGGCCATGTTACGTGAAGCAAATAGCGCGTTCGACGTATGCCGGTCATTGGCATATTTTGATAAGAAAAACGAAAAGAAACTGAATCAACTTTGTTCAAGGAGGTTCCCGCTTTTCGTTCACCCCTTCCTGTATAGAGCCCTTAAGCTAACTTCCCCCCTGGACATTGGTGGCCTGTCTCCTGATGGCACCATCAAGAATGAGATGGGTACTGGCTCCATGGGAGAGGCCATCGGTGTCCTATCCCTTGTCATGTTCAATGCAGGAGAGCAAACCTAATCGGTTTTCACTATAGCTCTCTGGTTAGCTAGCTTGAATGCCCAAGGCTTGAGGTCCGAGTCTCGCAGGGCGAGACTCTATCGTGACCTTTAGCGCCTCAGGGTGGATGTATTTTGTGAACAAGAAACCCGTTTTTCTTCTCGCGATCATGACAGCATTCTGTCTAGGGTTTTTTCCCTCTATTCAGCATGTTATGATGGACGCTCTGGCAGGAGGCTCGCTCAATATGGCCTTGGGCGCTCGGGTTGAAATGTTTCAATAACAATGAGGCATCACTCACCTGGCTGGTGATGCGTGGGGCCCTCTGGGTTGCCAAGAGACTTTGCACAGCGGGCTTGGAAAAATATCCAAACTGCCGCCGCTGTAGTCGAGACCATTTGTCACGCCTTCTTCTATTGCAGGGTGCTAGCGCCGTTGTGCAGGTATATTGAAGGTCTCATGGTTCGCATTCTGCCTGGAAAGTGCTTTGTCCTTGAGGCCGCTTCTGTTTGTAGCAATGTGGCTCCGCCGCTGACGAGGGCTGAATATTATGTGTTCTTATTTTATGAGAGTCGTGATTTGGACGACACTTCAGAAGAGATTCTATGAAGGCGAGAGGTTCACTTCTTCCCAACTGATCTTATACTTTTAGCATCAGCTTAAGGTTAAGATCAGGGCGGAAAGGCAGCAACTCACTTCATCAGTATTCGGCAAAAGGTGGGTAAATCTTGCGCGTTTGTGTCGTGTGAAAGGGGTTGACTTGTAGTGGCATTTTGTTGCCGGTTAGGCATCAGGATATTGCTTTACCTGGGTTGAACATAGGTAACTAATCCCAACATTAGGTTAGCTTAAGTTTAGTTTTTTAAATTTTTAGTTTCCTATTTCTATAAACTTAGCTAGAGTATTGCATTTTAATTCTATCTCAATTTTTCTTTAAGTTTAATTCCCCATCTCCTCCCTCGTAAGGTGGTCAGTGACATCAGTTCTCTGGTGGATGCGACTTTCATTTCGCGTGTCTATTTTTCGTATTTGTTTTTGTGTCAGAATGAGTGCGTGTCTATGTGAGAGCTTGGGATGGATGTTTTCTATATTTTTATAGCCCCGCATCGATTTCGTCAAGTTAACTGATATTTCTGCCACATTTAAGGCTTGTCTGGTGATTTATTAATAACATGATTTTTTTTAGTTACGTGTAAATATTTTAAGTCATATTGTACATAAACATTGGGGATTTTTTACCTTGTTGTATTATACCCCCTCCTCCCATAGAAAATATTTTACATATGGGGAATTATTTAGGATTTTCATTGAGACAATGAGGTATTTTGGTGTATGTAGTAAGAAAGGTAAGTATGATTGTGTTGTTTTAGTGATAGGAATATTGTTTCGTTGATTGAGTCAGTGGTTGTGGCTAGCTAAGTTTCAAAATTAAGGCAGATGCTGACCGTCCCTCTCCAATCCCCTTTTTAGGCCTTGTGTCACATTTTCTGCTGTAAATATCCTCAGTTGAATAAAGCTTTCCTAAAGCCTACACCTGCGTACTTTTGTCATTATAATAAGTATATCCTCGTGTTGACACGTGCTTAAGCAGAAATATCTGCTTATTTTATAACAGTAATTTCCTTGGCAGTGGAAAGTCTTAATAAAAAAAATGTATTTCTCGACAGGGATCAAAACCTTGTTATCCTTATACTGGAAAACCTCTTTAGTCTATGTTTAACTTAGACGTTTCAGCTATAATAGAAAGAGGAAAGCAAATTTTTGTGGCCTTTTTAAAGAATTCACATTTCTACATGGGACATTTTGATGCCCATATTTGCTATCTTATTTCTGTATCCTAAATGTAAAGTTATTTCGAAGGAGTTAATTGATTTAAAAAATCTGACACTATTCTGTTAGGTTATGTTTAGTGGATACACGTTCATGTTTTTGTTTTTTGTTTTTTCTAGTATAACTGATGTCTATTTGAAAGCATCACCGTTCATCATTTATTTACAACAGTGATGATAAACGATTATAGTCCAAACCTCAGGTGGAACTCAGATATATGATCCTTGAAAAACTGTCGGCCCATTCCAGGAAGGAAATACCACTTATCTTTACAAGAGTAAGATTAGAAAATAAATTAAGTAATATTATCATATCCAATCCTCACTTTTTAGCTTTTATAGAAATCAAGGTCATTTGCACGGTCTTGTGGACGGAAGCCTTTTCCCCCACACACGCAAGGTTGAAAGCCAATCCGTAATCTATCACCATTGAAATAGCAAATATTCAGATGAGGTCCTTTCTTTTAGTTCCACCAGATGAGACCTTTACTGCTAGGACCTTACACGGAATTGATTCAACAGCATTTACCCCGTATTCCAAATATAATGAAAAGTTTTACTCAAAAAGCTTTTTTCAAAACCTGCTACTTTATGGAACAAGGTGCTTCACGGAGGCTTCACTGATCACTACAATCTTATAATCTTCAAGTCAAGAGTCAATCGATAGCTATTTTCTCATATTCAAAATTGTCACTTCCTACTGCCGTCTCTTTCACTTTTATATATATATATATATATATATATATATATATATATATATATATATATATATATATAACTTCACTCTGAAAGTAATGGTTTCTACACATTTTTTGGAAAATTACAGACACGGTAAACACAATTGGTTAGAGCAAGTTTTCAGAATACTGTCTTTTTATATAGTCTCAAAAGAATTGGCTGTGTAAATTGGATATGCTCTTCATCTCTTGGCTTAATAAATGTACAGTCCACCTGTACATATCAACGCCGAAACGCATTATCTACTCACTTTAATGTAACCCCAAAAGTCCTTCACGTTTTTTACGTCTGTGTGGGAAGAAGGGATCACTGATATGCTAATGAGTGCGCCACGTGCCTGAGAATCATTGGGGCAATACTGATGTGCTGCACACCCACATCAGTCACAGCTCAAACAGAGGCGAAGAAACATGCTGGTGTCGATACAGCTTGTTCAGGGCTGTCTGCTTTATGGCTTTAAGATGGGCTTGTCCGCAGCCGAATTAAGTCGTCGAATACGCCAAGTCTTTGGGGATAATGCTTCGAGTAAATGCACTGCCAGGCATTGGTTCCAGAAGTTCAGGTGGGGAAATCTGTCCCTTTCTGCTGAACCACGCGGTGTCTTGCCGCCGATCCTGGGTAATAAAGCTTTGAAGGTGGTCATAGAGGAGGACAAACAGACAAACTTGTGGTGAGTTTTCCAATCGCTTCCAATGTTGTGATGAAGTAGTCGGACTTCAAATAGAGAAGGGATACAAGTTGTGCAAGTGAGTACTTCACACACTGTCGGAAGCCAATGAGTAACAAAGAGTGGCAACCTGTTTCTCGTTGCTTTCTCGGTGCCGCAACGTATCCATATTTGATTGAGTCCTGTATGAGACTCCCAAGTGTGCCAGACATTGGACCCTGTACCACAAGATCACTCCGAGCAGTTGAAATGCGTGCTACAGACAATGAATCAGGACGATCCATGTGGTTAATCGCAAGTGTGTACATTCATCCATGACAATGCCGGGTCCACATTACTCCCCTGACTTTTCCTCAACAGATTAGCACCGCTTCCATTCCCTGGATAATCACCTTCATGGAAAATCCTTCGTAACTGAGGCAGGCTTGGGACAGGCACTGACAGACTTCTTTTTGTACAAGACATTTTTTACTGCCAGGGCATTGCCCCGCTGGCGGTACGTTGGTAAAAGGTTCTGAATGAGAATGGGGTTTACTTTGACTACTGACGGTATATCAGATTGCTGAGCATATATATATATATATATATATATATATATATATATATATATATATATATCATTAAACGGCAAGGACTTTTTTGGTGACCTTGTATTTTGAGTGGTCCGTAAACATATTAAAATCGACGATGATAGTCAATGAGTGCAATTTTTCAGTATCAAGGACACACCCACTTTTCAAGACACTTTTTCACACACAGGCATATATATATATATATATATATATATATATATATATATATATATATATATATATATATATATATATGTGTGTGTGTGTGTGTGTGTGTTTCGTTACAGAAGACTTACAAGGTACTGGGATTAGTATTTCATTGAATTTTTCTTGTGTTTCTAGAAATGTTTTCTTGACACAAAGTCTGTAAAAAAATGTCCAAAAGTTTTTCCTTTCCGAGCGCTTTCGGCTGTACTTTTAGCCATTGTCAAGGATAGTTTGATTTTAGTTTTAACTGAAACTAAGGTTTGCGCTATGCATGGACCTAGATTTATAAGAATGTTTTATTTTTAATCAGGAGAAAAACTAGATTAAATATAATGGAAGCCCTAATAATAAAAAGAAAAGACCAACACTCAATAACATTAAATATGAACTCGGCCATTTTGAGCTGACCGTGTTTGTAAAACAAATCATTCCTATAACTCTAGATACATACGTAACACAACGCATATATTCAGTTAAATTAAAAATTAAATCATCCTTGATGATGGCTAAAGTATAACAGAAAGCTCTCGAAAATGCAGAACTTTTCGGACAGTTTTTACACATTTTGTGTCCAGAAAAGAAAACACTTGTACGAAAAATTTTAATAGCAGGACCTTGTCAGTCGTCTTTTATGAAACATGTATAAAAGAGGGACTGCCGCCTAAATACAATATATATATATATATATATATATATATATATATATATATATATATATATATATATATATATATAAAAAATATACATATCCCACATCGTTTGCTGGCCTGTGTCTGTTCTGTCATTTAGATTCATTTTATATTGCATACCTATCTATACATATATTTTAAATATTAATATTAATATTATTTATAACATTTATGTTATATTATGTATAATTAAAAAATGATGTCAGTTGTGTTTGAATTATGTTTATTTCTGAAAGAGATAGATATTTCAGAAAAACTGAGGTGTTTTTGAATATATGTTTTATCATGTGATTTTTAATAAAGAAATATAACCAGTTTGCGTTTCTTTTATCATTCTCTGAGAAACTGTTACGGACATTTTTCGTTTTAAAGGCCCAAATCGAATCGAACTTTCTTTCTGCTACATTTATAATGTGTTATAATATGTTCACCTCTTTATTGGTAGTAGAAAAAAATGACTTAATTCCAATCCACCGGATGAAAGGTGGGTAAACACTTGTAACTATTTTTATATTTGTACATAAACTGTACATAATAATTATTTGCTAATTTTGACTCAGGAGCCCGGGCAGAAGGGTTAAAGTTGTTCAGGAACGCAGGGATCACTGTCACAGTAGATAGAGTGAAAAATTCAAAAATTTCAAAACAAACATAATTTTCATTCAAACTTGAAAAGAAACATCTTTTAAAAATTATTCTTTCAGTTTATTTTTTAGAACATAATGATATAGTTTCTCTTTTTGTTGCCATATTTAAAAAATTCACAAAAAAACAAACAAATATAAGACAAGAAATTTTTACGCACAATTTTATTTAACTACTAAGTTGAAATTGTTTTTCATTTATTTTATCAACTGTCGAATATTAGTTTAGGTTCCTCCATTAGGTCACGTAAAAAAAGCAGCATATCACGATGAAAAAAGGACCATAAGTCAACGAAAACAAAGTTTTGTATCAATATGTTTATGTTGTTATGAAGAGGAAAGACTAAAGTATATTTTAAGTATTTTTTGAATTTTTTTACTCCTTTCTAGCACGTAGAAAATTTTGGTTAAAATTTTTTTTTTTTACGACAGCGCGAAAAGACTAAAAAAAGGTTTGTTTTATTTTGCGCTTTTCCCGAAGAAAACACACGTTAATTTAGGAAATTCTTGCAAAAATCAAATAATTGTCGGATTTTAATGAAACTGTCAGGACTTATTCACGAATGAATGAAATTATTTTTGAAATTTTCTTTTTGAAAATCTTTTTTAAAAGATTTTTTTAACATGTTTCCACCCACTTACATATTTTCATGAAATTTCGAGAAATTAAATCTTCAAGCGCTGGATTTGTTCTATTAGTTAAAAGGACACAGGACTCTTTGTAGAAAGTAAATCACCAGTTTTTTTTGTTTGTAAAACAGTACCCCATATCATAGAAAATCTGCTCTGAATTATAAAAAAAAATGTAAAAAACTATGACATTAATTATTTAGAAAAGCTTTCACCTGTTTTTGTAAATACGTTATACTAAGGACATTATTTTGTGAAGAAATAAAAAATTTTCGATGAATAATGTATTTTTTACAATTTTTTTCCCATTTTTAAAATTTTTTTCATTAACTTCTTAATACTTCAAAAATCGTTTAAAATTCTTTATTGCTTTTAAGCACGTAATGCAATTATAACGTTAATGAAAAAGTAAATTTACGAATCGAAATTTCAAAAGCACATAACAGTCGTTTGACCCCAGATATTTATAAAATAATTTTTTTTTTAAATTATTGAAAAAAACGTTCATAATTTCTACGTATGGAAATGTATACATGACATAATCCTTAAAAAATTTTAAACAATTATCTAATTAATAAAAAACTTTAAACTATTATCTAATTAAGAAAGTATGAAATAAAAAATAGATATTACATAATTGCTGAATAAAAATGCTAATATTTAAAAAGTACTAGTTAAAAACGAAAAACCGCGTTCGCTTACTTTGCAAAAATTGTCAATTTTGATCATCTATAGTAATCTGTCATCACCTCGTCACAATGGATTTCTATGATAAATTCAGACAGATCGTTAAGAAATGTTTGGATACAAATTTTTATGCTATAAGTAAGTACTGTTTGTTTCATATCAGATTAATTTAACTTTAAATTTTCTAATTTTACTCAAATAACGTGTCAAAAATATATAAATTTATTTTAGGAAGAAATTTAAAATCAAAATTTTGTTTGTTTACAAATTTCTTAAAATTTAAGAAATTTACGAAAATGGCCGCTTTTAAGAAAATCTTTAAAAAATCAAGCATTAAATTTGACATTCCAATTTATATAATTTCTGTCTGAAAGACACCAGAATATGTTACTTACTGTAAGTAATAAATTTAATGCTTTAGCTTTCAATTAATAACAACATATTGAGACAAAAGTTTGTTTTTGTTGATTTATGAGCCTTTTTTTAATCGTGATATGTTACATTTTACGTGACCTAATGGAGGAACCTATATTAGATATTTTAATCGGTATGTTCAACATTCTGTAGTTTTATCGTTAAAAAAATGTTTCACAAACGAAGCCATTTGTCAAGCTTATTTATAATCTATAAATAAATAAAATTTGTAGAATTTGTATAATGTGTTATTCTTTTTTATTTTTTTATTTAAACATTCCCTCTAATGGATTGTGATAAACCCTTGTGAAAAACAAACTAAGTATACTGTTGCGATTTTGTTTGGCGGAGGGGTAAGTGGCGCCTCTCACAATCCTCGCCACGGGCGCTACCAGACCTCTGCACGCCACCAGCTAGGGTTTATATATATATATATATATATATATATATATATATATATATATATAGATAGATAGATAGATAGATAGATAGATAGATAGATAGATAGATAGATAAATTCATGAATCATTCATACAAAAAACAATATATATATTTATCAGGAGAGATAGAAAGAGAGAGCCAAAGATGGAAAATACAGTGTAACTCGGATATAAGAGAGTTGTCGGGACCTGGATAAGTATCTTATATCCGGGTTTCTCTTATATCCGGGTTTGGTCTATTTTGTTTACGTAAGTATGGCTCTAATTTGGGACCAGAGAAAATCTCTCTTGTATCCGTGTTTCTCTTATATCCGGGTCTCTTATATCAGGGTTACACTATATGTCTAAACACTTAATTTCTTAAATACAATGTATCATTATAGGAATTTGATTTTAATTTATTGAACCTCACTTTAAATTTAATTATCTCACATTGTTTTAATATTAATTTAGTAAGATGGACTCAATGGAGATTATATCGAAATAGCATGAAACATATATTAATTATGTGTGACTCATAGTTCATAGCACTTTCAATGGATTTTCATCTGAATAAATTATATTCACTTTTTATAACATCACACTTTCAGCTCAAAATTATGATTCAAGAGGGTTTCGCTGATACACAAGTTTATCAAGTGCGTTGTTTAATTTTAAATCTCTTTTTTGTTTAAGTTTATATATTCCTTTCTTTAAACTTCGAGATATTTCACCAGACTATCATTCTGTTTGGTAAACGCCCAATTCAGATGTATATTTAACTTATTTTGGGGATATTGATTAAAATGTTATCTTTTTATAAAATGTTTCTGGCAATTTTTATATTGCGATTAACTAAATTTATTTCAAGTTCGTTATTTATAGAGATTATAAGTAATACAAGGCCTCTAGTTTGTGTGCGTATATATATATATATATATATATATATATATATATATATATATTATATATATATATATATATATATACGTGTGTGTGTGTGTTGGTGTGTGTGAGAGTGTTCTGTGTGTGCGTGCGTGTGTGTTTCTTTGATTTATTTTAGTGTTGCATATGAAGTAACTACGATGTTAATTGATTTTAAAAATATTTTCAATGCATTTTTATTTTCAGTTAGATAATCTCGTAAATTATAATCCCAAAGACTTATAAGATGCTTTACATTTGTTGACTTACGGCCGACCTTTAATTATAAATTGACATCCGTTCGGATTAACAGAATTTCAAGAAAAGTGAAGCTGTTATTTGTTTCGTTTTAATATAAAGTCAGTTGTTGGTACGATATTGTGCAGTTTATTTATTAGAATTAGTAATTTAGTTTTGTTTCATTTATATAACGAAATAAATAGTGTTTTCGAAAATTAAAAAATAAGTGTATGTTAAGACAATGCTAAGAGAACTCATATGTAATACAGAATTTTGTTTTAAATTAACATTAGTTTGTTCAAAGTTGATTATTTTATACTATTTTGTTGATCGTTAGGTAAAGGTTTTTTTTCGAGTTTACTATGTGGTCCTGTAAAAATTTAGATAATATTAACTGGTATGTTTTTAATGATTTAATGTCCAAAATAGATAAAGGTTTTTTTTTTTTTTTTTGTTTTTGTTTTTTTTTTTTTTTTTGGTAGGATCAGCAGGCTAGTCCGAAGATAAATCAGGATTTGGTTTGGGTTTGTTGTTGATATTTACTAATAAGGACCATTTTTTTAATGATAGATAAATACATGCATTAATAAAAGCAGAAAGTTGAAAATTATATTTTTTTCTTTTTTTATTTAATGGAAAACAGCGGTATCATTTTTCATTCTCATACGATAAAGTGACTTTCATTTGTAGTAATTTTTTCCAGCTTAAATTGACTAGTATGACTAGGGCTTTATTTAAACGAATTTATTTGATGTCCGCCAAAGAAAAGATGAAAAACTTGAACTTTGAAGTTGGTGCGTACCTAGAACTGTCGCTAGACAAGTAATAATTAATTTATATTTGCCAATCAGCATTTTTGTTCCACCTTGGCTGACCGTGATTCTTTCAAATTTTTGATACAATATAATTTATTTATTTATTATTTATTTTGTATTTTTAAAAATTAGTTGTATATTTGTTATACTTTTTAGCTTTATCTACGTTGTGAGAAGTGCCTCCGATTCCAGAGATAATATGGCAGTTTCAGGTTTGTGTGTTTTCGATGAACTATAGAATGAATGAAGAGAAGGGCGGGAAATAGATCATGACATCTGGAGATGTCGATTGACATTGCATTTAAATATTTGAAGATTATAGCTATCAGGGAAGCAAGTAAGAAGGGAGTTCCACAGACGGGAAGTACGAGACATGAAGCTATTGGAGTAGAAGGGATGGCTACATTTAATCATTTCGACAGTGAAAGGGTGGGGTTGAGATACCAACCTAGTAGCACACTCAAATTCATGCAGTTTGGGAACTAGCGAAAGTAGCTCGTCGGAATAGTTACCGTGAAAGTCTGTGAAACAGTGACTGTAAACGAGATGCCAGATTAGGGCCAATCACACTGCATATCCTTCTCAGTATTTTGTCGATGACCTTAAAACGAACTTTTTGACGCGACACAGAGAACTAACTTTCCTTGCTGTAGATGAAGGTATTGATTCAATGCATTTGTTCCATCTCAGGTCTGTGGACTAAGCAGTCGCAGAGTGGTGCTCTTGTGGAGTTGAGCATCAGGCATTTCAATGGGAGGCAGGGAGTGTTTCATGTGGTAGGTAAAAGAGAGGAGTTTTGTTTTTGAGACTTCAAAGTTAAGCAGCCATTTCTTGCCTCAACAACAGATTGGAATCCTTTTCGAGACTAACGGCCAGGTTAGTTTTGTCAGCGATGCCAGATTTGCTACTGAGACAGCAGTAAATAGTAGTGTCATCTACATAGATACCTACTTGGGTACTGATGACATCGGGAAGATCGTTAATGGAGATCAGAAACAGTGCAGGGCCCAGATAGAGCCATGGGGATCACCTGCGTTCGCGAGAAAGGAACTGGAGGAGAATCCGTTAAGGACGAACTTCATTACACGGTTTGACAGGAATTATTGTATCAAGTCAAATAATCGTCCTGAAATTCGTATCCCTGAAGTTTACAAAGCCTATCAAATGCTCTAGAGCCACGGCAAAAGCACAATAACGTTGTGAAGTGTTTGGTTAACAAATTCAGTTATGGCTGTGAGCACATCAGCGTTCGATCGGGCAAAGCGGAAACCATATTACTTGTCAGAGAAGAGATCATTGGATGTAAGGTGCTTAACCACTTCAGAATTAATTGAAGCTTCAAAGACTTTGCCGAAGACTGATAGAACGGTAGTTAGATGATACAAAAGGGTCTCTTGCAGTAGTTATATAGTTTGGAGAGGACTGGAGCCAATTCAGCTGGTATCCCGTCTCCACCGCCAGCCTTATGGGAGTCTAATTTATTGACGATGCTCAATACCATCGATGGAGTCATGTGCAACTCGCTCAATACAGCCTCGGTTCTAGTGGGGAAAATTGGGTGCGGGTACACCGGAAGAGTCGTGCGTTGAACTGGATGAGAATTTCCGAGCAAAGCACTAAGCCTTAGCTGAGGAAGTCAGAACCTCAAATTGATTGAATAAAGGAGGTATTGTGGGTTTGCAGTTGTTTAGTAAGCGCATGCAGAGACACCAATAATCTTTGGAACCGAATTTCCGAGATGAAATACGTTGTTTCATTCTTTCAGCAAATAATGATTTTGCTTAATTGAGGACGTTTGCACTCATTACGGGCTGAGACAAAGAGACGTCAGTTGCAATCTGACATGTCGCTACGGTACAAGCGGAAGTAGTGATTCCTATGGGCAATGGCAACAGAGCAAGCAGCACAGAACCATGGCGAATGAGGGTAACTTAACCTTATATTACCTTGCGGGGATGAAAGCCTTGATTCCAGCTTTTACACAGGAGGAGACCTCAGAAGTGCATTTTTGAACGGGGAGATTAAAGACCACATACCAGGGGACATCGCGAAGGAAATCACGGAACGAGTCCAAGTCTGTTCGTTGATAACAGAAAGTAGTTCTGTTGGTAGAAGGTTCTTTGTTGGAGGTGGATTAGAAGGAGATGTTGACAGACACTACTACAATATGATCAGTGTTGCCAAGAGGGCAGTACTGTGTGGCACGACAAGACTCGGATATGGAGCTGAAACAGAGAGCGAGAATGAACGCTTTACTGTCCTGGTTAATGGGGTAAACGTGTGGGAAATTCAACTATTTGCGTGAGGCGATTGAGTGATTGAAAAGTTACGGGTTTGTATGCCAGCAAGGCCAGTTATAGTTGTTAAGGTGGGCGTTAAAGTCACCGAACACGAATATATGTGAAAAAGGATGAAGAGAGATAGCCTTGTTTATATTGTCGGAAATGCTATTGAGGATACCACAGTCTTGGGAGGATGGAGAGCGATAGAGGAAGAATAGATAGCTTCCAGCATTGAGGAGATATAGACGGAGAGAGATAGCCTTGTTTATATTGTCGGAAATGCTATTGAGGATACCACAGTCTTGGGAGGATGGAGAGCGATAGAGGAAGAATAGATAGCTTCCAGCATTGAGGAGATATAGACGGAGACACTTGTATGAATGGTCTGGAGATTCGAGAGAGAGAATTCCCTAGCCAGTGAGAGATGGTCCATGACGTAAACTACTAGGTTATTCATGTGGGTTTGAGAGTCTTTTCTAAGGATAGGAAGGTAACCAGGGATCGAGAAATGAGAGGAGTGGATAAACGAGTTAAGGTTGGTCTCGCAGAGAGCTAGTATATCAGGAGACTTTTCAATGAGGAACGATTCTACACTGAAGAAGTTGGTTCGAATGCCACGGATGTTAGAAAAGGAAATGTTGAAGGGTTTTAGGTGATTTTTTTAGAGCTGGTTTAGGTTTACTTTTTTGATCACTTGTTGTCATGTTGGGTAATGTTGGTAGTGAAAATGAGAAGGATTGAAGTAGAAGTAGCAGACGATCATCGTATGGGACATGGGCAGAAAGGAGCTGGTGCAGCCTGAAACATAATGTGATCTTAAGTTTGCTCACCGGAGGTGCGTGAAGGGACATTCTACCATGCGCAACATGGCACTACAGGCAATCCGGTATAATACAGCTGTTGATCAGAGCGGCCGCTCAAACGCTACGCAAGAGTTAGAACTCTTAACTACCAGTTGGAAACAGCACCCAGAAAACTGTCAACCCGGAACCCTCAGAAGGAAGAGGGGTTGCCACAAACTGCACATATCACGAGAGAATCATGACAGTACTACTACGTCTAGTTTGATATTTAATTTCACGTTCTTCATTTTTAATTAGAAACATTGTTATCATTTCAGACAAATTTAATTTTACCAAGGAATAAATCCACATGAAATGCAGTAAGCTATAAAAAGCCTTGGTACATGGATTGAGCGGAATCAGCTTTGAATTGAAATGTGGTTTGATGCAATTTTGCCGCCTGTTTGGAAGTTACCATAATTTCCTTCGCTGGTAGTACAGTTGATTAATTACTTTTGAGT
The DNA here is from genome assembly GCA_963932145.1 of Acanthosepion lycidas. Taxonomy (NCBI): domain Eukaryota; kingdom Metazoa; phylum Mollusca; class Cephalopoda; order Sepiida; family Sepiidae; genus Acanthosepion; species Acanthosepion lycidas. Next base: position 136,881,205 of record OZ010576.1, read on the forward strand.
ATTCCCATTTTTCACGTATCACTGTTGCATGTTCAAAATTCACTTATATCACAAGTACTCCTGTTACTGTTGACTGAAAAAAACTTAGATAACTTGCCACCTGGGGGATAAACTGCTTCATCCTTTTGGCCCCAACAAAGATTAGACTGTTGCTAAATCCTATCGGTGGTAATAGCTACATTGGCTTGCTACAGATTTTAACGGCTAACGTCACATATGTCGATTTATGAAAGTGCTAAAAACGAAGCTAATCAGTGTACTACCGTCTTTGTTTTTTGTCATTTCGGCTTATATAAGCTAACATGAGTCGTGATTTATACATCAACTGTAGGAGTACTTATCTGTCTATTTACCAGAAGATAATTTTATTTACAATAAGATCGAGTTCTCTTCATTTTCATTTGTTTGTCAGTTCTTAGCGCTAAATTCTTACGCAAGATTATTGAAAAAAAAAGAGTGTTGAATACTGACCACGTTCAATCGATTTATCGCTATTGAATATCTTTTTAGTGTAGAGGCTTTAAAAGAAAGCCCAGATATCAAGACCCGATATGCTTGTAAATTTTTGGACTGAAATCGGAGAGAACTCATGTTCAGTTATAACAGTTATTTGATATTTACAACTCAGTATCTTGACGATGTCAACGACCTTTCCCCGACGAAAAGAACATTTGAACACTTGAAATAATGCGCCCTTTAAAATACAAACTTTTAATAGTTTTATTTTTAAAATTTATTATTTGATTTATTATTTATTATGAAATTGTTTCATTAAGTATCGGGTTACTTTATTTATTTAGTCAATAAATAATGAATTTATTTAATCAATAAATATTTAATTTATTTATTTAATAAAGTATACTGCTGATATTAGATAAGAAAATTATCCCATATAGAAAAGTGGACATCTTGCCAATTTGCAGAATTTTTCTCATTTTAATGATGTATTAATGTAGGTATTTAGTAATAAAAACCAAAATTATTATACAATTTTAGACACTCGACATAAACACGCTCACACACGCGTGCGCGCGCGCGCACACACACACACACACACACATATATATATATATATATATATATATATATTATATAGGCTGTACTTTCTTGAAAGTGTTCAATATCAATGATAGAGATAAATATTCAGTTGCATATATATTATTTTGTGACCCTGGGTTTCACACTTTTGCGTTCATCAGACAAACTGGTTTATTTTTTTTTTTTTTAATGGATCTATTTATGCTTATTTTTGGGGGGGAAATATGCAAAATTGATCCACATTTAAAAAATAAACAAGTTTGTCTGTTGATCACGAAAGTGTAAAACCCAGGATCACAAACAAATATTCATACAACTGAATACATATCTATCTATCTATATCTATATCTATATATATATATATATATATATATATATATATATATATATATATATATATATATATTCATATATTCAGTGGGTGTGTGTGTCTTAGGAGCGAGCGAGAGAGAGAGAAAGGATGGTGAGGATGAGGAAAGGTGGAAGGAGTTAGTCAAATGCGGATAAAAGGTGGGGGATCAAAGTAGAGGAGAACATTAGTAATATGAGGGAAAATCAAATAAAGTAAACAAGAAAGAGGAAAAGAAAGAGAAAGAAAATGAAAACAGTACAAAGAGAGAGCAGGAATTTTGAAAATCGAAATTGGATTTGAAAAAGACAAACTGGTAGGAATAGAAATGGAAGGTGACAGATCTCGAGCTGTAAAGCAGAAAGGTAGAGGCGGCCGGTAAAACGAAAAGAGATAAAATGAAGAAAGAACAAAATTCGGGCTGTGCAATGACATATAATAAAGCCAAACCAGAGAACGAGATATGATGTAAATAAAAGTATAAGGAAACAGTTTCGAAAGGATAAATGCAAAAAGGAAGGAAGAGAAACGAAGAAAGACAGCGACAAAAAAATCTAAAAGAAACAAAATATATAAACTAATTACTAATATGTTTAAATTTTAAAAACTATCTCGCAAAAACTTTCAAATGTAAATAACCAATAGGATTAGCGTGATTGGTTCTTGTTCTGACCAAGCTATTGGCTTTAAAAACTATTAACTTGCAGACAGTGTTCTGTTTTAAACATCGTTTCGCTCTGCTTCGCGTTCCTACGGACACAAGGGGCCGACTTGGCGCCTGCGTCCGGTTTCTTCGTCTAAATATTCAACCTCTTTACATGACCACAATCGAAGCATATCCCACTCGTTTCTGTGCTGACGACACACAAGGAACTCCAATAGAACAGCGTGGACTGTTCTTCTCATCATTTGCCGCCGCCCACCTCTAAATAAATGCCAGCAAAAATAGGGTTTATTTTTGTATGAGATTTGAGCAAACCAACAGTTTGACTTCTTCTCCCGAAGTCGGTAACGTTCACTTAAATCATTTTATTCATGTACATTTGATTAATCTATTGAGGTTTTTGCAAGCATTCTCTCTCTCTCTCTCTCTCTCTCTCTCTATCTATCTATCTATCTATCTATCTATCTATCTATATATATATATATATATAGGGCTGGTACGAGAGTGTCGTGCCGCTACCGAATGTATTATACGCGTACACGAATCTATGATACGCCTTCCATTCTACGACATTTCAATTTCCATAAGTATGCATTAATACAATTTTGATTGTAACCTAGTAACATACAATAATGGATCATATGCGACATATATCTATCGGTTAGTGGGGGTAGTATGCACCGGCTCTGTATGAGAATCGTGCCTTTAAGCGAAATCCTTCTCATATTAAGTTCTTCGAAATTTTCGAAACTTCCCAGTTTCGTATCCAAACGTGATTTTCTATGGTAATGGATTATTTTATTACTTAACAATACCACAGATTTTAATCAGTTTAAAAGTTATTTTTATCGGATATTATATATGAGTAGACGCTCTATTTTTTATTAAACAATATATTTATATTCGTTTACTACTAAACACGCTGTATAATACGTACACACACACACATACATACATACATACATACATACATACATACATATATATATATATATATATATATATATATATATATATATATATATATATATATATATTATAGATTTTTATATGTGGACAAAAGGTACAAAGCTGTATTTTTGCTTCGATGCTTTATTGCATTTCGACTGGTGGAAACTAAATATGGTTATTTTTAATCATTACTAACCATTTTCAGTTGCCACCAGTCGAGATGCAATAAGACATCGAAACAAGAAGAAATATTTTTAGTGGGTAATTGTTTTTGTCCACATGTAAAAATCTATAATAAATAATTATTGCTCTACTCTTGGTATTGAGATCACTTTTGAATTAATGCTGTGAATGTTAGAATTTACATTATTCTCATTTTCATTACATCTGCATATATATATATATATATATATATATATATATATATATATATATATATATATATATATATATATATATATATATATATATAATCTTATAAATATAACTAAGTATACTCGTCCGGAAAAACCTTAGGTGTATTGGCTTGTAAATGAACAAACCAATACCCAAGAAAAATAAGGAATAAAACAAGAAAGAACTAAGAACGTGTAATTCAGGTGAAAACAATCGACCAGAATCCAAGATCGGAGTCCAAAGAAAATAATCTCCGACACAAGTAAAATAAAAATAACTAAGCAAAGTGCTGAATATACTAAGTAGAGCAAATCTAACTATGAATCTAAAGAGCCAGGCAAACCTACCTTGATTTCACCTACGTGGATCGTCAGGGTACGCCGGCTGTTACGCCTAGGTCAAAGCTAGGTAGTTTTGACTGGCGCTTTAGGTTCATTTTTTAGAAATCAGTTTTCATAACTTCCACATTTCTCTTTGTGCTTTTTACTTAAATGTTCTAGCTTGATTATTTTCATATCTTTCGTGAATATTCTTAAGATTCAGCCTCTTTTCATTTTGTTTCCGTTCACAGCGCCATCTTCTTCTTATGCTAATCCAGACACTTGTATTGATTAATAATATTTTTATTTTTCTTAAATATATTTCTGTAACATTCTATATGCCTGATTTCCTTGAGTTATCAATGTTTTCTGTTTCTTAATTGATAGTTATCTGATCCCCATTCAACATTTTGCAATTACCAACATGATGCTCCCGTTTATATATATATATATATATATATATATATATATATATGCATGTATGTATGTGTGTGTGAAATCAAAAACTAAATATCAATAACTGTACTATTATATATTTTTTCTTTACAATATTATGGCTAACTGTCGAGTTCATTTTAAATTGTCACATTACTAAACAAGTTATTGTAAATAATAATAAGGAAATCAGATATTTAAAATAAATTGAAATTTATATGCCATATCTATAAATATATTTTGAGCAGTTTACTAAGTTTTAAACATGAATTTTAATAATTAATGTATCTATACAACCGCACATGTTCAAAGAGAATTGCCACCATTTCTATCTCTCTTCTTCTGTACATATCTATCATATTCTGTCTCCATATAACCCCCCCCATATATATATATATATATATATATATATATATATATATATATATATATATATATATATATATATATATATATATATACACCTCCTGAGGAGTGGGCTAAACGATCGATTAAAAAAAGGTTCGTCTATGAAACTCCGGAGTCGAGGTCATGAATATAGCATCAATCAGCTAAGTGACAAAATTTATTTGTATTAACACTATATATGCACAAACCTAGTCCGATGAAATCCTAAATGATGACATACGTCACACGAAGTAATTACGCACAAACGCGCACGCGCACACACACATACACATAGGCATATATATATATATATATATATATATATATATGCCTTGAAGGAATTTTAAGAATTGTTAAAAGCGTAATTGACGACATGAGATGGAGTTTCGATTTGCCAAATGTGCAAGAACGACGTTCCGAAGAAACTGTTGAGAACTCAATTCTGGATATAGTAATCACGATAAAAGAGCAGGAACAAGAAGTATGGAAACGTTTATGAGTCAATTAAGGAATCCAATCCAAAATAAGGAAATATGAACAATTCTGTTTTGTAAAAAAAAATTTTATGAAAGTGGGAGTTCTGTAAAAAGAAAAAAGAACTTCATTCACCAAATGAAGTCAGACCATAAATACACATCCTATACTAGTTTAAAAATGAGAGCTTTAATATAATGGAAATTTGCGTAGATTCAGAACAAAGAGGGAATATTAAATGACCACAGAATGAGTTACAACCCAATTTGTTTTTAAATGTTTTTATTTATGCACACATACAAAAGAGCAAATTTTTTATAGCAAATATCTTAAAACCTCAGAATTTTGTTTACAATCCCGAAGAAATGGCATTCAGTTAGAAATGAAAGAAAACCGCGTGTAAATGTATTAAATATGAGCTTGGAAAGAAACTAATATATTGAAAGAATTAAACGTCTTACAAAGAAACAAAGAACTTGAGAGAAATTAGAGAACAGGAAATTCTTCAAGGACAATAAGATCTTCGAAGCAAAGATACTGATGTAGAACACATGCACATCTATCAATGGTTTCGGGGTTGTGGGCTCACATTAGAAACAGAGGTATTAAGTTTCACTACGCAATTAGAATATTATTCACAAGTAATTACCATAAATATGTTTTGAAAAATGGTACTGAAAGGGATTGCCTCTTTTGCGATTTACATGTGGAAAAATGATTAAAATTAAATAGAAACCAAAATATGACCGACTTTCTACATTGGAAAGTATGATAATTTCTCCGATTTAACCAGTAGAGAAGACAATATTTATGAATAAAAATGACAATAGGAAAACTGGTAAAATAACGTCAGTAATTGTCACGTGTGGAGAATATTGTCATTATATCTGTGTTGATGTATTCAATCATTTTCTTTTGATTTTATGAATCTGTTGTGTATATTTGTTTGTAAGAGCATTAATTTTGTTAAGAAAGGTGAAATGGGGAAAAAACCTGGGCGTAGATTAATATTTGGATAATATTCTATGGCGGCACTCTCCAGAATTTTCCTTCTGAGTGAGTTATTTTCTTTTTTTTTATGAGTGTAGCATTTTTAAAATCAAAATTATGGTTGAATTTATTTCTATGTATGACTAGTGCATTAGCTAAGTTGTTTTTTGTGAGATCTCTTTTGTGCTCATAAATGCGTTTTTTCAAACTTCTACTTGTTTCTCCAATATATTGAGAGGAACAGTTTTGGCAATTTATTCTATAAATGCCTGCTTCAGAAATATTAGTGCTATTATTGTTTGAAGATCTTAGTATATCTATAATGGTTTTGGAAGTGTTTGTGACTATTTCAAGATTATTTAGATGGGATAGGTTATTCTGGATAGTGGACGTGACAGAATTGGTCGGTAGTATTATGTATCTGTTTTCATGTGATTTACTATTGCGGATTATGTTATTAGTCTTGTTGCGGTTGTATATTCTGTATGCCTTTCTTCTTACGTTGTGGATGAAATGATATGGGTATTGTAGGTTTTTGAATGCGTTTTCTATATGTGTTTCTTCTTTAAATAAATATTGGGGACTACAGATTCTTAATGTTCTTAGATATAAACTTATAATAATTCCAGATTTAATTTTTAAAGAGTGGTTTGAGTAGAAACTGATCAGATCATTTTCGTTTGTAGCCTTTCTGTAAACGTCAAAATTGAGTTCGTTATTATTTCTAATTAACAAAATGTCCAGGAACGGAAGAGTGTGGTTGGTTTCAGTTTCGAAAGTGAAGTTTTTTGTAGGTTCAATGTTGTTAAGTTTGGTGAGAAGTTCCGTTAAATTGGTGTTTTTTTGGAATTATTAATAATGAGTCGTCTATGTATCTGAAATATGAGGAGTTTGTAGGGAGAATATTTTTAAATGAGTCACTTTCTAGAAATTCTAAAAATAGACACGCAACAGATTCATAAAATCAAAAGAGCTACACATTTCTGACTAAGTTAATTATACCTTTAGAAGCTTTATAATATTTATAAGCTTTACAAGTTACAAGTTACTTATACCTTTAGCATAAGTTAATTATACCTTTAGAAGCTTTATAATATTTATAAGCTTTACAAGTTACTTATACCTTTAGCATAAATCTGTAAAATTTTGAACGCCATGAAAGATTTGAATGCAGTTTATGATTTTTCTTTGCAACAGAATGTCTTTTGGCTTAAACATTTGCGAAGATGCTTGAAAAACTGGGAGTTACTGGGCAAGAGATAAGTGCAAGTATGATGGGAATGGCAACTTCTTGTATCCCAATACTGTGAGCTTCTACAGTGTTATCCTAGCAACATGAGCCTGGGCATTGTCATGAAGAAAAATTTGATGTCGATTAACCAATGACAGTCGCGTTTTGCATAAAAAAAAATGTCCACTTCATCCTGCAGCTGGTAGAATACTTCGGAATGATGGTCTGGTTAGATTCCAGAAAGTTGTAATGGATAAAACAAATGCTGCACCACTAGAAAATCATCATAATCTTCTGTTGGTGCTATTTAGGTTTTAGAAAGTTTTTTGGTTCTTGAGAAAGTCATCGAGCCGATCAATTACGATTGCCATAAATGATCGATATCTTATTAGAAGTTATCATTCGATCAAGAAATGGATGTTTTGAATTTCGTAGATGCAGTATCAAACACATTTCAAAACATCGAAATCTTTGACTTTCACTAAATTCTTGTGAAACAAAATGATCAAGTTTCTTTAACATGCAACTTTTCTTGAGATGCTTGTGGAAATGTTAACCCCCCCTCCATTATCTGAGCTATTTCTCGGATACTTTGACGTGAATTTTGTTCAACTAGAATGTTCAGAATTTTCTTTTTAATTGCAGATGGACGTCCTCTAGCACCTTGATATTCAAGACTCGTATCCCAATAATGGTATTTCAGAAATCAGCGTTGTACTATCCTTCCCCCATGTTCTGTTAATATTGGTAGCATTTTTAGAAGAATTATGAACAAGCTTGAACACATGCAATAAAAGCAAAAGCATCTCTTCTTTTACCTGTTTATAGCGAGGAGTACATGATGTATTAAGTTAAGTTGAAGAAAGGGTTTCATATAAAAATTAAGACACTTTAATTATTAGGAATGAGTAAAATATTTTTGAGCAACTATTACAATAATATATTAGAATAGAATTTAAAACATTATTCTAGATCGGACATTATTTTCTGCAAACCTAATACATACATATATGCATACATATAATGTCATACAAAAACATCGACGGACACATACACACGTATATGCATAGAGGAGGAAAGTATAAAATGTGAAGGAAATATACTTTAGGAATCATTACATCTGACAGATGTAAATTAAAATGTGCATGAAAGATTTCAATTCTTTTTTCCCAGCATAGAAGCAGGTAATGAGAAGTTATCAGTCCGAGTCACATATAAAATCTGGCCAAATTAACAAACAGAATCCGTTTTAATCTGTTTTCGTCGTAACAAGAACTTTTCATCCCCCTCCACGATTATTTACCGACAGCCTTCAAGTCTAGTTAACCATCCAAATTTTGAACATCGATTTTTAAGGAATACGATCAAGCAAACAAGCTCTCTGCAGAAGGATGTTTGACGCAACTAAATCTTCCCAACCCAATTTATGCGATATTATTATTGATTAAAGGATCATTTTATTCAGGATGTCGGTTTCTTTATGAATGACAAAACGATGGCGAACAAAAAAGTAAAAACATTCATGTAGCACCGACTCAACCACGTGTTTTGTAGCTCCAGGAAAACAGGAAAAGCACAAAAAAATAACAAAAAACAAACAAACGAATCCATTTGCTTCTCTTTAATATAGGCGTTTCCTCTTCTTGTAGGAAGCCTTGGATTTTCTGTCTTTGGTCACGTGACTTGATCGATTATAATATGCGAAGATTTACCTCTATAAGGATATAAAGACATGAAAAAAGTGATAGATAGATAGATAGATAGATAGATAGATAGATAGATAGATAGATAGATAGATAGATAGATAGAATGTTGTACCCATTAACCTGATTTGCAAGAATGTCGATCTCGATTGATTTAGGGGAAAAGTGTTTGTATGACAACGTCGAAGAGGGCGTTACATCCTGTCTTTCTTCATGTCGGTTAGATTTTGGAGCATCATTAGTGACGGGGTTGGTGCACGCACATTTCAAAGGCCTTGCTCTATTGTTTCTTGCAAAACGAGTTTGTCGGGTCTCTCGATCAGGTGGTTTGGGTTTCACGTGACATAACATTTTGAAGTAAGTGTTTCTAAGTAAATGAATAAATAAAACGCGCCAGCCTCGTAATTCAATTAAACTGTTGCCTGTCTCATACCTGGAATACATCAAACGAGAAATGCCATCGGGCAGACAATACTTCAGTCCCGATGACGTAAATCTTTCAAGACTTCTTTTCTCAGTGTGTAAAAAGAGAACTGCAAATTGTTTGTTCATCTGAAAATTGGAAATCTGTCAACACTTACCGATATCACTTCATGCTTCGATCAAAGTTCAATGATTGATATTTACTAATTGGCTTCGTACGACACAAGGCTAAAAGTATGGAAATATGATCAGAATCGACATTTCCGGTATTAATAAATGGCAATGTCTTCTTGAACACTTTGAAACTGGTGACATGTTCTAATAAATATTTACAGGAGCTCCCCTATGTCCGAGGTTGTTAAATCGCTGAATATAATACTCAGAGGTACATAAAATAAAATTATTTATCGCGTTACTGTCCTTTATTCCTGATACCACATAGATTGTTGGTGCTAGTGTTACTTAAAGTTAATTAAAAGCAAAAACGTATATTTTATTCACAGCTTTTTCGTTTGATATTTTAAAAAACATCAATTAGGTATTGTACTTTTTTCAATTGTATCTTCTCTCACCAATAAAGCTTGCTTATTTATTTCTATCGCATTCTTAGCCTTTAAATATATGTTTATATTTCTGAGATGAGGTATTGTAAATATTGTAAATATTTACATTGTTCGGAATATTGTCCCTATCTTTATTGTCATATTCACGACGTTTCGGCTGTTATACACTCCATCTTTCTTCAGATTATATATGTATTCATGTCTATGCTTGTCCGACTTAGGAGATCTTTTAAGCCAGCAAAGCATAGACATGAATACAACATGAGAACCAGTAATACAGAGTGATTGGGAAAAACAATAATAACAACAAATTGTAATATAAGCTCTGGTAAAAATGATTACTGAGACATTCGGTTTATAAGTTCAATAGATTCGTGAGCTATCGTCCCTAAGGATGGTCCAGTGGATAAAAATATTAGCTGATGTAATCCAATGACTTGACCCAAAGTGTTGTAAGTGGGTATAAGTGTGTTGGCCACAGCAGAGGTGAATAAAAAGGAAAATAACTGAAACTGGGATATCAAAAAATAAATAAATACATAAAAAAAGGCGTAACTAGAGGAGGAAATAAAGGGTTCGGTTCGAGATTCCAACGTATCATCTGAAGAATGCCGGAACGTACAACAGCCGAAACGTTGATAATATGACAATAAAGAATCGGACTATAGTCGAAATAATGTAAATTTTTAGTCTTAGTGCTCCATTTATTCATTTTGAGGTTTTGCTGTATATTCCGAAAAGTTTTCTTTGCTACTGCTAAGGAGAAGTTAAAGATTAATTTCTAATTATAGTAAATAAATGTATTTTCCTTTACATTTTAATATTAGGTTGGTGCAAAAATAATGACGTAATAATGTCGTTTTTTGACGTATTTTTAACGTCAAAAAACGACATTATTACGTCATTATTTTTGCACCAACCTAATAATTTAACAAGATCTTAGTAAGTTGTGATTATTTGAGCAAGGATTGGTTTCTGTAATAAACAATGGTTAGACTATTTAAACTGAACATTTTAATTGGGAAAGCTTTAGATGGCCGTAACATCGGAAAGAGATATTCACCAAATTGTTCTTGCAGGATGACATTTAGCAACTACAGTTGTGTCGTCTATTGCTAGACGATTAAGTTGCCAAACTAACACAGTGAATTTGAATTTAAAGACATATTTTTTTTCTTTTCTCTGAAATTACATAATTTGAATGACTATAAGTTGAGAAGCTTTTGTTGTCAGCCGAGTAAATATTTTCTCCCTACCTAATGGCGGATAAAATTCAATGGATTCTTCTAAAAATCACAATTAAAGAAGTGATTTTTTTGATTCTGATTTTGATTATATCGGAATACATCATTTAGAAATGAGTAAAAGATTTCATTACATATTTTATATCATGTAGCAATGCAATAATTTCGGAATATTTCCTGATGACTGCATTTAATATAGACGATTTTTAAAAACACCATATTAGCGAAACTCGCTAATTTCATGTCATCCACGGACTCATTAAGTGCTTTGTGTTAAATTTGGCATCAGTGAAAAAAACAAATTGCTTATTTTGTGCTTGAGAAAATTGCGTTTTCTCCACATGTGCCAATGTGCTTTGTGTTCGAATCATTATTACATTTTAAAACAGACAAGATCACCCCCCACTCCGGATGTGAACTGGTGCCACACTCTATTCCTACAACAATTTTTCCATTTGGTCTAGTTCCTTACAAAAGCAAGTTTGTTAACTACCAGTAACCACCAGATGTAACGAATCGGCCACACACGAAATGCTATGGATATAAGAAATTTTTGTCGATATTAGAAACACGGTCTTATGTAAAGAAACACTTTATACTGAATAAGAAAAAGCTCTTTTTGCTTTCTTTTAGAAAAAAAAGTCTTACTTTCATAGATTGCTGAGATGATTTGATATCGTGAAATGTTTAAAATACTTATATCGCAGACTTTTTCACAAGCATGGTGACTTTGATTTCCGCTACGCACAAAGTTCGAGTACTGTTAGAAAGCCCGTTTTAATACACTACAGCAGGCGCCTATTTTTTCTTTTATTATTAAAATAAGACTAACAATAAAAACGATGTATAAGCAATAACTTGCTACAGACAATATAAACTTGAGTGCAAGAGGATTAAAATTAATTGTTGACTATTTGATTGTTTTGCAAGGAAATATGGAATATGAAATAACGAATTAATATCCCAATTAATAAAAATCACTTTTCATCTAAATGATCTCATTTCTGCCTAACTGAGTTTTACACTAAGTTTTATTATTAATTCTTGACAACGAATTACAAGTATCTTATGATTTACCTGGTTTTTATTGCAACTTTTACGTCGAGATCGATTGACAAAAGATGTTATTGATTGACAAAAAATGAGATCGATTAACAAAAATGCGATCAATTGACAATCGGAGTAATCTTTGCCTTATTTAAAATTAATAAAATATAAAAATTAATTAATATTAGTTGAAAAGAAATAAATTCAAGATAATAATGCTGATACTAAAGTATATTTACAAATAATTGCTACAAAAGAGCTGTGAGCCAAGGCCAATTATCCCCAATACATGAAGGATTTTCCTTTTCCTATCAACTATCCGCAACTGTCAAATGTTTTGATTCGAAATAGCGAAAGAGAATGTCTTTGATATTAACGACAAATAAAAATAGAATTGCTAAACATATCACAAAACAGTTGCCTCCTAAGATGGGAGGAGCTGTGATAATTGCCACAGAGATCCCCTGTGTCTCTAATCCATCAAAGATGAAACACTCTTCATATCAATCACTCACTCACTCTCTCTTCTACTTTACATATATATATATATATATATATATATATATATATATATATATATATATATATATATATATATATATATATATATATACACGGAGAGAGAGAGATGTATATGGCTTTATGCCTTATTTTATCTGCAAGTGCTGTCAAAATTTTCAGAGAATTTGACAAAAATATAAAATTATCCAAGTTTACAATTTCTATTTCGAAGAGATCTATTTGGCTAAAGAATGATAATTGTTCACAAATGATAGACGAAAAAGTTTGCCCTATATTCGGGTCATTTTGTTCTATCGAGATTCCACGAACATCATGGTAGCACCATGTTTATATATTTGTATGTGTGTGTGTGTGTATTTGTACATGTGTATGTATATCGTTTATTCTTTTCACATCCATATCAATTTCTAAGTATATATTCCCACATCTGCATCTATTTATACTACCACTGAAGCTAACTTCCTTCTATCATTCTGCGCCATCATATTTAGCATTGGGATGTCATAACATAGCTTACCTATTGGATGATAGTGTTTTACCCACCTTAATGGCCTAAATATATTGTTTCTACCGGCGTCAGTGGTAGGCGTTCGGGCTAAAAAGAAATGACCTAGATTCGAAACTGATTTTCAAAAAATGACAGGCTCGGCATGCGCGAAAGTTTAAGGCAACACAAACTCCTTTGAGTTACATTTATTTAAATTATAAAAACGACTATGGTTTGATTACTACTCTGTCAAGGCGGAAAATGAATATAACAGAAATTTCGGCAGGTTTGGAATAGTTAATTGTTTACGTTTATACTACAATAAAACAACTAGGAGACGAGTATTCACAATTCCCCTCATATAATTAATATGGGATGTGGTCACATTATATGGCTTGGGTCTGCTAGTCTTCCTAAATACGTCATTGGTTGGTGACTGCTACTTTATACTTTTTCTTGGACATTTTTACCTATTTATAGATTCCACGTACCACCAAAACGATAGGCTACACTCATAAGGGTAATAAAGTTGTCTAGATTTGATTTGAGAATCATTCTGGAAAAATGGAGTGGTCATCACGATTGCTAGACATTAACTGTTCGAAAATATTTAATGCTGTGGCACAGATCACAGGGGAATATGGTTTCTTGCCTTGCTGCATAATAGTGTAAAACTATACGTCAATCTTCAGATGAATTCTACTAGTGTTCATCGATATTGTTTACTAAGTGGTTAACTTATCGCGTACAGAAAGTATTTATTCGAGGCTTCGAAAATCGAGTATCTTTGCTGGCATGAATGTATGTTTTTCGTTGTGGATAAATTGTAAATTTATGTTGCCTCTTTAGTGGAAGTGCTACAAACAATGATGAAAAAGAAAAAAAAAGATGGGAAAATCAAATAAAAATTCAAAGTTTACGTAATACAAATATAAGGGATAGCAACATGTCGATCCTTCCAAGTAAAATTAGTTCTGCTCTGATTATTTGTTTCCCTGAACCCGATTGTTTCACTCCACCGGGGAAAACCGTACTTTGGTTTCAGAGGAATACGTGAAGGATATTTAGAATTTCACGGGGCCACACAGACCACCACAATTAAAAGATTTGTTTATGGAGCTAGTTGACCTAAATTCTGGAAGAATTCCTTGTAAATCATTCTTTATTTTGAAGATTTGGGGAAACATAAAAATCCTTAGAATCAGAATAGATACAAAATTGGTATTCAAAGACTGGTTCTCTATATTTGAAATTGCCTGTTGAGTCGAAAAATTGTCCTTTTCAAACTTCTATATATCAGAAAAAATTATCAAAACTCGAAGCTGTTACTGGATTTGCCTGAAACCGTCTCATAGATACAGTAAATGGAAAGAAAATTTAAAAAATATATAATTATATTTGCGTGATGGAAAGAATTATCTAAACCTATCAAATCTTATGTTTTCTAATTACATCCAGGTATATTTAACTCAGTTATAATATTCATTTATTTTTAAATTAATGGACAATATTTGATCGAAAATTGTCTCAAACCGGAAGAAGGAAACCTTACCATGTTTCAGATCAGAATGTTTCTCTTGTTAATGTAGGTATTTACTTAGCATTGTTTCGTCAGGTACAAGGTCATTTACGTGTTAACATGGCTAAGAGACAATATGTACTTGCTACTGAGAAATACATAAGCAATTTTACTGTTGATTTTTATATTTTTTCCTACTCTCTATTTCTTCTCCACCCTCCCTCTCTCTCTCCCCCTCTCACTCTCTACAAAGAAGAAAATGATCATGTGTGGCATTGTCTAAAGAATACGATTTGTTTCATACAGCATGAATCAAATCGAATTCTTCAGACGCATTAACTGCTGATAAGTGAATAAAATCTGCTACTCTTCTCCAAAACAAATTGTAAAACAATATACACATTTTATATGAATTTTTGTTCATTTGCAGTTTAAATGTAAATCTTGTAATCTTTTCTATAATTATATCAAAGTTATGTGTGGAAGGGTTTGACGACAAACAGATATTTTACTAAGTAGGTTTCTCTGGCCAAGTGTGCTTAAGACTAACAGCCAATGATGGAATAAGCTCAGCTGAGGAAGGTTAGAAAAAACAATTCTGTTATAAAGAATTGTGTTCACTAGATATAAGAGAAAAAAATTTGTTTCACGCCTAATTCTCTTACACGAGAAAATACTAAAATCATTAACGACAAAGATTAAAACAACATACTTCTCCCTTTTATTGACTCCATTATGTATTTATCTTCAATTCTAGACCACTCTGTTTTAATTTGAAAGAATGCAGAACTTTGATCCAAATAAAATATAAATTCCATATGGTATGTTATTTTTGACATAATTTATCCGGAGGAAAATAAATATAAAAGCATATATTACCATATCACCTTCTAGCGCATCCCTAACATTTTGATAGAGGTGAAAACGCTAAGTTTTGCAACAACCTCATATATTTTAATTTACGCTAAATGTGACAAATAAAATGTCATTTTGTCTTAAATTGCTTATATTTTGCGAATAAATCGATAGTAATCTCGTAATTGCATCGCACGTAAACAAATATTGTCATCATTTCTTACGGCTCCTTTTAAAATAAAAGACTCTTGTTATTTAGTGATGGCGAGATAATTTCATATAAATTTTACATCAGGTTTTTCTTTTACGCATCATCAGAATAAATAAATGATAATAAAAATTAGTGTCATTTACAAAACTAAGCTTGTCAAAACGGAAAACCAGTACGAATGAAATGGAAATAAGAAGAATGTCTGAATTTGCGCTCGGATTGATCTCTGGAACCGAGGATAAA
Organism: Acanthosepion lycidas; assembly: GCA_963932145.1. Taxonomy (NCBI): domain Eukaryota; kingdom Metazoa; phylum Mollusca; class Cephalopoda; order Sepiida; family Sepiidae; genus Acanthosepion; species Acanthosepion lycidas. The sequence goes on from OZ010576.1 coordinate 136,897,257, forward strand.
TAAACAATGGTCATAATACAATATTCAGCATAAGACTACACAATAACAAACAGAGAAAAAGTGAAAGAGGAAGATTGTGTTAAACCAGTTTTCTTAACGGTGATGTGAGCTCCTGATTTTAAAATTAACATTTGAAATCCTGGCATTTACCGCGTCTGGAACAATGATGTCTGGCACAGTCAGAGATATATATCTCAGGCAAGAGGAGGTTCCTTCTTACAAAGCTTAAATGGCTTCAGATACTGCGGAATAACTATTCCGATAAAAAAAAAACACGCCAGTAAGATACCCAGAAAGGATATCGCTCATTAAAGTCATAAATAGTTGACGAGGTGAATTTGATGGCCAGCAAGCTTCAGAAGACAGATGTCTTTCATATTTAGTGTTTGTTTGGCTTGTATTCATGTTAATCTCAATTTGCTTAGAAGACAGACTGGATAACAATTGGTCTATAGATGGTAACCTATAATTCTACATTATTTGGCTCTTATACCTTGTTCATTAGGATTGTTTAAGAAGGGAAATACATGACCTAAAACTGGAGACGAATTTAGCTATGATCACGTCAAGTATACTTTTAATATTCCATTTCAGTCAAGGCCTCGATTGTCGATTTGTTCGGTCGATAATAAAACTTACGAACGCCGCATTTATTTTTTATTGTGAATTGTAATCTGCCCATGAATAATTCTCTACTTGTTAATTTGGACAATGTTAAATTTAGATGTCTTTCTACACGCAACTTGTCAGTTCATCAGTCGATAAGATTATCTGCGACCTGTATGGATGAAAGAGAAAAAAAACGAGAATATCTGACTAATGAGTTTTCTTGCAATCCGGCGAAGTTTGTTGAATGTATCCGATGAATTTTATTCTTTTGTTATTAACATCTTTATGATTGTTAAAAAAAGTACAAGTATTTGAAAACATTTTGGGTTAAATTATGGATTCGAATATATTCTAAAATAGGAAATACACCGAACCTTCTATGAATTGTAAGTAGAAGATAATGCGTATTATTATGTTATACACTGAGTATTTGCTCTGGTTCCAGTGAAAATAAAATATAAGGCATTAATTTAAACCGTCCCCACCGAGACACGCACATTATAATATATATATATATATATATATATATATATATATATATATATATATATATATATATATAGATAGATAGATATATAGATATATATAGGGCTGTGGTGAAATAATTTATTACATGGAACCTTAAAGTGGCCTGTTTTTATTTAAATTATTTTCTCTGGATTTACATTGAGCTCTCTGGATTTTATCCTCCTTAGATTTACCCATAAGGATTACCTATTTTTTCATAAACTATATATATATATATATATATATATATATATATATATATATATATATATATATATATATATATATATATATATATATATATATATACTTATGGGTTAATGCACAATATCAGGGATAGAGAGTATGTATATGTAAACGTGAACAACAGTTCCTAGGTTTTGAACAAAATGTTCACTAATATAATTTTTTTATTCAGTTTTCTCACAATTCTTATATTTTTTCGTTTGGAGGGAGTAAGGGAGTGCAAAAATTGTCCGTATTGTTCACTTTCCAAAGCTCTTTTGGCCACTTTTGTAGTCATTTTCAAGGGGATTTCTTTTGGAGTGTTATTAATTAGCCTCACCAAACGAAAGCTGAAAAATTAGTAAATTTGTCAACTTTCAAGGAACTGTTGTTATTTAGTAAACTTAGATTAGTCGGGCAATATCCCTAAATATGGTGAACTTTACGAGACTTGAATGCACAACAATAATTGTTATAAAAAAGAAATTGGATCCCCAAACTTTCCAATATTTTAAATAATAAAGTTAAGATTCGCTGCGTTGTGTAATTCAAGTTCGAGAATCTCTAAAGCAGTTATTCTTTAGAGTTCGTATATCTTGTTTCGTGGTGTGTTTTATACATCGATAAATACATTGCCATCAAAATAATGGATTTACTGTTTTTTATATAACGATTGTTATATTTTCCAAATCCAGAAAATCTATTCAAATTTCAATTCATATGATTTAACATAATTTTTAATCTATAAGAGTTTTGTGGGCAGTAATATTATTCTATCTCCACTTACGAATGTAGATTCAAATTAGAAATAATACAAAATTAAATTTAACTAATCTGTTCGGCTTAACAAATCTGGCAATAATTAAGACGAATATCTCTTATGTAATTTTAGTATGTTTGTTTGTATTTTAGTTCAGACTTGCAAGATTCTTTCTTACTGGGTGCTAAATACCTGGGCCTGATTACGAGATTATTTGGTACTTCAGAGGTGCAAGGTAGCAAAACTTTTATTAAAACTGAAAACAACAAATAGGCTTCAAACTTTGTTTGATTTTGTATTTACGTTCAATTAGCATTAATGCGGGTACCTCCAAAAAAGAGTCACCTGAGGTTTAAAATTAACATTTAAATATAAATATCTTCGTTGGAGCTTTTATCTTACTTTTTAAATTCAAGGCAATAGATTAAATTTAATATTTCTAATAACCAAAATACTTACCAACAAAACTTAATTGGCTTCATTAAAAAATATTTCAAAAATAAAATAAACTTTTCTGAAACATTATTTAAGGAGGATTAACTAATTTAAAGTGTAATTAATCTAAATTAAAATAAATATTACTTACTTTTAGTTTAAAATATCTCAGAAAGACATTTTTAAGATGGAGGCGAGTGTTTTTATAAGGTATTGCCAGAGTTATCGATAGCTTAATGTTTAGCATTTTTAACTAAAGGGCATATAACGCCTTTTTTATATAATCTGTATCTACCTAATAATCTTAAAAATTTAGGAAAATATGCAAAACATAATCTAATATTTTAGTGAATTTTATGTACTTCATTTATGTACTTCATTTATGTACTTCATAGTCTTACTTACGAAGAGGAAATATTAGAAAATTACCAATAAATTTTAAATTTACTAATGTTACCTCTGTTATTTTCTCATAATGTCACGGATGGACATCCGTATTCGCAAAAATCGGAACAGAAGAAATTCAAATTATTATTTTTTTTTTAATCAAATACTAGGTGTTGCTGAATTGTAGTAAACTAGTCTGTCCTGATATTCAACCCTGGGAGATTTAAATGATTATATAAACATTAAGGACTACAAAAATGAATCTCTCAAATAACATAAAGTTAAATAAGTGAAGATAACCGATGTAAAAATATCTTTACTGATTGTTTTCTAAAAATTAAACTTTTGAAAAGTAATTTCATTCATTTATAGATAAAATCCTAAAGTTATTTGATTATTGCAAGAATTTCCAAATCAATGTTGTTCACCGCAAATAGACGCTAAAATTTGCCACACTAATTTATAGTCACCTATGCACGCAAGAAAATCAAAAAATTTCAAACAAAATTTTGAGGGTTCTAAAAATGATTAAAAAAATATAATTTAATAATTAAAAAAAAACCTGTGGTCTTTCCGCTTAATAATAACATGAAATTTTTAACGATAAAACTTAGTTTTTATTAAATTTGGGGCACTTTTTATCATGTATACGCATTGTTTAACGAATCCTTGTAGGCATTAAAGGCATTGGAAAATATATGAAATCATATCCCTGGACTCTCTCATCGCCAGATATCTTAACAAAAATAACAGTGGGTGACGAAAAAATTAAACAAAACTAGTCGTCTGAATTTAATACAACCCGGTTAAAATAATACTTAATCCATATATATATATATATATATATATATATATATATATATATATATATATATATATATATATATATATATATAATTTTTTTACAGCAAAAGTAAGGATAGTCTATTGCAAGCAAATCTGTATTCAGCCCCTAAATGTCTGTTTCGGAGCATTGTATAAACTTATTTTCAATGTTAGTGATCCTCGAGTAGACGCCTTTTTTATGAGGAGGGCTTGTGTTAGCGACTGGTGGAGGGCGTAAGGAATCTTATTCCGGTAAAGGGGTCTGGGATCGGAGTTTATTTATGGATAGAACTAAAATGTAGAACTAGACCTAATCTCAAAAAATATAATTACAAAAATAATCGATAATTTACTAATTACAACCAGTACTAAGCTTTGGAAGGATTCGTCAGTCGCTATTAAATGGTTCACTTATATGAGGAATAAGGAAATGCGAGAGCGTATAACTCAGCCCAAATTGCTGATCTGGTATGTTTTTACATTTTAGATGTGCTTAGTAGAATCGTAAAACCGGAACTAATAGGACTGTATAGGGATGGCGGACTCTTCCTCATCGCTAATATTAATGGTCTACTAATAGAGAAATTACAAAAGAAAATTATTAGGGTCTTCAAATTTCATTCTTCTAACCTTAAAATGGTTGACTACCTAGATATCATCCTTAACTTTAATGATAAAACATTTAAACTTTACCATAAAGAGAACGAAACCCCCAACTATATTAATATCGGTTCTAACTACCCCAATGCAATCCTAAGACAAATACCCACTACCGTTTGCACCAGGATTAGTAAACCATCGTCTAAAGAAAATTCATCAATAAGAATAAAGAACTATACGAAAAATCCCTCCATAAATGTGGTTTAAAAAATAAGTTGTCTTACGCGACCACTATTAATCATAACGATACACGAAAATTGGGATGTAGGTGTAAAAATAGGGGGAAAATCACTTGGTTCAATGCTCACTTCTGCAAACTATCTAGTCTGAACACTGGACAGTACTTCCTAAATTTAATTATTAAACACTTCAACAAAAAAGCTCTAAATAAGATACTCAAGAGGAAGTCAATCAAAATTAGCTACCCCTGCACTGATAACATGTATGAAATTATTAATTCCTATAACAATTACATTAATTAAGTAAATTCTATGGGAAAAGACTAAATCTAACATGGAAACCCCTGTAATTGTAGAATTAAGGAAAACTACCCAGTAGAGGGCAAATGCATATCCACAAGGGTAGTATATCAGGCAACCATTACACTTAAAATATAGGACAAACCATAATATTTATATCAGCATTTCTGCAGGAGAATTTACAAAGATAATCAATACGCATAGACATTCATTCACCAATCCAAAATTAAAACACCAAACAGCCATTTCTAATAAAATTTTGGGAATTGAAGGAAATGGGTTTGAATCCTCAAATAAATTGGAAAATTTTAGGTTTCGGGAAAACCTCCAATAGTTAGGGATAGGTGCAAGTTATGTTTAGAAGAAAAAATCAGGATAATAAAATATGAAGATCAATGCAGACTATTAAATCAACGGAGAGAACTAATCACGAAATGTAGACATAGAAATAGATTCAAAATTGCATGAGAATACATGTGCATTTATGTGGAGGTGTAGGTGTGCGTATAGTGGCATATATGTATGGATATGTAAATGTACATATAAGTATGTATGACGATATGGGCGCATATAAGTGTGTTGGACACTATAATTTATTCCATTGGATGATAGGTATTACCCACAATCTGTAAATATATAATTTGCATTAATCTCAACAGGTTTAAGTTTAAATTCCCCATCGCTTAATAATAATATTGGACACTTGTAGTACAAAAACTATTTACTGTGAATCCCAGGAAAAAATACTTGGGGCTGATATAAGAAACACCATATATTAGGAACCAATATTTAGCTACAAACAACGAAAGTTTCTAGCCATAAATGAACTCCACCAGACCGCTTCCCCGGAATAAGATTCCTTACGCCCTCCACCAGTCGCTAAGACAAGCCCTTCTCATTAACAAAGCGTCTACCAGAGGAAGACTGACACTGAAAATAAATTTAAAACAATGCTCCGAGAGAGACACTTAGGGGCTGATAATAGCCGCCTACAGACCGGCATGAAATAGACTAACCCCATAAAAAATACATATGCTCTAATAAATACATGGATCTCGCTATGGATGAGTTTTAATAATTAATATTACTAGGATCCACCCGAATTATATACCAACGTATCGATTACCTGTACGATAGATAGATAGATAGATAGATAGATAGATAGATAGATAGATAGATAGATTGAAGTATAAATGCATAAATCCGACTGACATAATAAGCTGAACTTCATTTTGAAATTTTCATTCTATAATTTTCGATGTAACTGATTCCCAGTATGATTAAGCGTATTGATAAAAAAAGGACATTTTGATAATAATTAAGTATTACTGGATAACAATGGTTTAGCTACTGAGATAAAAGTCTATGGTATTCTGATTTCGTCTTATTACTAAGAATTGTTTTAAGATTTATACATCTATATCATTCTATCAGTAATATTTGGTTTTAATTACAAATAAATGAAATGCCATGGCCTAAGCAGAGAGACCAAACAGTTGGTTATCTATCAAGGCGAATTAACTAAAACTGAGATAAGCAAATGAATGGTAATGGGAATGTAAATAATCTACCGCCGTGAACTAAATAAATGTTTCGGTCCGAAATTTCAACAAATATAACCTGACGAAGGACGGAGCGTGAAACTGCTGAAATGTCTTGAACATGACAGTAAATATGAGCATAATAACCAGAACAATGTAAATATTATAAATAATGATTTCTTTTTCTTTTGATATATAACTTTGACACTGAGTGAGAATATTCGTCAAAACAGAATACAGTCAACAATTGCAGAATTTAATATTCATCATTTTTCCCTGTCTGAAAAATATTTTGTTTTTGCGGAAAATGACTAACGAACAATTAGAGCAAAACACCACTGATTACATAGAGAGTAACGTAGCATATTTTCGCGGCAGGAGATATAAAGCGAAGTAATCCTAGTATCTTAGGTTCTGGAATGTATTGGTTTTAGCCTATTTCCCCATTCCGTGATTTCCCACAATACCAGATTCGTAAGAAAAATAAACACGGAATTTTCCCTCTATTTTTCTTATAATGTGATCGAGCAATTTGCAACATTCATTATGTTTTTGAAAAAAAAATATTTACATTATTTACTGTCGGATTATGTCCTCATTTTTGTACTCGTTATCAGAATATTTTGGAGGTTGCATCATCCAGTATTCTTCAGGTACATTTTGATCGAGGTAACTTCAGGGAATCTCGAATTTGATGAATCTGATGGCATAGTAATAGATTAAATAAAGATTTCAGTTCATATAGATTAAATAAAGTGTTCAGTTCGAAGTTACTTGAAGGTCATCTGGATCAACCGATACCTGAAGGGAGGGGGGGTACACAATGACTTCTACTTAATGATAATATCTACAAAAATGAGGACATTAGTCTGAGTGTAAATTACATAAATAATAATGATATCTCATCCTAACTATTCAAACAAAAACATATTCTATATATTTTTCTTTTTCTGTAGAATTGTGATGTGAATACCAGCATTTCAGTAGAATTGGTAAATGAATACCAGCATTTCTCTAGCGAAGTGAATACCAGCATTTCTGTAGAACTGCTAAGTGAATATAAAAATTTATTGATAGCTTTGCAATAATGGAAAGATACGTAAGTGTAAGGCTATTAAACATGATATTTTCTTTTGTAAAAGATAAATACAATTTTGGTTATTCATTTATTGATATGTTATTTATCAAAATTATATAGAGAGATTAAGTCTCATTTGAAAATCATTTAGAATTAATTATATATTTCGACTGATTTAAAATATAAAATAATTGAATACATTGCATGTTACATGTACTAAAGATATTTTTATAATTTCTGCATATATCTGTCCGATTGCAATAGAACGATACATATTATTTTACTTGGAAAGTATTGATTTTCAAATGCATTATGATATGTAAAAATGAGTAAATCCGATTTGCATCGACAAGTGTTTATTTGTTAGATATATGTTCAAGTAATTTGGGCACCTCTAGGTGGTGTAATGGTGAGCAAGATTGTCTCGCTAGAACGATTACGACTGAGTAGTGAGTTCAATCCTCACTGGGTGCCCCTTACTTTCGGCCTTGTACCACATCCACCCTACGCTTGGAAAATCACTATGTTCAAGTAATTTGTTTCTTCATTTTAATAGAAAATTATTTGATGAATGAAATGAAGGCATTTATATGCTGCAACCGTTATTTTATGAAAATCTTTTTAATTAAGGTTTCTGTGGATTTAATTACTGTGTCCAAGAAATAAATAATACTTTAAGCTTTCATAAATTAAGTCCAGGTTGTTTGTTTTGTTTTCATTCTTATTTATAAGAAAAATATTACCAAGGACTACAAATAGAATAATATTCTTTGAATTCTATTGGAATCTTTTTTAAATATTATTTCAGATCCAAGTTTGTAGAAATTAGGAAAAAAAACTAAAATAAATTCTTGGTATCTAATATCCTCGCTTCTTCACAACTCATACTTGACAGTATTTTATAAACAACAATGTTGCATTTTATATGAATATGAATGAATATTTAAAACTGACGATTGGTGTAAAATTGTTTCTCAACGGTCACTGAGCAGACATTTCGTGTCTCAAAGATGCTTGAAAGACGAAAAGTCATACTCGGCCCACGACGATGTCACATGTTTCTCAAGTGTTGGTCTGGCAGTAAAGAAAAAAGTTATTTTTTTACTTGTTTGGAAAGCAATGCCTTCAAAGTAATATGTCCATTTTATTCTCACTATTCTCACTGTACAGATACTTATAAAATATTTTGTTTACACTAATCGGAAATTGTGATTCTTTGATAAGCCTCATAATATTGTGAGATCATTCTGGCGAACTCTTGGTTAGGAGGAATGAGGTTCCAATTCTGAAAAAAAGAAAAGTGACAATTCAATGAAACTTTACATAAAATATTGATTTCTTGGTAAAAAAAAAAATAAAAGTTCTAATTACAATATAAGACATGAGTGTATTCAGTGGATTAATCTCATGTAGACAATTGTTCTCATCTAAAATATTTCTCTAAAGCCTTTCTTTATTAAATATTAAAATAATTACTCACCTGAAATGATACAAATATTACGAAAATTAAATTCATCTTCTATTTTAATTAAGGAATGGAGAAAAGAATTTGAAAAACGAGAAACCGTCTACTCTTGTCATTTTTCATGGACGTTATTTCACAATCTTTAAGACGTTCATTTCCAAAGCTCAACCACGCACGCGCAAAGAAAGGTTTTGATAACGAACACCAATAGAAATTTTAAATGAAAACTCTGAACATTTATCTTTGAGATATTTCATATAAAATTCTTTCATAATTACTGTTTATTATTTATTATTCAGTTATTCCTTTATAAACATTTTCAAATAAAGCTTATGTTGCCAATTATGATGTTGAAAAAGAAAACTACATAAAAATGACTAAATATGGTATGTGACGGAATGAGTAGAATTTGTTTTTCCCGCTTAATCATTAAATATTCGAGTCCACACTAATCCAGATGATGTCCGTGAAAGATCTCGAGATATAGGATGCTTGCTCAAATCTTGTAATGTAATCTATTTCTTATTTCGTGCTGTTTACTTTAGCAATCGGGTGGGTGGGGATGAAAAACAATTAAAAGTTGAAGAAATACACTTGAGTTTAAATTATGAATTAATTACATCACTGATGCGTGTAAACAGGGTGCATTATCTAAATAGATTCAGGCAATATCATTTTAAGAGTTCATAACTTTCTGAAATTCATTTGATTTCAAGGAGTTATAGATTTAAAAGAGAACTTTTCAAGCATTGACTTGAATAACTTGGAACGGATCAGTTCCCAACAGTGGGATACTAAATTATATTTTACACGGTATTTTTATTTTACGGTCTAAAGAAAAAAAAATCGGTTTTGTAAAGGAAAGAATAATACCTTAATAAATGAAAATATGTTAATGGAATTTGTTTGAAATAAGACGATGATTGAAAACAAAAGTGAAATATGACAATTAAAAGAAAATCTTGTGACTTGTTAGAAATAGAGATCACCACTTTACCTGGATTAGTCATTGATATATTCGCTCTACTTCTGAGTTTTAAACGTCAAGGCAAAACTTGTAAAACAAATGCAAATAAAAATGCAATCAAAATGCCATGAAAAACTTAATACAAACTCGATATAATTCCATAGTTATTAACATTTTTTAACGTATCTCCAAATTCGCATAAAACTGTCAACTTAGAAAATCTCTAACCCTCTTTCAGTATACTCGGTGACCTCGATAATTTCCTCGTATTCACAGTTATTCTAATCGCTTTTCAAAGCACTATAAGACTGTCCCTATTGCACTTCATGATTAGAAATAACATCTACAGGTTCATAAATCTCTGGAGTAATCTGGGCAGTGATATTTTGCAGCAAAGAAGCACTCTTTCAAAATATAAACACAAAAATCACACTACGTGCTTCTAGTTAAAGTTCAGGCTTACACCCACCTCCAGTGGAGACAGGGTCAAGTTAAAGAAAATTTCTGTCAATTTTATTTTTTCCAGCATTTTCCTGCAAAGTTTTCGAAAAACGATACTTGTTTTAAAAATATATTTAGGATTTACCAAAAATTCTAAACATTTTTTACCTTTTCGTTTCAATGCCATATAGTCATGCAGGAGTTTGTAGAATGTGTATATTTAAGATATGTATCACTAAAGAGAAATAAATTGTATTAATGCTACCAGTATTTTATTTTATAAAATTTACTAGCAGCATGGCCCGGCGTTGCCCGTGCTTGATTCAAAAATCGTACGACTCATACAGCAATGGCCATCACTTGACTTAAAATATTTTTGCCCTTCTTTGCCTTTAAAGGAGTGACCTTTGCCGTGCTGATGTTGCTACATGCCTTACTTCTTGCCTATCTCACACTGCGAATTTTTTCTAAGCTCTATACTAAACATTAAATCTGTTACGAAAAAAGAACTAAACAAAATGAACACAAAACAATCAGCTTTAAAAAAGGACTCGTAACTGGAAAAACCAAATGAAAAAAACAATGTTAACAACAAATACTTTTTCACATCCAACCCAGTTCTGCGGAATCAGAATCAACATTGAGCTTAAGCAAGCGAATGAGCCAATTGGAGTAAAGTGACATGCAGATTTAAATTTTTCCCACTTGTGACGAATGCAGCTATCGATTTTTTTTGCATGCTAGCATGGTAGTTAACATTAGTGTCAGTCAGCTGTTGGCTCTCACGCTGGCCAATAGAATCTTCCTGCTTATTCGTGGCAGCCAGCTATTAACTCTCACTCTGGCCAGTAGATAATGGCCGCAAACTGTCGTAGAAGCAAGAAAAATCGATTATTTCCACTATCGATGGGAGTTGGGAAATGCAAAGTCGGTCTTAGCCTTCCCGCTAACTTGGAGAATGTGCATGTAAAGTTTGATGCAAATCCGTCGAAAATTGCGGCCGTGCATTTGTTACACACACACACACGCACGCACACACACACACACACACACATCCTGCCTTTTATAGATAGAGATATGGTCTGAATTTTTGGTATTATCTATAATATCAGCCGACTTCAGACTGAACTGTATTTAGTGAACCCGCCACGAGGGTATCATGTGGCACAAGGCCGGTTTAACGTGGGATCTCCGAGACCCTGGGCTCGGCAAAAATATGCCCTTTGATCCCGTATAAACGGGTTCAGGGTCGGTTTACCGCCCCGAAAGAGACTACGCCCCCCACCGGCGCAACCACGCTCGGGCCCCTCACCGCCCGAAGGCAGAAAGATCAACCGATCAGCCGGTCGCCCGACTTCGGACTGAACGGTATTTAGTCACCCTCCCACGAGGGCATCATGTGGCACAAGGCCGGTTTAACGTGGGATTTCCGAGTCCGTGGCCTCGGCCAAAAATATGCCCTTTGAACCCGTATACACGGGTTCAGGGTCGGTTTACCTCCCCGAAAGTGACTCCGCCCTTCGGCGTAGCCTCGTTCAGGTTCCTCCCCGCCCGTAGGCAGAAAGTTCAACTGATCAGCCGGTCAGCCTGTTCGGACTGAACTCTCTACTTCCTCTTGAGGCGCTGTATTTATTACGTATGGAATAGTCCATTATGTTATTATGGGTAAGTTTTGAGATTTTCATTTCAGGATCCTTGTATTTTGAATGTTTTTTGAGAATCTTCAACGATATACTACAATCTGCAGGAACTGCCATGTTCATAAGAAAGCACATTCTGTTCTTGTGTTCTTTGATCACAATGTCTGGGTGATTGTAAAGTCCCATAAAATTGTTGTTGTTTTATTATTATTAATAATAATATAGAAATATTTAGCAAATGGGAAAATAGTTCATAAATAAAATATTTTCTTGAAGTTTTTATTTTTTTTAATCAAGTGCAACAATTTAAATATCTAGAAAGCGTTTTAACAGAGGACGGAAAGAGCAATACTGAAATCTGAAGGTTCATTCGGATATCGAAAGATGCCCTCTAAAAACTAAGCAAGTATTAAGAAACTGGAAAATTTCGTCAAACAAAGAAAATACTAGTGGACTGTTATGTAATATCGGTCCTTCTATACGCTAGTGAATGCTGGAGAATATCCTCACAGTTGAAGAAGAGACCTGAAGCAACAGGAATGTGGTTATACAGAAGGATACTGAGAATACCATGGAACGAACATGTGAGGAGCGACGAAGTTTTCGAGAAAATGGAAACAAAAAGGACACTTATACTTAATATAAGAAGGATATAGTTAAAATTTATCTAGTACAAAATGATGAAAGAAGGCCTGGAAAATTTGATACTCACAGTACAGATTGAAGGTGAGAGGGATAGCGGAAAATGAGAGGAATAGAGGCAAATGAGAGAGATAGAGGAAAACGGCGCATAAGCTCCCTAGCGAGCTTGAGTAAATGGATAGCGGAACAAGTTTTAAGTGGAGATAACAAAAAGAAAAAACATTAAAAGCTTCAAAGAACAGGAAATTGTGGAAAACCACGATTGCCAATGTCCTAAAAGGACACGACACATATAAAAAGTAGTTATTTACTTATATTATCCGGGACCTCGCCGCTTTTATATTTTCCAGATACAGATATAAACAGACCATAATACATCGGTAGATATGAACTGGGATATACAAACTATGACAGGAAATTTTATCAACTGATACAGATAGATATATAGATAGATAGATAGATAGATAGATAGATAGATAGATAGATAGATAGATAGATAGATAGATAGATAGATAGATAGACAAATACTTATTAAAAATCGTTTAAGCGAAATAATATTTAATATATTTAAAACATTTCTTCAGGTGTAGTTGAGTATTTCTGCTCCGCATATCCATAGGATTGTGTGTGTCATTATTTATTCAATATGTGTGTGAATGTATTAAATATGTAATAATACTGAATACATAGAAATATGTTATTTATGAAAGTGTCTTGTCGTACTTTTCAATGTAAGCATCTCTTACTGTAATACTGATGGTCTGAAATAACGTTCCAATGAGTTTATTTTGCCACCCATACATGCGTGCGTGCGTGCGTCAAGCAGACACGACCTGAAAACTGCGCAAATACGGGAAAAACATTGGCGATTGGACAATGGACAGAAACATATTAGTAACGTTCACGGCACTTCTCACACGTGAAAGACACCATCTGCTTTTGTTTGAGCGGTGATATCGCTCAGCCAATCAGGGACGGGTGTTGCGGAGGCCATATTCTTTTAGTTAATGGCTAACAAAGGATAAAAAAATAAATAAATAAATGGAAATAAGAAATAACAATTGAAATAAAGGCGGAAGATAGAAAATAGTATAGGAAGTCGGAAAAGACCAGTTCGTTTGCATTTCAAATAATTCTTTTGAGAATGTCACAAATATGAAAATCTTAATAACGCAAAAATTACTTACATTACTCGCTAATATTCTGTTTATTTGTCGATATTTTAATCGTTAGTGACTTTTATTCAGCAATTGACATAGATTTATATCATTTGTGCTTTTATAGATAATTTAATCAAATTTAAAATCTTCAGTACAAACTATGTTATGCCACCTGAGAATAGATAAACCCGTTATGAAGGGAAATATTTTAAAAATTAGTGACCACAACAGAAAGAGAGAGACATACAGATGGATGCTGGAACCCAAAGTAGTGCAGAATATAAAACTCGATCTGGCAGCTAATTCGCATGTGCATGGAGTTTCAGCTACTTTGAATGCCAGAATCCTATGTGCTTTTTCCGATGAAGATAAGTTTTGACACTTAATATATATATATATATATATATATATATATATATATATATATATATATATAGTGTGTGTGCGTGTGTGTGTGTGTGCGTGCGTGTTTGGACAGCAATCCCTCGTTTATACAAGTTTTATTAAAACGACTATGTATTTTGGTTAGGTTTTTATTTAATTTTTCATGTGTTCTTATAATCTTCTTCTTTTCTGGATGTAAATTAGGTAGAAATTATGCGAATATAATAACCTTATTCACATGTTAAAAAAGGCTAATAATAATAGAAGCTTTTTTAATAAAAAAGAAAAGGCTAACACTGAAAATTATCAACTATGAACACGGCCACTTGATGTTGACCGTGTTTAGAAAATTAAAAAAATCCTATACCTGTAGATACATACATAAAACAACCCATACATACAGTTAAAAGTAAAAATAAAATTCATCCGAAAGCACTTGGACACACAATTTCTACATAATTTACATCCAGAAAAGAAGAAAATTATAAGAACACATGAAAAAATTAAATAAAAAGAATTAACTGCAGTGCCGTGTCAGTCGTTTTTAATGAAATTTATAACGAAATCTTGTGCGAACGGTTTTCTCCTTTAGAACTTCATCGGACAAAAGTAATGCTTACGTTGATACGCCCGCGTAAGTATACGCAAGAGAGAGAGAGGAAGCAAGCACGTTTTATCTTCGTTTCAAAACAACCAATTTTATTTATGAAGCATTACAAAGAAAATATATATTTTTTAATTACGCGTTAATAGACTAACGTCAACCTACCTATAATACATTGCTTGTTTCCACAGTTAAATGACGCCAAAACCAAAGCTAGCTCTTCAACTTGTCATAAAGAGACATGCTCATGTATAATTTGGCGTGAAATTTTTTTGCTAATATGTTATCATTTTCAGACACGTCTTTTTAGCGTTCGTTTTTTCTCGTAATATTTGGTGAAGTTGTTAATTTCTAAGACGACTTGGAATTTCTATGGGCCATTATTCGCATGTTCTATCCACTGACTTGCAACACTTGAAGAAACGGTGTATGTTTTATCCATAAGTAAAGAGGTTAATCGTCTGTATTAATCGTAGGTGCCGGATTTTATAGATTTTATTGGTCTCTCGGCAGTTTCTATTGCCTTTTCGTTTGTTAGAGAAAAATTGTTTCCAATTTATTCAATAGAAACTTCTCTTTGGTCTGTGATTTCGTTAACGATCTTCATTAACCCGGCAAGTGCTTACTGATTAATAAACTTCGAGTAATCTGACACAAATTCGCAATATTAGGGCACCCAATGAGAACATAATACCCTACACAGGAAAAATCATCTGAGATAAGCTTAGTAATCTCAGCCACGAAACAGGTCACAGGTCGTTTAATATTATTATTATTAATCATTTAAATGTCGTCTTCAGCAGCCTCTTGTCGATGTCAATCACTTCACATTTATTGAAATTATTTTGCTAATAATCCTGAAGTTTTATTGTTATTATTAAAATGTCGATACTTGTATGTCATTGTAACGAATGAGTGCAGCTATGTCAAGGATTCTTCGCTCGTTAGGTTTATTAGTCAAGGAAACGATTCTGTGATTATTACACTAAGTAATTATTTTCTTTTGAAATTTCTTCAATTAATGATTAATTAAAAATATACTCCAGAATCTTAAAATTGACGGAACTAAAAATTACGTTTTTAGGTTAGTACAATAGGTACCTTATTCACCGAAAAAAATTTTCATCAGATAATAATGTTCTTGAAGTATATTATATATAAAAGCAAATAAAAGCCTATCTAATTAGATATTTTTATTGCAGTTTTTATTTTACGATTTAGAGTATATTTCTAAAACGTTGGCAGTAGTTGTAAAAAAAAATGATGATTTACATTCTCCAAAGAGTCCTGCTTATAAGTAATATAAAACAATTTGCGAACTGTTTAAATTCTGGAAAATTTCAGAAAATTAAGTTGTGGGATTAACAGATGTAAAAAAATATTTTTACGGAGATTTTCTAAAAATAAAAATTTCAAAAATAAATTCATTCATATTCGAATAACTCCTGAAAGTTTCCTTAAATTCAGACAATTATTTGATTTTTGCAATAATTTCCAAATTAATGGGTTTTCCCCTGGAAGCTGTTATACTAAAATAGCCATTACCACAAGTAGTACAAAGTTGGCAAAAATTAACGAGATTTTTTACCAAAATTTAGAATGAGTTAGATAGAAAGAAAAATTTTTTTTAAAAACAATTTAAAAAAATACTTTGTTACTTCCTCTTAATAATAACATAAACATTTTGACGATAAAACATTGTTTTTATTAAGTTTGGGGCTTTTACAGTTATACTATACTGATTTTAGCGAATTATTGGAGATACCTATAGTACAATGTGGCGTTTCTGCAAGCAAATGTTAAAATTGATTCTTTATAACTGAAATCATTTAATCTTATATTTTGGGAGCTTTTTCGTAACTCCTTACAATATATACCATATCTCAACAAGAAAATAATTTCATTGTCATTCCCAGAGAGGCACAAAATTTTATAGACTTCCCTCCGTTCTGTTCTTTCTTCTTATTTCCCTACCTTCTATAGGAGTTTTCATAATAACTTTTCGCTGTTTGCTATCAACACTGTGATTCAAAATATCACAATAATAGCTAGCATTTTTCTCTTATCTACGTTCAACATTCGATGTAAATGGGTCTGGAGTTGCCAATATTTATATATATATATATATATATATATATATATATATATATATATAGTTAAACCAAGGGAGCCAGACAAACCTACCAAGGTTTCACCTAACCGGATCATCAGGGAAGTGTGGCTATCAGCCTTCCCTGATGATCCGCCAGCCTTCCCTAGCGATCCGCTTAGGTGCAACATTGGTAGTTTTGTCTGGCTTTCTAGGTTTAACTAGGTCTACTCTACTTACTGTATCGAGCACTTTATTTAGTTATTTTACCTACTCGTGTCGGTTTTTATTTGTTTGGGCTTTGGTCTTGCATGCTAGACAATTATTTTCGGCTAACGTACATGTTCTTGTTTTTTTCTTCTTTTATACCTTTTTTTCCCTTTGGTATAGGTTTGATTATTTGCAAATCAAAACACTGAAGGTTTTCCGAACGGGTATAATTTCTTGTACTTATAAGATTACTACTACTACTACTAATATATATATATATATATATATATATATATATATATATATATATATATATATATATAAGACCAACTTATTGTAACCCTGATCGTGATGGTGATTTTGAAAACACACGTGTGCGCGCTCTGTTATAATTATTTTAAAATTTTAAATGTATCCGTTGTAGCTATGTCGTTTTTGCATACAAACGTCCACAATATAAGGCAGCTCACCAGAAATAGTAGAAATGACATATAACATTAAATGTTGATCAAATACATTTTAAAATTTTGCTGCCAAATATAATTGGTCATTTTAATGAACAGAAATTATTTTGTGGTTTTGAAATTCAATAAATATTCATGCATTTGTTTTTTCTAAATAGAGATGTGTATTTAAAAATGATAAATTTAAATTTTGTTTCGACCGTGTTACTGATATTATTTCAGGCTGCTGCCAACTTATATAAAGCCTTTTGCGGTATAATATACTTCATTAATGATTATAATTATATTATAATATATTTATAAATTTTGATTTATTTATTCAATATATTTAATAGCCATAATCCCATAATTTTTTTGTGTTTTATTTATTCAAGTGTTTGCAATTATTTCTGAAATTTATATCTTGTAATATATTTCGATTTTACTGGTGCCTGACTAACATTTAGAGCAATTTTTAGAGCGTTTTTGGTTGTCATGCTGATTAGGCGGTTTTATGGCACTGATAAATAGGGGTTAGTAATTCGAAATGAATTCTGTGTCATTTCATTAATGCATATGTTTGAGAACTTTTATGTGCTAGTTTCTTCAGGTAATAAGTGTTCATGGTTATCCAGAAATTACTAATTTTATTCATGGCTTGTGAATTGTCATACATTCTGCGTTTACATTACATTAGCTGCTGTTTGGAATTTCGTCCCTAAAACTGGTTGCTAGCAAAGGCTAGATTGTCACGAACGATTACAGTTATTCACTCCATAGCTAATATACAATTTCTCTCTCTCTCTCTAACTCTCTCTCTCTCTCTCTATATATATATATATATATATATATATATATATATATATATATGAATGAAATGAGAAGTGGAAAAATATTCTTAGCAGACGCGTTTCGCCCACCGAAGGACGTTATCAGAGCAAATATAAGTTTTATTTTACTGCACGCGCTTATGTAAAAGAGCAAAGATGTCATTGGTTTATCAATGTTTTTGAATTTGAGAACGTTCGTGAATATTCACCAGGTGGTTGAAAGGTTAGTCAAAACATGTGGAAGACATGTCAGTCAAAACATTGTTAAATGGTAGAACTGAGATAATGTCCAGGTGTAGACATATAAGTAAAAACACTCTCGATCTGTACGACCCCGGATAAAGAATTTTTTTTGCTTTTAGACCGTCTACCCTCTTCGACTTTCGGTGCCATAGATGAATAATTGTAGTGTGGTATGATATTACGAACACGAATTGCCCACCACTTGAAAAAACCTGATGGTCGAAACCAAGGTAGTGTGCGATTATATAAGATATGATTACCCCTTTATTACACACACACACACACATAAGAGAATATTGAAGTCAACACTCAGAGACCAGAGTCTGATTTATACTGAACACAATCATCATGTGACCTGATTATTGCGTTTAGCATGAAACAGTTTGTCGCCTCTGAGTATTGACTTCAATGTTCACTTTTATATTTATATTTACATACGCTCTATCTCTGATATTGAGCACTTTATCACTTAAATGTAGCATGCCTTAAAACTAATAAATATATATATATATATATATATATATATATATATATATATATATATATTGTCCTCCTATTATTTGTAATAATTTTGTTTGGTAGGTATTATTTGTAACTATAAATTTTAAAGTATTTAATTTTTTTATCTTATGTGTATTGCTACCATTATGTGATGCCGACTTACATATCATATTCCTAATAGTAATTTCGTCTTGTAATGAACCTTAAATTGGATGCTGTAAAATAATTTTATTATTTCCTCATAATTACTTCGCATTTGGATATTAATTTCCTTTAAAAGAAGATTTTTATAAAATTACAATATCAGGAATGATGATGCCGATTCTAACTTGGGTAGAGTATGTAAGCGATAAGCGTGGTAGATATTATGATAGACTTGTCAAAATGTTCATACATAGTAAAAGCTCATAGAAATTTATCGCCCTGTCTGCGCTTTTGACGGTGACGCATGCCGCAATGTATTTTAGCATGGTGAAAATGTCCAATGCAAGTAGGAATTATTTGCATAGATGCACTCCTGTTTCTTTACCTCAATTAGAAATGTCTGGGCCAGATTGTGTCGTGAGAAGCCAGATGGTCATTTCTGAGATTTGGTGCGCATGTTGAAAGCGTTACTTTGATGTTGGCGACAATGCACAAATGGATTTCCCCCTAACCGCAGACCAATTTCTGGACGTCCACATAATACAGACGATCGCAACAATCGACGCATTTTTAGGGCAACATTTGCATACTGCATGGCGTCAAGAGGACAAAACAATATGTTGTGAATAGTTTACTAGCAGCAGGACGAAGATCAAGCTTGATAACGACAGACCACAACACTGTCATAAAGTCTCTAATGGAATCAAGAGAGGTTTACCTGGAGAATTGTATGTCATCCCATACTGTTCAATATTAAAAGTACGTAGAGTTGGTCGTTTGTATAAGTGACATAGACCTGGGGTCAGATATTTTCTACATATAGAGTTTCTATTTCTGGCATCATGGTGTGCTGTGTCGTAAGTTAGAATTCTTCTTAGTGTTTGTCTTGGAAACGCTGAATAGCGCCATGTACGTCCAGAATATTTTTCAAGCAATTCTGCGACAACCAGTGCAACAGAGAGGCAACAGATTGTTCCAGAATCATAACGCCTATCCGCGATGTGATCATATTTCTTAAAATGCTCTACAAGATAGTCAATAATTTCCCTCGCCAATATGATCACTTCAACTATCTCCTGTTGAAAATCTTGATGTATTACATTAGCCAGGGAATAATATATCGTATCGTGATATATCGTACGATAGTATTCGCCATCTGTATGATCGCATGCATGGGTGAAGTCCAGTTTTAAAATCATTATTTTAATATTCCACGTGAAGACTGTTACTAAAACATCTTATACTGGTACATCTGCACGTATTAATCGGTAGTTTGTAAATGCTATATCACTTCAGTGCTTAGGATATCATGATTCTCCACAGATTTCCTTATCTGGATATCGTCATAACCGTTGCTTCCTTCAGTTCTTCTCCTAGAATTGCTTCCATCTAAGGCTAGAGACCCCAGTCTACCTGGTTAACACATAACTGAGGGAGCAAAGTGTTCATAATTTTCCCTAGGGTATTTATACCAAGTTATTTGTATTGAAATGGATATGTAATAAATTATATAATAAAGGACCTGCGAATTGTTCCAGTGACTTCCCCACCTTCATCTGGGTTTCCACTATCACAATTATTATTATTATGATGATGATGATAATCATTATCATTATCTTCATGGTCGTCGTTGTTTTGCCGTTGCAAGAAAGATATTAAACTCTTTGCAGTAATAGTGATAAAGATATAGTTCAGGAAATTACTATTGCTATTTTTGTCATACTGAAAAATGTAAAACCAAAAACTACAGTTGTTCTGAGAAAAGTGGTAATTTTGAACCTATTCATTATTTCCATTATTATTTTGAACAATTTATTAAAAAATATCTTACTCGATGTAAAATAAGTAATCATAAATACACTATCAGTTGGCGGTGATATTAGTAAAACATGACTTTCAATATTTGCAATAAATATTTAACTATATATATATATATATATATATATATATATATAGTTGTATATTAAGGCAGCAATCATTCGTTTATGCATGTTTCATTAAAAACGACAGGCAAGGTACTATGGTTAAGCTTTCGACTTAATTTTTCTTGTGTTCGAACAAACCGGACTCATAAATAATTACGTTACACCTATCTGATCATAGCTCCATTAGGACCGATTTAAACGCAGACACAAACTTACTAGACGCCATTAGAAACATACTAGTAGAAAACGCAAATATAATAACTTCATCCACCTGTAAAAAAGATTAAAAATAATGCAAGTTTTAATAATAAAAAAAAAAAGCCAACTCTTAACAATATTAACTACGAACAAGGCCACAATGTTCTAACCGTATTTGGAAATTAAAAACATCTCTACAACACACTAAAACATACACATAATGCACACACTCAATTAAGCTGAAAAATTGAATCATCCTTGATAATAGCTAAAGGTATAGGCGAAAACGCTCGTAACTATAAAACATTTGAACAGATTTTACACACTCTTTGTCCAGAAAAGAAAGCTCTTGTTTGAACACAAAAAGATTAGTACCGTAGTACCTTGCCTATCGTTTTTTAATGAAACATGCATATATATATATATATATATATATATATATATATATATATATAAATTCACAGACCTTACATTAGTGGGAAAAAATACACAGATTTTTGGGATTCAAAGTAGTTGGAACTCTGTGTACTTGTGAATTAGCTGCCATATCGATTTTTTATATATAAACGTACGAGAAAATGTGTTCGAGTAGAGGATATACTTCGGTGGCGGAAAGATGATGTCATGATTAGTAATTTTTCCTGTACAAATTACCATGATTTTCTGTATCACTTTATATATATATAGATATATATATATACATATAGTAAATTTATATATATATATATATATATATATATATATAGTAAATATATATATATATATATATATATATATATATAGTAAATTTATATATATATATATATATATATATATATAGTAAATTTATATATATATACATATAGTAAATTTATATATATATATATATATATATATATAGTAAATTTATATATATATACATATAGTAAATTTATATATATATATATATATAGTAAATTTATATATATATACATATAGTAAATTTATATATATATATATATATATATATATGTATATACATATAGTAAATTTATATATATATATATATATGTATATACATATAGTAAATTTATATATATATATATATATATATATATATATATATGTATATACATATAGTAAATTTATATATATATATATATATATATATATGTATATACATATAGTAAATTTATATATATATATATATATATATGTATATACATATAGTAAATTTATATATATATATATATATATATATATGTATATACATATAGTAAATTTATATATATATATATATATATGTATATATACATATATATATATACATATAGTAAATTTATATATATATATATATATACATATATATATATACATATAGTAAATTGATATATATATATATATATGTATATATACATATATATATATACATATAGTAAATTTATATATATATATATATATACATATATATATATACATATAGTAAATTGATATATATATATATATATATACATATACATATAGTAAATTGATATATATATATATATATATACATATAGTAAATTTATATATATATATAGTAAATTTATATATATATATATATTAGTAAATTTATATATATATATATATATATATATATACATATAGTAAATTTATATATATATATATATATATATACATATAGTAAATTTATATATATATATATATATATATATATACATATAGTAAATTTATATATATATATATATATATATACATATAGTAAATTTATATATATATATATATATACATATAGTAAATTTATATATATATATATATACATATAGTAAATTTATATATATATATATACATATAGTAAATTTATATATATATATATATATATATATATATATATATACATATAGTAAATTTATATATATATATATATATATATATATATATACATATAGTAAATTTATATATATATATATATATATATATATATATATATACATATAGTAAATTTATATATATATATAAATAGTAAATTTATATATATATATATATATATATACATATATATATGTACATATAGTAAATTTATATATATATATATATATATATATATAGTAAATTTATATATATATATATATATATATACATATACTAAATTTATATATATATATATATAGTAAATTTATATATATATATATATATATATATACATATAGTAAATTTATATATATATAAATTTACTATATGTATATATATATATATATATATATAAATTTACTATATGTATATATATATATATATAAATTTACTATCTGTATATATATATATATATAAATTTACTATATGTATATATATATATATATATATATAAATTTACTATATGTATATATATATATATATAGTAAATTTATATATATATATATATATATATACATATAGTAAATTTATATATATATAAATTTACTATATGTATATATATATATATATATATAAATTTACTATATGTATATATATATATATATAAATTTACTATCTGTATATATATATATATATATATATAAATTTACTATATGTATATATATATATATATATAAATTTACTATATGTATATATATATATATATAAATTTACTATATGTATATATATATATATATAAATTTACTATATGTATATATATATATATATATATATATATATAAATTTACTATATGTATATATATATATATATATATATATAAATTTACTATATGTATATATATATATATATATATATATATATATATATATAAATTTACTATATGTATATATATATATATATATAAATTTACTATATGTATATATATATATATATATAAATTTACTATATGTATATATATATATATATATATATATATATATATATATATATAAATTTACTATATGTATATATATATATATATATATATATATATAAATTTACTATATGTATATATATATATATATATATATATATATATAAATTTACTATATGTAGCACCAGCGAATTTCCACCACCGAATTCTCTTCTTTACTTTAACACTTTCTCCTCGGATTATTGCTCATAAAGTACAGCTGTAAAATTCCATTCGGTTTTCCTATCTCTTCAAACCTTTTAAATTCTGTATATGTATGTATGTATGAATGCATGTATATATGTATATATCTATCTATATATGTATGGATAGATGGCTGTTTGGATGAATGAATTGATACTAACTTCATAGAATGCAAAAGAAAACTAAAAAAAATATTGTCCTATCGTTCAGCGCTAGGTGTTGGTGTGATACACAGTTATCACTTAGCTCAAGAGACAACACCAGCAGTACCTTTCGCTACTGAATTTGCATTTTATTAGTGTAGAAAAATCACAGATGAAACTGAATATATAGATACAAAATGAGTTGACACATACACATATGTATGTGTATATATATATATATAATATTTCGAGCAATTTACTGTCGAGCAATTGATTTCAATCATTTTACCTTGATCCATATTTTTACTACATTTATCATCAATTTCCGTGTATTTAATGACATAATTGCAGCATATTTTTATTTTGACAAATATTTGTAATGAGAACCCTTTTCCTTATCTGCTTTAATTTAAGTGAACAGCCGTGACTGTAGAGGAATATTAAAATTCACATAAATGTTATATACCAGTGTAAAAAATTATGTTTAAGATTAACAAACGAAATATTAATTGTATATAGAGTTTCGAAGTACTTGAGACAATATTATTAATTTAATAGGATGGCAACCTTCATAATACACAGAAGATTATTTCACTTTAGGAACATAAAATGTTGTATCCAATGCAACTAACGGGTAATTAAGAAAAGGAAACAAACGTATGAAAATATTAATTTATATTTGTTCTTTTAGGCGAATATAAATCTTAAGATTATGTATTAATGCATCGAAATAAAGGTAATACTTTAATCCAGTATATTTTAAAAAAAAACATAATTTCGACGATATACTGTTCTGTATAACCTTCACTACTTCCATTACGTATAACCCTGAAAAATATAGTATTTTTTTCTGCTCGCTTTATCAAGCATTTTAAAGCAGTATTTAGAAATAAAATGCATCTACATTCATATGTAATTTTATTGTCCCAGACACGAAAAGTCATGAAAAAATAAAAACATCCGAGTAATTTCAAAATAAAATTCGCATAGTAGTTTTAGGCTTTAAATATATCTAACATATTTGTTCTACCGAGACGTTTGTGGAATTTGAACAGCGCGCCGAAACCAGCACCGACATTTGCCGTTAACCTTGGTGAGTCAGTGCCTAAGGTGATTACTTCGAAGAAGACGTTGGAAACTAAATCTTAGGGTAATGTTATTTTTCATTTTAAAGTTCTTTTGCATCTGGGGGTAATGCCATAACAGCAACGAAATTCGTTTGATCTTTTCCCATTTTATGTCTGCGGGCTTTGAGGGTTTTTTTTTTTTTTAGTTTGCCTTTTTCATTTCAGCAGATTGTTCAAATGTAATTCTGCTAGAAGCGTCAAATAGTTTTGATAAATTGCAACTTAACACTAATTATTCCGAATTGAAAAAATAATAACTTGCATTTTAAAGAAGTTTATTCTTAAATAAAACATTTCCAGTATTATTATCTTGCTGTTTGTATTCTTTTGGTGTTGACGATTTCAGTTAATAAAAAAAATCTGGATTTATACTTTAACCGCACATGCAAACACTGCAAAATGGGAAATTTTAGAAAAAATAATTTTGTTTCCAATTTTACGCAGACTCATGAGATGGTCGAAAAAATTTTCGACCCAGTATTTTATGAGAAGTAGGAGGAAGAATAAGATGTGGTAAGTCTATCAATAATAATAATAATGATAACAATAATAACGTACATTGTAGTTTTTATATTATTTATGCACTTGAGATGGTATAAAAAATCTTAATCATTCAAACGTTGAAAAAAAAGATCTTGAAACATACACACATATGCACACACAAACACACATATTTTGTTGTTTCATGTGACAGAATCATAAATAGATCATTTCTGCGAGTCTTGTACATAGTAATGTAGAAATGTAGATCAATAATTCTGTAGCTTGACATTCTTATACTTTTAGAAAAGAATTTTAAAAGGTGGAGTAGTATTTTCACGTATCAATACTATTTAAAATGTCATTAATTTAAATTTAATAATAGAATACTTCAATATATTTCATTAAGTACTCGAAAAGAACACTTAATTACATCACTAATTTTTAGACGATAATGTTATTTTTAAATCGTAAAATAATTTTTTTTTAAATTCACAGATTTCATGAAAGCAAGACTAAATTCTTCAAAAATAAAATCTAAACCAATTACACACACACATATGTATGCAAGTATATATATATATATATATATACGTTGTTGAATTACATAATAATATATAAATGTAATAAATAATTATATCTGTCAAAAATAATGATTTATTCCGATAAATATGAATCAATATATATATATATATATATATATATATATATATATATATATATATATATATATGTATATATATATATATATATAGGTACCCCAAGAAATTTGCTAAAGAATGTCGAAAAGATAACAAAATGAAAAGTTTCAAAATGTTAAAATCAATATCGTCGTATTATTATTAAAAGAAAAGGGTAAATAATTGTAAAAACCCTTTTTTGAACAGTGGAAATTTTCGTTAATAATCTTTTTTTTTCTAGCTTTAACGCGGGACCATAAATGTATACGGGAAATGTAAGCATCTTTTTGTGGTGTGAAACACAATGATTGGAAATTCTTGCAAAACTTAACTAATTGTTGGATTTTAATGAAACCTTTTGGACTTACTCCGAAATAATGAAATTATGTATTAAATGTTTTCTCTTTAGAAAATCCTTATATGATATTACATCTCTTACCCAACATACATTTAATTTTATAAAATTTCAATTTTTTTTACATCGCTTTATATTTTTATTTGTTATAAGGACAAGTTCTTGGAGAATTTAATTCACCAAATTATTTTCGTCAACCCGCTCTCCCACTCAGTTACAGAAAATCACCTCTGAATAAAATAAAAAAAACTTCAATAAAACTAAACGTTATTTAATTAGAAAAGCACTTAACTGTATATATGGATAAAATATATAATGGATACTATTATGTTAATAAAACATTTTTGATGAATGAAGAATTTTATTAAGCGTATCTTCATTTTTTAAATTTTAATTAGAACAATTTATATATTTATACTTTTAGAATTATGTATTAATTTGTAGCGTTCAAATAATAGTGTTATTAATTAAAAATTCTGTTTACTAACATTAAATGGACAAGTTCAACAAAATCTTTAAAAAATCCAGTATTTTATAAAGAATTATAATTGTATTTTATACCAGTAAATATGTCAGTTTTGGAAAGTACGAGAGTTCATACACCAAATTAGAAAATAAAAGATGTGCGTAAAGTAAATTTAAAATTTATTAGTTATTTATGGTTTTCGTAATTAAGATAAAGCGTCTAAAATTCAATAAGATATTAGAATGCATAAAATATTTTAAATTACTAGATAGTACACACACACACACACACATATATATATATATATATATATATATATATATATATATATATATATATATATATATATATATATATATATATATATATATAAAGTTGTTCACACTTACTTAAACTTTTCCGATATCAATAAATCACTCAACACGTTAAAAACACACCCGAATGTTTTTCTGTGATATTTTAACTAAATATAAATATCTGTTTCAATTAAGATTAATGAAACATTAAATCAAATAAACTTCCTCAAATAAAGTTTCAGAAGGGATAGTTTGTTTTTTTTAAATTAATAAAGAGAATTATGTTAAGTTGCCAGATATGTCAATGCTCAAATTTATAGATTTTACTGATAAGGAGAAAATATTTCAATTAGTTTAGAGATTAGGTTTGATTACATCAAAGCATTTTGCCATTTGAAAATTTAAAAATTTAATTTAATAACTTGGAATGAAAACTTAACTTATTTCTCTGTGTATGTGTGTGAGGAGACTAAAGCATTTATTTATTTTATTAAACAATCGGCCTGATATGTTTCTAATAAAATAGAATACAATAAAAACAACGGAAGTTTGCTGCTATACAGTCTTTCAAGTAGTTAATATATTTAGAAACTTGTACACTTCTGCGAGAGCCACTAGTTTTAAAAGGTTTAAAAACGTCTGTATCCATCTATATAAACACAAAGAAAGGGAAAACCTATATTAATATGATGAATTCTCTTCTTTTGGGAGCTCCACAGGTCTGGTCGAGTGCTTCCTCTAGCCCTCACCTCTAATTTTTATATTCATGCCTGTATGTATGTGTGCGTGCGGACGTGTTTTGTGTCAGTATAACACTATGGCAAGCAGTTTCGCCCAGAAAGAAATTCATTTATCAATATGATCATTTTCTAAAAATTGTAAAGTTACTGCAACGCATGAATACAGGCAGGAAAATAAAAGCCATTAACAAACCGACATTGTTCAAAATCGTACTCTGGGGAAACTCAATATTAATTTTCTTTCTTTTCTTTTTATAATAAATTCTACCAACTTTTTAAATCCCAGCCGATGAAACAAACAATACTTGACAAACGAAATAAAAGATGACAGGAAATCATTTTATGAACACACGAAATTTCTCTCCTTTCATTAAATTACTCACATAGACCATAAAATCTTCAGTTTTATTCAAACTCACAAGCAGACCAAATAAAGATAAAAAAGAGACAATAAAATATTAATTAAGCTTCATTTATTTAACAATAACATTTAAACAATAGTCATATGAGATTATTTATAGTAGAATAGTCTCTGTCAAAAGCCGCGGAAACCACTTTGTTTAAGTGTTCTTTTACGCATATACTTGTGTGAATATGTGTGCGTGCGTATGCGTTTGTGTGTGTATGTGCGCGCACGTGTGTGTGTGTGTGCGTATGTGTGTCACGTCTTTGTCTAAAGTATTCATATATTTTTCTTTTAATTAATGACAAAACTGAAAGCTTAGTCTCATGTTTTGAGATTATTAATATTCGGATAAAAGTTGCCTTCTGTTAATAATTATGGCTTTAAATATTAACCACTGAGGACCAATTTATTTTTATTTTCAATGCATTTATATAACAAAATCATTTTCAGTTCATTTCTCTGATAAAGAAAGCAAAAATTTTCAATTCATCCAGGTTGTATTATGATAATTAACCCTTTAACAGTGTCAATAAATTTTCCGGCCCACTGACAATTACTATCTTTTTGAATGCCAAAATTTGCTGCAGTTAATTCTAGATATAAAAAAAATCCAAATCCCATATAAGAATTATTAAATAATTTTACACCCGTAGAATGATTTTCGTGGAAGAAAGGAGGTGGAGTACTGGTAAAGTCAGTGTACAACAGCAAGAAAGACGAACAGCCTAAATCTTCTAATGTAATGGATATTGTTTTGTTTATTTGATTGTATACTGCTATATTTGTCTGTATTGTTTAATATATGGAATCAATGGAAAGAAAATGGAAATTTCAAAATTCATTAAGCATGAAAATCCGATGTTATTTATTTAATTTATTTTATTTTATTTATGTATTTATTTTTGGTGTTCGGGGTACAGCAACACCAGAAGCAAAGATGAACAGAGGTGAAAAGATAGACAAGTTTCGACTTAGAAAAAAAAAAAAAAGAAACTAATAGGTACATAGATAGACAGATAGAACTAAACATAAGTGTGTATTTAGAGATAAATGCATGAATATATAAACACACGACAAAAGATAAACATATTACAAGAGATAGATAGATAGATAGATAGATAGATAGATAGATAGATAGATAGATAGATAGATAGATAGATAAATAGAACTAAACATATCAATATGACTGGCCACTCGTATTGGATGCCGGTCTACTATGGTGGCTAGCCTACCTGTAGTTTGTTACAATTCCTGGGAGAGATTACGTTATCAACAGTCTGAACAAGGCCACCATGCTCAAAACTGATGCGTGCAAGCAAGGGTTTTATCTATCCAATTTCACTCTTGGATTGTCTTCATGACATGGAGTAATCTTTCAGATAACTCGACCCTGGTGAGATTCGAACTCGGGTCGCATCCTTATAATGCGAAAGTTCTAACCACTCCGTTTATGTTTTATAAAATATTTTAATTTTTCAAAACACGGTCAAGACATTGTGTCCATGTACTTATTTAACAATTAAAATATTTAATCCTTGAAAATGGCTAAATGTATAGCCGAAAGCTATCGGATAAAAAGAACATTCGGACAGTTTTTATATAATTTATCATCCGAAAAGAAAAAAATATTAGATCGCATGGGAAATTGTATAAAAAACTAAATAAAAGCACCTTGTCTGTCGTATTCAACGAAAAGTGCATGATAGAAAAATTGCCGCCTAAATACACAATATATATATATATATATATATATATATATATATATATATATATATATATGTAAACGCTATAAAAGAGATAGATAGAACTAAATATATATGTCTGTTTATATAAACAAACTACAAATGATAGATAGATCTATATATATATATATATATATATATATATATATATAAACACAATATAAAAATTTGATAGATAGGAATAAATTTGCATTTGAATAGAACTTATTAAAATCTGCAAATTCTTTTTCTTTGTGTCTTCTTTTCAAACTTCTCGATTCTCGAAACAACTCTTTATCTGTGTACGTCTTGATATGCGTGTGTTGTTTCTCAACATCTGTCTGCAATCGGTTCAAGAATAAAATATACAATCCAACTTGTACCAGTGTCTCTTCACACATTTGCTGCCTGTGTCTGTGTGTTCAGCTTTTTCGCCTGATCTTATTTCTCACCATGACTCACACTTGCTCGACCTCCTTTCTTTGGCGGGGGAGGGTTTTTCTTCGTCTGCATTTTAACCGTCACATCAAAGTCAATCAAACGAAACGAATTAAAGACTCGATCATTAAGAAGCGCATGGAAGGGTACATGCATTTTAACTTATAACCATTCATCGTTTTTTTTTATAGCATCAATATCTCTCTTTGTCTTTATCTCTGTGTGTATATATATATATATATATATATATATATATATATATATATATATATATATATATTGATGCATGTTTAGCCTTAAATTAAATAGACAAGTTTTGTTTGTTTAAATCCTATCAAAGCTTTCGGCTTACATAAGCCATTATCAAAGATGACAATTGCATTTCAATATATCAAACATTACACGGACGAAACAATAATGATAGTCTGTTTTTGTTGCATGAAAAATTTCAAAGCAACGACAAACTCGTGTATACGAGTCACGGAAGCGAAAATCCCATCGCAGCTCGTGACGTCAAACATGACGATATTCAGTCACCCCCCACCTCACGAGGACGTCATGTGGCACAAGGCCTTTTTAACGTGGGCATTCCGAGCCCGTGGGCTCGGCCAAAAAATAGCCCATTGAACCCGCATAAACGGGTTCAGGGCCGGTCTACCTCCCCGAAGGAGACTCCGCCCTTCGGCGTAGCATCCTTCCGGTTCCTCCCGCCCGAAAGCAGAGAGTCTAACCGATCAGTCGGTCAGAAAGTGATCATGACTACACGTAAGTGAAAACGAGAAGTATTAAGTATGGAAGTGGTTGGTATAAACTAATGGTTTCTGTTATCAATTATAGGCATTTAAAAATATTTGTGGCGATTTCATAGTTTATTTTGTTCAGGTAAGGTTTCAACTGATTTATGTATATAGCTTCAAGAATTTCTAGCTTTTGTTTATTGTTTTTATTTTTAAGTATAGTTGTGTTTTCAACGAGGATTTTCCGGAATTGTGTACGCGGCCAGACATGTTGTTTTAAATGCCTAAAAATGTTATGGGGATTTCCTTTCGCCTTTCAATGATAATGTTATTATGCTTATCAGACAATATGAAAGGAACTTTCTTAAAATAAATGTACAAAACTATATTATATTATTCAATAAAACATTCATCAATGAAAAATTGCTGTCATATATATATATATATATATATATATATATATATATATATATATATATATATATATATATATATATATATATACATATATATATACATTGACAATCGCACAAACAATTTTCGGGTATGGAACAATCTTATAGAATTCAATAAAAATGACTACAAAAAATTGAAATAGCAACAGGATTTGAAACCATTCAGACGAGCGTATTGTCAAGAATTACTAGAACACGAAGAAAACAATTTAATGTCACTTGATCGGCAGTGAAAACCACCAAGTAATACATGTGTGAAAATACTATTAAGAAGTAACAATATTTGACCAGCAAACAAGAGATTTCAGCAGATAGATATTTTAGTTTTCATTCGCATCACCATAAAACCAGTCCAATTGATTGCCGGCTATCAATAGCTAATCATTATGAATTATCAAAATGAAATGCGATGAGAATTTAGATGTTCACGCCATTCTAGAGATTGAATGATCCAATAGGGTTTTATTGAAATTATTTAAACCATTTTGGCTAAAATATATCTGATCTAGAAATGTATTATTATTATCATCATCATCACCATCATTATATTTCGATTTCTGATATAATCACCCTACCTACCAAGTCTTTGGGAAGACCTAAGGCAGGTAGTGTGGTGTTATGACTGCATTTTATCATGTGTTTTTCCTAACTCCCATAATATCATATGCCTTACATGGACAAAGTTCTTAGTGTGTGGGCTGAACTTATCAAGACATTTTTTTGTATTTCTCTCAAGCTGGCATTTTCAGTGTTTTTTTTTTTTCAATGTCTTATTGTATTCCTTTTTTATCATTCCAAGCGCACCTACTATAACTCGTACTAATCTTGTTTTCAATTACCACATTTCGATTTCCAGTTCTTTATGCTTCCATAGTTTCTTCAAATTCCTTTGTTGCTATGTTACAGTCTGCTGGGCAAGCCATATCAATTAGTAGGCACGTTTTTTCTTTTCGGTTTTTGACAATTATGTCCGGCCTATTTGCTTCAGTCTTATTATCTGTAAAGATGGTGTAATTCCAAAGAATTTTGGTGTCTTCTATTTCTGTAAATGGTGCTGGGGGATGCTCATATCAGTGTTTATAAATATCTTTTTCAAAGTGTTTACACATCGTCCAATGTAAGTATTGCCCCACAGTATCGTGACAATTTTTACGGAACATCCTGAGATTAGATTGTCTTTGGTTTCATGTTATTTGTCACAGAACCTGCATTTTGTATCCACACTATTATGTATGATATTTGATTAAAGTTTATAGTTTATTATTATTTTTATTTGTTCGTACGATTGTTTCTACTTAAACTCTTGCCACATTCATGAGCTTTTCAATATTCCTTCGAGAAATATTCAATCAACTGTCACAAGTGGCCATATTATACATTGATCCATAAGTGAATCTCTTTCAATTTTGTATTAATGTTCTTGTGAAAAGCATGAATATGTTTCTCTCCAAAGCTATAGCATCTATATTCAGTTTAGGAGAAAGCAAACGTAATTCCAAATCATGGAGAAGGTAAAGGACGATCATTCCACTATTTTTCCAAAGGAAGTTATGGTAATCACAAATAATTATGTAAAAGAACTTGTGGAGAGTCACGAATCGCCCACGTATTGAAAGGATATGTCGTTTACATGAAAAAGAGAACACGCTATCTCTGCTGTTTATTGAGTAGAGAATTCGTCGTGACCAAATGTAGAAAATGGTTGGAATATAATTGCTACAGCATATTGCCTGACAGTTTTTCCAAAATAAATAGATAATTGTAAACTACACGGTCACTGGGATGAACCCAGAAATATCTCATGGTAGAAAAGGGTGTTTATTTAAAAAAATGTCACTGTTTCAATTTAATGATAATATTATTTATTTATTGTAGATCCACATGGATTTTGAAAAGCAATAAACCTCTACTAAAATGTTATCTAATTTACTTCTTTTTCTTACACCAACATAATCTTATCTTTAAGGTCCCTATATTCAATCCGGTCGTTAGATCCGATGTTACAAGTCACGGGATATATTTCTTAGTAAGAACACTTCTGACCTACTTATTATACTAATTCTATCTTCTTGTATTGTATTTGTTGCTTCTAGAAAATCTTACGTCACTTATCCTTATTGTCACCTCAGTTTTACTTTCTTCATGCTGCTCAAGAAGATAATTTCTCTGAAGCTTACGTAGTCCTATTTTCAGCTACCAATTTTTTTCTGTTGTTCATTTCTGTTTGGAACGACTGATATTCTAAAATGTAAGTATTTCTTTATATCAGCACTTATCGTCTTTCTTCTTCTTCTATACAGATATTACCTGTCTTACGACGGGCATGAGATACGAGGAACTAAAGTCTACCATGAGATAACTAAATATATATATGGACTAAGAGTCTCAAATTAATTGAAAGATTTGATAAGAGATGTGTGATCTTTTGGTATGTACACTGGTGATTCCTTGCCAAACTATGGTGTTTAGGTCCTATAGGAGAATTGTTATTTAATTGATAGCACTTTTCTTAGTTTATGGGATGTTCCGTTATAGGGCGATCTTCTGGACAATTAGTATGCTGATGTTATGTGGGTCACTGTTAGTAATATTGTTTTCCTTTTCACACGAGGAGCAGAGCTCTAATTACTATTCGTACAGTCCCAGTCTTCATTCCTCATCTATTAATTTCGATCTCCAGGTCCTTGTATTTGAACAATTTTTCGATAATTTTCATGGAGGTTTTTCTCTCAGATGGTACTCTTATTCCAATAAACTTAGACGTCTGAATTTATTGACTTTTATGATAATATCAGGTCTGTTGGCTTTTATTTCCCTTTCACTTTGAACTTGCATGTCTCAGAGAATAGTTACATCGTTATTTTGGTTAACTGTATCTGGTTGGTGCTCAGTAGTTTCGATTTTGTGCTACTTGCATATCTTCCTGAGCACATATGTTATCTATCTAGTTATGTCTCTGAGTATATTCATTTTTAGCCAGTTTCATCCTACTTTCCGCACTTCCTGCATTTTGGGTTAGTTCCATCCTTGATTATGTGACAGTGATAGGATCTGGTTGCGTGGCTTTGGTCCTGAGCTGCAATAATTAGGCCTTTTGTTTCAGATTTCAACCCGGTGCTTCTCAGCCACTGATATGTTTTGTTTTGGTCCACATCTGCTTCTTTCATTCTTTTTGGGTATTTGTCAAGTAAAGCCTTGTCCTCCCAGATTTGATTTTATTTTAGTTTTGTAATTTTATTTGGCAAAGTTGTTTTGCTTTCTGTTTTACTCGTTTGGCGTTGATGGCAATAGCTTCGTTTTTTATTCGTAGGATTTCAGGTATATTAGGCTGTTTCTTGAAGAGTGCCACTTCTGTGTTCATGAAGTGGATTTGGTGTTTTAATATATGTAGGCGGGTCTTTGTTTTTGTGAGGTATACTTTCAATCCGATTGTTTTAGTTTTTAAAGTTCAAGTTAGATTAGACCTCAACCTCCTATAGTTCTTCGCACATACAGCCTATCAACATCTGAATTCGGATGGTGCATTGTCATTTGGGTAAGCATTTTTCTCGTCTTGGCGTTCAATTTTTTAATGTCATTCAAATTATATTTAATAATGTTGAAGCTGTATGTTACTACAGCTATAGCTAAGGTGTCGATAGCGTTCTTTTTATTGGCCCCATTAAGTTTCCTTTCTAGTATCAAACGAACTCTCCTATAATATTCTTTTCGGATCTTTTACTTTATAATTCCTAATTATTTGTATATACCATCTTGGTGAAGATCTTTAATCTTGTTGTTGATATCAATGTCTAAATCCGTAGTTTTCGTTAGTTTACCGAATTTGAAGTTGGTTTTGGGACATTTGTCGATTTCGAACTCCAATTTAATGTCTTCACTGAAGCTTTTGACAATGGTAAGGCAGGTTTTTCTGTTGGTTGTCATTCTTAGCAAACGGTTAAAGTTCATCAATAAAGTATAGGTCATTGAGTTTGCCATTCTGGGACTTGTATCCGTAGCTATTGATGTTCAGTAGGCAGCTGAGTGGCGCTAATGTAAGGCAGAACAGTAGTTGTGACAATGAATCTACTGGAAGATCATGATTTTGATGTTGATTTGTGTCGATGTTAATCGCACGTTTAGTGTAGTCTTCGAGTTTTTATATGATCTCCATTATGAATTTGGTCGTTGTGGAGGCATACTTTGTATATTTTTAGACGCATCTCTATCCATGAGTGTGGTACACTGTTGGACGCTTTTCTGTAGTTGATCCAGGCTGTCGATAAGTTTCTTTTCATTGTTTTCACTTCTTCCAATATTGTTTTATTGATAATTAATTGGTCCTTACACCCGGAAATTCATCTTTTACAAGCCTTCTGTTCTGCTGGGAGTAAATTCTTTTGTCAAGGAAATTGTATGTACTTCCGGTTATGGTAGAAATGACGGTTTTGTACATTGTTTGCAAGCACGTGATGGCTTATAATTGTTCGGGATCTGCGACTCTTTTGTTTTGGGGATTAGGTATGTTACTCCACACGTGAGCCATCTGGGGCATTTTCTGGGTTTATGATTATATCATTGTATGCCCGTGCGGGGTCTGGTGGGCGTTAGAAAGGTTTTTTTTATCCAAACTTTGGCTATTTGGTCTATTCCTGGTGATATCCAGTTTCTGGTTTTGTTGATGGCAACAATTGTTTCAGTAATGTTGATATCCGCCCATTTTTGGCCCTCTATATGTGTGTGTTGTCCTTATTGTTGCTCGATCCATGTAGCTCTTTGTACATTTTACAGTTTTCCCATATCTTAAACCAGAACTCCTCGACTTCCTGGATATAAGGCAGGCCATTTATCTCTATTTTATTTTTCACCTGTTCTCGATATAGTTTCTTGGCAAGATTTTGTTTAAAAAGAAGAATCAGTTTCTTTTGTCATAACGTCTAATTCTATGTGCTTTCCAGTGAATTTGTTGTTTCAACCTTTTTTTAACTTTTGGTACGTCAGTCTTATTCTTTATGTCAAGGCATTGTTTCAGTTGTCTCCTTTTTCTTTCTTTCTTTCATTTTGGAGACCTTGTCTACTTCACTTAGAAGTGACAATTGCCGTCGTAGTTTATTTCGGTTTCTATTTTTCTTTTTCGTTTACGTTGTGTTTTTATTTTTTCTCCTATTATTTCTGTCAGGTTCATCGATCTTTCCATATCGTTCATTATTTTTCTAATTGCTTGGTTAGTGAGGTTGAGTGTTTCCTTCACTTTCTTACTTTTGGAATTGTCGGTCTTTCCTCGAAAGTCATTTCTTTTACATTCGCCCATTTATATCTGATGTTTTCTGTCGTCTATGTTTCTCTCTTATATTTGTCATGCTTGTTTACCTCAAAAAGATTATTAAATCTGACTTCTATTTTTTCCTCTGCATGTGTCTCCTCTCGGTTGTTGGCATTTAGCCCCTCGATGTTAACGCTTAATCTATTTTTGATGTTTTTTTGATGTTTTCTCGGGTGTTTTCGAGTTCTATATCAGGTAATCTTTTTTTCTGTTGATCTCACGCCTGAAATTAGCAAGTTTGTTGGCATCGATGTTTAGTCTGTTTGAGAGCTGTTTTGCTCGACAGATATTATAGGCGGCTTTGGTCGTTGTCGGATTAATAGTAGTGCTCTATTTATGCTATCATTACTTCAATATACTCTTCCCTAGACCATTTACTTAGGAGGATTTTCTTTTAATGAATATAGAGGCCTCTGTGAGGACTGACCTCGGACTGGTTTTCCTGTAGTTCTCACTGGGTGGAGTTTATTCCAGTTGCAGACTTTTCGATTCCAGTCTGATTTCTCACTGGGGATCCCGATTCTTGTTGAGTTGCCTGACGGCAGATGCGGTTTTGCAATATTTTTCGTTGTGGCTGCATTCTATTTAGTTCTTATTTACCCATACTTTAGGGCTGGTTTGTGAGCACCCGAGCATATCCATGCCATGGTTGGCCATCACGTTCTGCTATTTTTTTAAATGACTATTTTTATTATTATTATTATTATTGAAAAAAAAATTCTTTAAAATTTCTTATTTAGTGCATTACTTGCCAATTGCCAAGAAGGGACCTGTGGCCAGAGACACGCAATGATTTCGTTCTTCGGTGAAATATTCGGTAAACAAAAATATTTATGCATAATATTATCAGCTACATCTTGCCAGTATCTACATTGGGAACTACCAGTCAGTACTATATTGGGACTTCTGATAAACGTTTTCCTGATTCGATATTCAGAAATTTCTCAGTTCCTTTCTTAATCATTCCAAGTACATCTTCTCTTACATGAATAGTTGTTGCTCTAAGATTACACTTTTTATCTATCTTTGTATTTACTCAACCTCCTGATTTATTTGAAATAAATTGAAATAAATATTGCGATCGCATCGTACACTGATGTTTATCAGCAGTCAAATTCTAATTTGGTTAGTTTTAATTATTATGTATGGTGTGTTTGCTTTGATTGTGGAGTCTGTGTGCACTCAGGAAAACTCCTGAAAAAGTTACTTTTTGTCCGTCAGTTACAGCTTTAGGATGATTTTTGTACCACACTGATCTACTCTGTCATGCCGGGTTTTGTATTTTTCCGAGGCTAACACCCCAATTCCTGCCACTAATTGGCCTCTTGTTTCATTCAACTGACCGCAAAACTTGCATTTTTGATCAGTTCGGTTTTTAATGATAGTTGCGTTTTAATAATAATTGGTAGTTGCGGGTAATTAGGTTACCCTCCCTTTCTGTTTTTGAGTCTTGAATTTCGTAGCCGTTGAGGGCTGAGATTTTGATCTGTATCAGCTTGCTTGCTGCAGAGACCATATTTGCCTCTTCAAAGGTTTATTCTCCTATTTCGCCTCTAGATTCTTTTTCCCTTTGGATTTTGCTATATCTTTCTTTATTTTCTTTCCAGTTGGTTCATTTGTATATTTAGCTTATTTGCGTATTTCTTTGTTTAATGAATATATCCCCTTTTTCTTTTCATTATTGGTCATCATCTGTAACATTCATTCTCTATATGTTTCAATGTACTTGACCGACACTATCGTAGATGGTTTGTCCGATAATTCAAGTCGTATCAGTCCGTAATCCACCCAGATGTTTGGGTGAGTAAAGA
The DNA here is from genome assembly GCA_963932145.1 of Acanthosepion lycidas. Lineage (NCBI taxonomy): Eukaryota > Metazoa > Mollusca > Cephalopoda > Sepiida > Sepiidae > Acanthosepion > Acanthosepion lycidas. The sequence goes on from OZ010576.1 coordinate 136,936,832, forward strand.
CGATCAAAGTCTGATTAAGGTGGTGATTGTTGTTATATATTAAGAACTTTCTAATCATTGATATATTTTTCTTACTTCAGAAATATTCCTGTTGATTACATTAAACTGTAGGTGACAATTGCTGTGGCCAAAGAGTTTATTACTAATACCTGGTTATATTCTGCCTTTATTAGAGCGCGCACTCTTCAGAAACACTTTTTCTAATATTTTCTTTCATATTGTCATGTTTAATCCCTTGCCATTCATCAACTCCATCTTCATGTTCCAGCTCCTTTATCACACTAAGATAAAAAATCCAACTAAACATGTGGACACCATTTTTCCTATTTTAAAAATTACTTTAGCACATTTATCAACATTTATGTCATCATTAAATTTCTTTACGGTTTTCAACAATCCTCCCAGTTCATTATAATTTTTGGTATATATTAGGTTGGTGCAAAAATAATATCGTTTTGGGGCGTATTTTCTAACGTCAAAAAACGATATTATTTTTGCACCAACCTAATAGTTTAAGATCAACTATTTAAAGAGAGTGATTTATGGTTCTCTGAGCTATCTTATAACCATAGGCAGTTTTTTTGAGCTGAATTGATAGTGGGATAAGGGCAATGCAAAATATGAAAAGAGAAAATGAGTGATCCTGAAAAAAGCATTTATTTTGATGTTATTTGAATTCAGTGTGAGAAGGTTTGCCAATGTTATATTTGATAAAGTTCATTATTACTGGAGATATTTTGAAATTAATGTATTAAGGATCTACGAGTGAAGAATTCAGTCAAATGCTTTTCTCTTGTCTATTCAGGCAGTGCCTGATCTTTTTTTCCTCACATAGCAGTTTTCAAGAGTATTTGTTTTTCAAAAGTTTAATTCAGTTAATTAAAAGCAGGTCTTTGAATCAATAAGAGCCTTTGTGGCAACCATTTTGTTCCGTTGCGAAAATTTTTTTTTTCTATTTGTCTAGCATGTCTTAGCTGCGATAATGAATGACAGGATCTTTTTTATTGTTGAAAAGCAGATTATAGGCCGATAGCTTTTCACGTTCCTGCTTTCATTTGATTTTAAGATATGTTATACCCTCCGCAACTCACTCTGATGTTTTTTTCCTATTTTTCAAAATATCATTGAATAGTTTCATGAGCCAAAACACGTGTAAAAAGGAATGATGACAATATTCGGATGTCCTCATTCTCTTTACTATATTTACTCCAAGTGAATTCTACTTATATGTCAAGATAGATGGTTCTTCTACACATAGCCTGCTTTCCAATCTTTCTATAAAACCTATTATTATTATTATTATTATTATTATTATTGCCTTTAATTTTTGTTGTATAACCATTTCATTCCGGGTCCCAATCAGAGATCTAAGGTCAGAAATAGTTTCATGACGGATCATTTTTATAAAGAAAACCGTAAGGTCACACACATTTTACATAGATAAAGCACTTCATAACGTGTGACCTGTACTTGTGAGTACAATTGTTTTATTTTTTACGGTATGGGCTACTAGGAATCCCTTCAATAGAACTATCGGAATCTTTTTCAATCAGTCCGATGGCTCCAACTACAACTGGAATTATTGATGACGTCATGTGCCACATTTTGTTTTTTATATTCCCACTTGTATTTTGATAGTTTTTCTTTAAATATCTTCAAAAATACATTACAATGTTCAGGGACTGACATATCAATAAGAAAGCACATTGTATTTTTGTGATTTTTGATCATGATGCCTAGGCGATTAGATTTGATTGTTTTTTCTGTGTATATAGTAAAGTTCATTATTATTATTATTATTATTATTATTAACTCTTATTTACTTTAAGTTTATAATATAATTAGCATTCATTTTTCTGTAAATATCAAATACACGTTTACGTATTTTGATAAAATATTTTTCTCATTTGATGATATTCTAAAGAAAGTCCTGAGACTCTTCGAATAAAACTTTGTCCGAATCATCTTAAATATTTCGATTGTGTATTTTCGCAAATAATATTCGTAAGAAAATAGAATTTTTTCAATTGTGCATTTGCAAAAATAAATGTATACTTCTATCATTTACCGTTTTCTCTTCATTCTTTTTATTTGTTCGCTTAATCAGCATTTAACATTAAGTTCTCTTAATATTTTAATTATTATACCCGCATGTAGTCATTCATTTCATATTGAACTCTCTTACCGTTCTTAGTTGAGACAGGGATTCTTCAAAGATAATTATAAATGAGGCGTATGTGGTTAACCACAGCTATTTCTCTTAAGAGCTTTTCAGACATGCACCACATTGAATAGAGGTATGTCCACTTGACACCATTTCACCATCACAGGAAGAATAATAAAATCAGACATACACAGTAATGCCTACAGCAAACACCAAGAATAACAACAATATAGTTACATTTGTTGTATAAAGTGACTACACAGATTTTCTACGCGTAATACCGAATTTTTGTTATTTTCTGGTAGCAAATACAAAATCCTTGCATTGAAGAGGCACCCGAATTTTTCATCTAATATTTGGGCTGAGGTACCATAAAAATAGTCCTGGCTTTGATGAAGTCCTATCAGGAAAGCAACTAAAACATTGGCGAATTAGACACACTTCAGATAAAGAATGAATATACATTACAATCATTCATTTAGAAATTGTTATTTAGGAGTAAAATAACTTGATACTATCTAAAGACAAGGAATTTTCAATTTATTTTACAATTTTTCACACTTTATTTATGGCTATATATATATGTATATATATATATATATATATATTAGGCGCCATTTACATTCCATGCTTTATAGTATTTTAATATTACCCACTATTAATAGTTTAAGTTAATAGTCTTGTTAATGTTTTGTGTGATATGCTGATCGATGAGAGTGCGAATTTCACTTAGAATTCCTCAGTGGCTAAATAATCTACGAGTGTGATGCCTCTGAGGAAATGTAAGAATGATAATTTTTATCTATCTACCTCCTCTCTTTATCTCTCTCTCTCTCTCTACACACACACACACATATATATATGTGTGTATTTTTTATTCCACTACTGTAAAAAGATCAAATCGGGATTAATTATAGCATTGTATTTAAGAGCATTAAGAATCTGCAGCACCCAATACTTATCCAAAGAATAAATATACATAGAAAACTTACACACATATGAGTAAAATAAGAAGCACATTCGACACTCTTTGTTGTTTATGATGAGATTGGAAAAAATGAGCAGTGGAAGCAAACCAATCGATCACTGAAGATTATGGCAATTATGCAGCAGGTACAAGCACGTGTCAGAAATAGTTTACGAAGTTTTGAATAGATTTTAAGAATAAGAAAAATAATGAAGTGTGGAAGGTGTAGTACAAACAACAAGTAAACTTGCAAAAACATTCGAAGTGAATCAACTTGTTTCATACATAAGAGAAGACAAGATATGAGAGATTCCATAAAAATAATATCTAGTTTATTCAATAGGTTATTTCACGATGTAATGCCAAAGTACTCAATAAGCATCAAACTTAATACATTAGTTATCTAATTTAATAGTGAAATCGAAACGATTGGAAGCTTAGTCAGACACAAAGCAAAAGAAACGGAGTTCCCATGCAGATGAAAACCGACTGCACTGAATTAGTCTGACACGAAGACATAGAAGCAGAGTACCCATTATTATTGCATTTATTAATAAAGCAGTAGTCAATGAGGATCGAACACTCTACACGAAGGAATTCTCTTGTGAAATGGTTTTCTGAAAAAAAATATTTTCTCTCTCTCTCTCTCTCTCTCTCTCTCTGGATTATTAAATTAACTAAAGCCTGTGACTTCTTTTGGTTTTCTTTTCTTTTCTGACACTAATATTATGGTTGTTTTAAATGCAAGGTCATTACTTCTTGTGAATTCAGTGGTGTCTCGCAATTCACTATACTTAGAAATCAAATTAAAAACCTCGATACAATGGGAACGGCATTGTCTCCATTTGACAGGATGGTGTGGGTATAAAGAGAACATACTGTACAATATCATCGACTCTGTCAGACGTGAGTGGCAAAATTACGTTCGCATTAACACTTCTCTCATTCACAATTCTTCTTTACTTCAAAATTACGTCCAAATTATGAGAAATTTACATTTCGTGCGTTCACATATGTTGTAGTCCTGGCACTGAATAACTGGATTTTCTCGTAAGACTTCGAGTTTGACGGTCGACTTATTCAAGAACTGAATGATTGAAACTGTGACGAACCTCTATCAAAAGCTCACTGTATTTTCCGATGGTAAAATTAAATAAATAAAAGCAGAACTATTCAGTCCTTTGTAAGACTAAATATTTGATTTTTCTTTTTGTAGCTTGCATAAATTCTTCCCTGTCATATTTTTTTTTTTTTTGACAAAAGTTTGTTTAACACAGTGGATTTTAATTATATATATATATATATATATATATATATATATATATATATATATATATATATATACTTTGGAAAGAACGAACATTAATCCCGAGTTCAAATGCCTCTTAATGAACTGTGTTCCTGATCAAACCGAAATTATAAATAATTACATCGGTCACACTACTATATGTCTATCCACCCGACTCACATTGCTCCTCTCCGATAATAGCTCCATCAGAATCCATTTAAGGACACGCACGCAAACATACCAGAATAAATCCGAAACATGCTACTAAAAAATTCAAGCATAATAACGTCGTCCACATATAAAAAAAATAAAAAATAAAAAATAATGGAAGACTTAATATTAAAAAAGACATAGCCAACACTCAATAATATTAACAATGAATACGTCCACAATGTTCTGCGTTTGGAAAATAAGACATTCCTATAACTCTAGATAAATACACACAACTCATTCCTCCATTTAGAAAGTAAAAATAAAATCATCCTTGATAATGGTTAAAGTAATTTTGAAGTACGTCGCACTGCTGTTGGTAAGAACAGCTTTTCTGTATTAATTAAAGAAGTCTTTAAAGAATTAAAAAAAGTAAAGTTTAATGCCATTTTCGGGCGCGAACGATTTTTAAAAGAATTTTAATTCTTTTTCACTTCTGCAACTGTACGAATGTCCCCAAGAGTTTGTACGAAATAGTACCTAATTACCTCCTTTGACCGTCTGCGCTTCCCTATCGGAAAAATAATATAATATATGATAATTCAATAGCTTAAATTTAAAATAAGTTTTTTAAAAAAATACATCATTGGGTGTAATTAAATATTTTATGACATCAAAACAGGTAAAAAAATGACAAAAACAAACACAAAAATATAATTTTCCTTGTCTTTAATTAAAATATTTTTATAGTTTTTTATGTAAAAGAATTAAATTTATTCATTCTACTAAGTTTAATAAAAGCGAAAAGAATAAACGACATATTTAAAACTACTGGCGATATAGAGTTAAAGATAATTTATGTTTAAACCTAAATAAAAATTTCTTGATTAATGCACTGCTGGTGTTCCATATATTTTAATTTTTAATTTTTTTTATTTTTCATGCGTTTTTTTAAAGTCAGGTGTGAAATTATAAAGTTTCTGTTTTCATTTATCACAGACTCATATGCGTAAATAACTGTTATTTTCATTATGTTTTAAATAAAATGTAGGTAAAAAGTAAGCCTAACTTTTCCAAAGTCCAGTTATTAATCCTTAAATTTACTGATGGATCTAAAACAACTATTAGATTTTTAATCGATTCTTAAATTTGTTGTTTCCATTTTTCGTCTGTAATAGCGATGAGCTACTGAGTGACGAGTGAACATGCCAATTTTTTAAAAATGCCTAGGCATTTTATATACGAACGAAAATTATTTTTTCTAATAATAACAATTAGCATGTAGGTTATTATCTATAAAATAAAACCACAAATTATTATCATCAAAAAAGACATTTAATTTATTTAAAATTTTACGAAATTCAATCATACCATCTGAATTATTTGTTTGCATCGAAAAGAATTATCAATAAATTTGACAACAACAAAAAATAACAAAAAAGAAAACTTTCCTACATATATCAGGTTAAATCCTTAATTAATGAGAATAAATGAAAGTTTGATGTTTTTTAAGAAAATTTACATTTTCATTAACAAATAATAATAATAATAATTATAGTCATCAGAGGAAGAACGAGAAAATAAGAAGTTCTAGTTGTCATCGGAGCACTGGACATTTTGAAGACTTAATCTAATCTAATGACCATCTTTAGTAGATACCAAATGGATGATATAAAATAACTGACTCACGCTCTGAAGAATTCCTTCGTGTAAAGTAACACTCAGCTTCATGGTTGAGTTCTAACACAAAAATAGAGAAATATGAAATAAAAATGATAAAAACTCCATTTCGCTGTTCTGAAAATAATGTCGCACTTTTGCAGACAGGATAAAAAATATTTATGTGTAGCTTTGTTAGGAATATATTCATTATTATTAGCAATAAAAATGTCCACTATGAAATTAACAATTTTTAAACTTCTATCTTGATAGAATTGGAGATTCCAGATTGAAAACTCATGTTAATACTTCAAACAAAATTCTTGGATATAATAAAACAATCATAGAATAATTTTACTATCAGGATCAAATGAAGATTAAACACCAGTGCAAATATTTTGATGATTTATTCAATTGAATGTTAAATGTTCTTTTGTATTATGATGTAAAAGCCATGGTAAATAAAATAAACTATGAAAAAGATGAAAACATTAGATTGAAATATTTTATCGCATTCTCTTGCGAGATGATTATATGCTATGATTATATTTTATATTTTAGTAAATAAGCTTTTTTATGGGCGGGAATTGCAAGCTCCACCCTATACTTTTACATTTTGTACAACCAGCTAAAGGGAGGGAGTGGATATCACTTCTAAATTCAGACTTGTTCTTCTCGTAGACTGGTTGACAATCAAGTTCAAAGAGCCTACTATGTCTTGCCACAGACTACCCACAGCTATGGACGGGGAGAAAGATATGTTCATGCTTATTACAAGGGCATAAATGCGAAGTGAACACAAAATACACCAGCAAGAAATTGAACTTTGCTTGCTGCTTCCATTATCCGTCCCGTTATGCGTTAGATGACTCGTACCTCGAGCGTGTATTTATTTGTTAATATATCTGCCACAGCGCAGTCCGACTCATTGGAGCATTGAAGCGAATGCCATTACGGAATCCCTATGAGAAGATCTAAAGAAAAACTCTCTGATTTACCCATTCATGCAAATTCGAATAATTCTCGTGTTAGCCAACTGAGCCGAGGATTTCAAATCTTAAAAGGAAGAAACTTGAGCATCATCAAATACATGATAATTTTACAGTGAACTGGAATCCCCGAAGATATTCAATAGCAAAAACGGCTTTGTAATGGAGAGTGACTTATAAGTTTCAAAATAGCCTGGCCAATATTTAGGCCTTACTAGTTCGGACGCCTGGCAAAATTAACAGCATTCTTTTGGGGACCTTACTGCTAAGGACATTTGCCAAAGAGCAATGGATACCAAGCTTCTTTCACAAATTATTTCCTTGAGTCTTGAATTCGATCCTCACCATGAGCTATATCTCTGGGCCTTATGCACAAAGCCAAGCCAAGCTTAATAAATATTTATATTGGATTATTGTAGATTTCATATTGATATCAACGGTATCTGTCTATGTTTCTAAGATGAGGTATTATGCACACTTTACATATTTCGGACCGGGTATTGAACTCACAACTCTTTTTTGATCTTGTCACTGGAGCTAAGCAACGACTTTATCCACTGTGCCATGTGTCCTCGAGGTTGGTTAGATCCAGTGACAACACCGAAAGAGTTGTGAGTTCAATAGCTGGATAAGGCAGCGGAGAAATTGGAGAGGGTAATTAAGTGGAGATAACTGATAACTGACATCAATTAAACATGGCACGTGAAACTAGAACAGTCTACCCCAGTGAGTGAAATAAAGGGTTCAGTTCGACATTCCAACTACCTGAAGAAGGCCGGAGTGTACAACGGCCGAAACGTTGTAATAAATATGGCGACAAAGATGAGGACAATAGTCCGAATAATGTAAATAGTGATATCAACGGTCATCTAAAAGCCTGGATTTCGAGTAATGATTTTCAAATAAGCATTTCCTTTTACTTGTAAGACTGGCGCAATACAATATTATTTTCCCTCACATGACCCAGTAATATAATAAGCTTAATTAAATATCTGAACACTTAAGAGTTAAGTGACGATGAAGAACTATTAGGACTCTTGATAGTGTAGTACGTTTGCTCCTAACCGGGTGCTCTCCTCTTATGGCTTCGTTCCAGACTAAGTTGAATAACAAATGCACCAATTACACTGCAATTTTTAGCTTTGGCTAGTGAGTTATTGTTGTAGCTGGTATTCTCTCTCTCTGTAACAAACTTTGATCTGTGGAAATGAATTCCCTCTAAAAATCAGTTGTTTTTTTTTGTTTTTTTTTCTCCTTCACGATATTCACATCTGCTTTTATCAATCTCTTTGTATTTTGTTAATGCACAAGGGAATTGATATATGTTCAGCGTTGGGTGGGCTAAATATTTGGGGTCAGCTGTTTAAGACATTGGTTCTTTAACTAGTCATGGTAGGACGAAACAAAAATTGTAGATGATTATTTTTAGCAACTCTACATGGATGAAATTTTCACGTTGGTATTACCATGGCCTTTAGCATAATACATAAAATGAAGTGCAATGTTTCTCGGAAACTTATTCTACAACATCATCTTCTGATAATTAATGTCTTGATATGAACATGTTATAAATTTGAACCAATGAACTGGGCATCTAGACTTTAGGGATTCACCTTCGTATTCCATATTACTAGGGTTGTTTATGCATGTATTATTTATATCTTAAGCAGTAGTGATATTAAAATGTTGAATTGAATGTCTGTCCTTTTGTATAGAATAGTGTAAAGACACACACACACACATATATATATATATATATATATATATATATATATATATATATATATATATATATATGTGTGTGTGTGTGTGTGTGTGTGTGTGTGTATTTTGGTAGCATTTATTTATTGAGACATATTTTACTGAATAATTTAGACAAGTTTTTCTTCTTATTTTCAGTTTTGATGGCATTATTAAAGGAAAAGAGAAACACTACTATTAAACAAAAACAACTCTCTCGACACCTCATAACTTAGTTACCTGCCCTGAAGCGTTACTCAGCTAATTTGCACCAAATTCACCGTTAATTTACTAGTAAAAAATTAATTCTAAGTTAAACACAGCAATTTTATCTTTGAAAATGATGAACACTATTATATTTGTCTTAAAAAACAACAACACCGTGATGATGACATCGTGTTAATGTCGAAAGTACTCGGAATAAATAATATGTATCAACACGGTAATTTTCTCCTTCATATAATAATGTCACCAAAAAGCTTCTCCGTGAATATAAAAGGATCCGATTGAAAATAAGTAGACAAAACTTGCCTAAATTATTCAATGAAATATGTCTCATATATATATATATATATATATATATATATATATATATATATATATACTATCACTTCACCGCAAGCAAGGTAATAAAGCCACAAATATGCAAGGGGTTATTGCTAGTGAAAATAAATGAGGTAAAAAAAAGAACAGGAAAAAGAAGACGGAAAATGGTGAGTTATATTGCGTTTAAATTTTTTAAGTTCGTATTTGACAGTAAAGCAAGTTATCGTGAGTGCTACATGCGAGAATTGCGAGAAAAGAAACGATGAGCATAGAAGGTTGAAACTAGCAATTTCAACAAATAATTTCACTGTTGACTTATCTTCCAATCTAGTACTTCATTTAAATTCGTGAATTCGATGTACCAACGAGTACAGCTCATCAGAACAATCACCGTGAAAATATTTATAGAAAAGGCGGAGGGAGACTACGTTATAGCAGCGGCGAGTGAGTGAAGACGAAATGCCAAATTCAAGAAGTTACTGATTCTTTGGATTTTGTCAAGAATTTCTAGACACATAGCAGAAGTGCTGCAGCAGATGTAGCAGAAAAATTCAATACGTTAACGAATATTACAATCATAAATGTTCTGGCGAGAAAAATTGTACAGAAAGACGTAGTGAACTAACTTATCTTGCTGCAGACGAAGTAATACAATAATAATTCCATTTCATGTCAGTGGAAAACGTGAGACCAATGAGGAGTAATAAGTTGCTCTGCTGGAGGTTAACATCAACCATCTTGAAGGGAGGTTAGCATCAATCATGCTGATGGAAGGCAACATGAAATAGAGAGCAGTTTCATTTTTGAGATGTTAAAATTAACAAACCACATCTTGTCCCAGTTACCAATAGACTGAAGGTCATTTTTGAGTTCACTTTTCAATTTGATTTTATTCAACCGATAGTTTTGTCTTCAGCATAAATACAGAGTTGAGAGTTGATGATATCAGGAATGTCGTTAATGAAAAGAACGAACACAGTATGTACAAGAATATAAGCCTGGGGTACACTTGCATTAATGCAACATGTTCAAGAAGAGTGGCTGTTGACAACAAATTTCATTATGCGCTTTGATAAGAAAGATTGAATAAAATCAAAACAACGTCCAGAAACTCTTCAATCTGTGAAGAAGATCAACAGGCAGTATATATATATATATATATATATATATATATATATATATATATAGTTTGTCAGGGTCCCAAAAGCACTTGAAGTGTCTACTAGCAGAAAACATGCGGCCTTAATATCCTTATCCCCGCCGTTTATATTTATATACGCTCTATCTCTGATATTGAGCAATCTTCCCCATAAATAAAAAAAATAAATAAATTCTACTCAGATACGGGTAACCACTAATGACGAGTCTCCAAACACACAAAGACACACGCACACTACTTCTGACATATCTCGTGCTCATACTATAGTCGATCATGACCTGGCATCTAAACTTCAGCCATCGACGTGTCATCGCTTCCAACTGTCTTTTCTACAAATATTTTCATGGCAATTATTCTGATGAGTTCTTCTCCTTAGTGGCTCAAATTAAGCCTAGATTGCCAACTAGCTCTCACCGTTTTAATGTTCAACGAGTTTGATGCATTCTAATATTTATTCTTGCACTTCTCGCCTGTGGAAATCGATTCTGTTTTTTAGCATTTCCTGTCACCTACAATCATCAAAAATTTAAATATAACGTCAATCGCCATCTTCTCCTTCTTGAATCCTTTTCTTTTAATATATTTTCTCTGACTCCTCCTCACTAAAGTCTTTAGACTCTCTTTCACTCTCTGGAACAACTTGCATCTTAGTGTTATTATGGCCTTATATATATATATATATATATATATATATATATATATATATATGTGTGTGTGTGTGTGTGTGTGTGTGTGCGTGCGCAAATGAAATGAGAAAGAATCAAATATAAATTCAAATGTTTACAACATTAATTTTAAAACAGGGTTGAATACAATAGCAGAGTGTTAATTATTTCTTATATGTAAAACGCTACATAAATGCATTCATATTTCGATTCATATCATCTCCTCAGTCGGTGGTAAATGAGGGTTATTACAATTTTTTTCCTTTTCTAATTGCAATAACCATCATTTTCCTGCAGGAATATTTTAAATCACAAGAACATCTGGATATATATATATATATATATATATATATATATATATATATATATATATATAACTTGACGTCTATAGAGGACAGAGAAAAAGATTGTTACATTTCTTATTCCTGTATTGTGAAAAAAAAAACCAACATTTGTAACATGAGGTTCATCTGCAGCAAACTGAATTACTGATAATGTCTATGCTTCAGTACCGAAACCATGTTTGATCCTAAGGTCATCTTCTGCTAAATGATTTATTCGAGGCAATGCTGCTATTTTTGCTGTTTACATATATAGTTATTTCTAAAAAATGAATATATATATATATGATCATTTGACATAAAATTTAAAACAGTTCATTACATAGTATGCGTACAGATAATTACACCTCTCATGTAGGTAGATAAGTACTTCACATGTACACACAAACCTACTTACATAAATATTCAGCCATTAATAATTCTGTCTGATGTCATCAGATATTGCATTTTTTTAATACTTCCTCATTCTATCAGGCAATTCATCAACCCACATTTTCACTCTAAGCGTCTTCACTCGCCTGCTTCTAATGTCAACAACTTTATTTTATGGAAGCTTAGAAGTAATAATTTTAAAAACGATATTTTTATCACTTTTCTTTGATTTTGCTTTTTGTATAATTTGCGAAAATGACTTCTCCAAACGTTTGAGTGCTGTCTTCGCCGACATAAAACATTGCTATCGCTGCAGTACGCTAAGTCACGTGGTCACTCAGATTGCTCATCTAACAATTTTGAAATTTGTCCGTTTTTATTGTAAAACAAAGGATTTATTTGTTTTTTTTTTTTTTTTTTGGTGGGGGGGTTTGTCTGTAGGAGCGAACTCAATTCACGAGAGGTCACTACTGAGAGATTAGTTATTATCTCAAATAAATAAAATAACACATTCCCTTAGTGAATGCAATGAAGAAATCAATCAAAATAAAAACGGCTCTTCAAGTCATGTTTAAAGAAAACAAAAACAACGTAGACAAACATTTCTCACTGATGTATTTGTTGTTTTTAAAAACCTGCCGTGAAATGATTTTCATAATATAAAAGACAACGAAAGGTATTAAATAGATATTTATAAATTATCAATATTTTTAAATTGAAAGCAACTGTGAGGCAAAAATTGCTTTGGTTCGAGTGGTTGATTTTTATAATGAACATAAATTTCAAGTTTTCCGTCCTTTGTAATTACATTTAAGATAAAAATAAAACTAATTCCGAAACAATTTGATAATTTATTTTAATTATTTTTCATATGCAAACAATTTGTGAAATTTTGTCAAGAAAATTAAATGTGTAAAATTATTTTTATCAAGGTTGTATATAAGTATATTTCGATGTGTAAAAATGATAAAATCAAAAAAAAGTATATATCATGTATATATCAAGTAATTACGCCAGTGGAATGCACTGAACGGCCGTTTCGAACTATTTTGGGACTCATCAGTATTGTGCATCCACTACTGAGAAGCAAACCGGGATCGTTACGCTACAACGGACACGTCATCCCCACTGGACGAACTGGCCTCGGTAACGAAGAGGCAACTAACTAGAGTCAATATAGCGCTGCTCTTCACAAATTCTGTGGCGTAAGTCATCCGAGTTTCCCTAATCCAACGGACTGTACCCTCATGAACTACACCATCGAGTACATTAGAAGCCAGTTCAAGCAAGGATATACAAGTGAAATTTTATTTTTAAGAGGATTTGAATAATCAGATTAAAGAAATTCATCAAATCTAGAAGAATCCTCAGCAGAATGCAGATTACACTGGACAGGCGTTTCATCCTATTTTGGGACCCATCAGCAGTGTGCATCCATATATATATATATATATATATATGTATCCTTGTGCAGGTATGCAGAAAATAGAAAAGAACACGTTGGGTGCATAATCCGGGGTTCCTTAGTATTTTTGTTTTTATTTTTAAAAAACAGTGCTCCATACAGAAGTAGAGCTTATATTATAATAATATTTTTTGTTTAAAAATATGATTCCTTCGCTACATAAGAGTTCTCATGTTTCAAAAACGTGAGCCGAAATCATCCAAATAATTAATAAAATTAAGTTGGATTGAGGTGTTTAGTCACGTTTCATCTTCAAGCGAAATTTTAGGAATAAGCTATCTCTCGGTTTACGTGTGTTTTTACAGAATTTGTTATTGTGGGAGTGGCTATACTATTTTCATTCTTTAAGTGGTCAGGGAGTTAATTCTTATCAGTAGATTCATCATCCTCTGAGAGGTTTTGCTAAGGTTGGGTAGGGTATCCATTTCAAGGCTAATGTTTACGGTCATCCCTTAGTTGGTTCCCAGTGAAGGATATTTTTATGGCGCGCCGACAGTCGTTCTGTGTCTGGAGAATTGTCTCTTATTCTTGTCTATCTGATTATCTATTTATTTATTTGTTTATTTAAGTGAGTGTTTAATATACAGATCGCTTTGCATTGAATTTCGTTTTTTTTTTTTTTTTTTTTTTTTTTTTTTTTTTATGACGACAAAAAGGGGTTTTTCTTATTTAAGGGTTTGGCTGAGCTTTTTAGAATTTTACTTAGCTATGTTTTTTTTTTTTTTTTTTTTTTTTTTTTTTATGCTAATTATCTAATGCGAAAGTCTGTTGATGTCGGCAAAAAACCGTTAACTCCTGCCTATGGTTTAATAATTTTTCATTATTTAGGAATTTAATGATGTGTAGTTTTTCCTGTAAGCATAAGAGGCATGGGTCATCCCAGGTTCTACAGGTTCTTGCTCTATTTACTATTTTCCATTTTACTTTTGGTGTTTTATTCGTTTCCTTTAGGTGCCAGAAATATTGGGATAGAGATGTCTGATTTCTATTTTGAATATTGTTGAAAGAGCTCTTGTGTTGTCTCCATCTAATTTTAAAATTATTCTTTGTTGATCCTATGTATATCCTATCAGTGTTAGGGCTCTCAATGGATGAGATAGTGCATTGGTATACCACGGATTTTGTGAGGCATTTATTTTCCAACGGGCAGTTTTTAGGGTTTCTACAATCGCATAATTTTTCGTTATTTTTATCTAGTTTTAGTTTATGTGTTTTATTACTGTTTTGGTATGCGTGTTTTTCTAGGATTTTCTTATTGTGTCTTTTTATGATTCTTTCTATATTTTCAGTGCAGCTGTAACTTAGTTTCAATGTGTTTTTGTTAAAGATGTTGCTAAGTTTGCTATTAGTGGGAAAGTGCTTTTCAATTAAAGCTAGGAACTTATGGCCTAGTTTGGTGCTGACCATTTGGTTGTACGGTGGGGTATACCAGATGATTTTTCTTTTCCTGTTTCTCTTATTATTGGTACTAACGTTTCTATAGGTTATGTCAAAGTTTTTGTATCCGCTGTTTTTCAGGGCTGTGTTGTAAAAACTACTGTGCTGTTGGAATATTTCTTTATTTGCTGAGTTCATACTTATTCTTTTCTCTATTGATGTGGGTATATGCTTAATTATAGATGGGGGGTGGTTTGACTTAGGATGTACGTACAAGGGATTAGTGTTAGGTTTTCTGTAAGGTAGGTGAACGTTGTTAGTTAAGTCTAGGGTTACGTCTAGGAAGTTTACTTTTTTTAATTTAGTGTTGACTGTTGTTTTTAAATTTAGTTTCCCGAATTCATTGTAAATTACCTTTCTAATTTTCTCTGTTTTAAAGCTTGTGGAGCTCCTCACTACCATGAGCCCGTCATCTCTGTACAGCCCGATGTCCCCCACGTCCAGTTCACGGTGGGCGGTTAGGTTGTACAGTATAAATAGACCTACAAGGTCCGAAGAAATAAATGAACATTGAAGCTAACACTGAGATGCCACAGACTGTTTCATTCTAGACACAATCATCAGGTCACATGTGTTGGGTTTTCTCGACTGTTTATATATACGAGTCAGTGATGTATTGTGGGTAGTCCATTCTAACAATTATTATGGCGCACGTGGTTTGTTTATTTATTTGGATTAATTTATTTTAATTTTTCATTTATTTTATATATTTCTAATTATTCTTTTCGGTTTTCGATGTTTTAGTACCGTAGTAAACATTTTTTGAGATGAGTTCTGATCGTTTATTTAGTAGCTTGTTTTGGTTTGGGGAGGTCATTAAAGCTATTTTTCGTCCAATTTTTGGATTGATTGTTGTAATCTATTTTAACGGTTTTTTGGCGAGGGTGGTTTGTTAATTTGTAATTTATTTACCTTATTTATTTATTTGGATTTATTATTTTTACTTGTTTTTTCTTATTTATTTTTTAAAATTTTATTTATTCTTTTCAGTCTTTTCTAACTGTTATTATACCGGGAGTGGTTTGTTAATTGCACAAAAATATCTTTCACAAATAGTAAATACGTGAACAACACAAAGCTTTCTAAGTATATATGGGAAATTAAAAACAAAACGCAAATCACACCAAAAATATCTTGGAAAATAAGGAAAACAATATCAGCCTACAACAATAAATCCAAAAATTGCAAACTTTGCTTGGAGGAAAAAATAGCTGTTATTACCTTCCCAGACCAAAACAAACAACTAAGTAAACGATCAGAACTCAACTCAAAGTGGACATGAAAACTAATTTTTAATGCGTTACTTAAAAATCGAAAAGAGTAAATAAAAATAAAATAAAAACAAGTAAAATAAATTAATCCAAGCAAATAAACAAATTAACAAATCACTCCCGCCATAACAACCGTTAGAATAGATTGAAAATAATAAATAAACAGAAAAAAGAAAAACAAGTAAAAAAAACCAAACCAATAAATTAAGTAAATAATAAACAAATTAACAAACCACTCACGTTAGAATAGACAACAACAATCAATCCAAAAATGGAAGAAAAATAACTATAATTACCTTCTCAAAACCAAAACAAACTACTATATAAGCGATCAGAACTCATCTAAAAAATTTTGCTAATAAAATTCGAAAACCGAAAAGAATAAATAAAAATATATAAAATAAAAATAAATAAGAAAAAACAAGTAAAACAAATTAGTCCAAATAAACATATAAACAAATAAACAATAAACAAATTAACAAACCGCTCCCGCCCAAATAACCTTTAGAATAGACTGAAAGAATAAATGAAAATAAATAAGACAAAACAAGTAAAAATAAATCCAAATGAATAAATAAACAAAATGAATAATAAACAAACCACTCCCGCCCAAATAATCGTTAGAATAGACTACCACAATCAATCCAAAAATTGGACGAAATATAGCTTTAATTACCTTCCCAGACCAAAACAAACTACAAAATAAACGATCAGAACTCATTTCAATTTTCTTATTACGTTACTAAAACATCGAACACCGAAAAGTGTAAATAAAATATATAAAATAAAAATAAATAAGAAACAAGTAAAATAAATTAATCCAAATAAACAAACAAACCACTAACGCCAAAATAAACGTTTGAATGAACTATCCCCATTACTCCACTGACCCATATATATAAACAGTCAAGAAAAAAAAAAACAACACATGTGGCCTGATGATTGCGTCTAGCATGAAACTGTCTGTTGCCTATGCATGTTTATTTCAGTGTTCATTTTCATATTTACATACGATCTATCTCTGATATTTAGTATTTTATCCCATAAATATAGCATACCTTAAAACTATATTTCTTCATTCATATATATATATATATATATATATATATATATATATATATATATATATAAAACATAACATCAATAACATCAGAATTGATGAAAAAATATTTTGTGTAACAAATTTCTCTTGGAAAGTTACCTTCTTACTTTAGTGCTAAATACTAGTCGCAAAGATCGAATATTATTATACAGTGAAAAATTCAAATCAAAATTCACTTAATAACTACATTTCAAACTTTATATATGTCCGTATTGTCTATACACCTGTTTCTATACGACTAAATGCATGAAATAAATATTTAAAACCGATTGGGATCAATCATTATTTGATCAACAATGATAAAGTTTGAATAATTCGGTGTTTATTTGCATCAACGTATGACTGAGACATAAACGAACATTCATAAGTTCAAAAACACCGAGGAAGGGAATGATAAACGAAGACAATTTTCTGGTGTAACGTGGCGGGCCTGCAAATGTCAAGCAAAATTTTCAAACGTATTTATCAATTCAGATTATTTTTCATTCTTCTCGAAGCATATATAAACTTTTACAGATATCTTGCTTATGCATTCCGTTTTTTGGACATATTGTTGTTGCTTTTTTCTAGGGAGTCTTTCATATTCTTTTTGTTATTTTTTAACATTTGAACAATGATAATAAATATATTGTTCCAGAAGGTGATTGGCGCCTCGGCATGCGATAATCATTAGCGAGACTCATCTGGTTGATCGTTAATACTGAATTGATAGTTCCATCCTCATTGATGGCTTTTGTCACAAGGCTTGTGATAAAAGTGATATTAATGAATAACAACAAATCCAAGATATTCTTTGTCTGACAAACCTGAATGTGAATCTATATTCCCAAATAAAATGCCACGTATTTATTTTACTGATACTTACTTATCGAAAGGTTACTAGTGCACCTAGTGAGAATCGAACTCGCGTGCTATTCTGAAGTCCCAACCCCAAATAAGCATTCTATTCCTCGGTATTGCTTCTAATATATTTTAAAATAATTATATTGAATGGATGGATAAACAGCAGATAGATAGATAGATAGATAGATAGATAGATAGAAAGAAAAGACTGCAGTCTAGTAGGAAGAAAGATATTAACATAAGAACTGATTAAAAGAGAAAACGAAATTAGTCCCCCTGCGATAGATATAAATGAGACTGAAATGACGCTACTCACAGAAATAAGAATTATTTAGCTGCTACAATAACACAAGAGACAAACTGGGAAGTTCAAATTCTCTAGAGGAGTCAAACTCTATAACAGTATGTTACTAACGTGAAGTACCCGAAAATAACTTGTCCTTAAATTATTGCTTCTCGTTAGAAATGGTTGTATTGGATGAGTGTAGTCTAAAGAGTTGCTACTTATAAAAACCCCGAAATAGACAGAAAGGAAG
Organism: Acanthosepion lycidas; assembly: GCA_963932145.1. NCBI lineage: Eukaryota > Metazoa > Mollusca > Cephalopoda > Sepiida > Sepiidae > Acanthosepion > Acanthosepion lycidas. Next base: position 136,955,526 of record OZ010576.1, read on the forward strand.
TAAGAAGAAACTGATAGATAATCTTATTTCCTGTTTTCTGTCTGATCATGTCTGATAATGTCTTTATTTCTGGATAGACAAATCGACAGAGAAGATCAGCCAAAAGAAAACATAAACAATAATAAAATGAAGACATATTGATAAAATTCAGATTCATAATAATTGACTGAGTGAAAGACTGATTTTGTCACACATAAAGGGAAACCCATGAGCACAGAACAAAAAAAAAAAAGACGAATCGGCCGAATGTGAGTGACGATATGAATAGATTGAAATATTCAAGTGGTTGACTTCCTCACACGTTTTCCCAGTAACCCTGGCTGACAAGGTTCTCTTCTCGATCTTCTTTTTACGTCTACCACTGGCTCCTACTATGCAGCACTGCCCTCTTGGCAACTCTGATCATGCTGTTACGTTTGTAAACATCTCTTTCCTCTCCCCCACTAGCCAAGAACCTCCTACCAATAGAATATTCTTCTCTTATCAAAGAGCAGATTGGGACTCGTTCCGTAATTTCCTTCGCGACGTCCTTTGGGATTAAGTTTTTAATCATCCTGTCCAAAAATGCGCGTCTGAGGTCTCCGCCTGTGAGAAAGCCGGCATCGATGCTTTCATTCCAGCAATGAAATACGAAGTTAAACTGCGTTCATCTCCTTGGTTCTCACCTGCACGCTCGGCCGCTATAGCCCAAAGAATCACTTCTTCCGGCTGTTTAGAGCGACACGACTGATTACAACAGACCTCTCTTTGACTCTGCTCGTAATGAAGCGAAGTTACAACGCAAGTTCAGATATTAGCGGCTCTACAAGAGTGTGCTGAACAACAGCATATCCTCAATCTCTCTTCTATTCAATCAATTTGAAGTCCTGATATCTACAGCAGATAAGTTCGAATGCGTCACTCAGAAATTCTCTTCCAACTCAAGAGTCGACACATTTGGAGTGCTCATACCTGATTCCCCAACTAGACATTAAGCTTTACTGAGTGATATTCTCATAACACAGTCACTGGTTTCGGGCATCATTTCTAAATTTGACTCCCATAAAGCAAGTGGAGGTGACGGCCCCCAGCTGTCGTCTTAAAGAAATGTGCCCCGGAGTTGGCTCCAGTTCTCTCTAAACTCTACAATTTTTGTTTCGCTGCTTCCTACTTTCCAGCTTGTTGGAAGTCCTCCACTGTAGTTCCTGTTTTTAAGAACTCTGGAGAACCTTCTGACCCCGTTAACTATCGTTCTATAAGTCTTACAACTTTTGAGCAAAGTATTCGACGCTTTAATCAATGCTGAAGTGGTAATGCATCTTACTTCTCACAACCTACTTTTTTCCGTTTTTTTCCCGCTCTACCGCTGACGTGCTTACCGCCATCATTGAATATGGATATCAAGCTCTTGATAACAACGACGAAGTTCGGACTGTAGCTCTAAATATCTCAAAGGCGTTTGACAGGGTTTGACATGCTGGTCTTCTACGTAAGCTTCAGGGCTACTGTATTACAGGAGGATTGTTTGATTTAATCCAATCATTTCTATCAAATTGTGAAATGAATGTCGTTCTGAACGGGCTTACTTCCAGATTCTTTCATACAAACGTGGGTGTCCCCCAAAGCTATATCCTGCATCTTATGCTGTTTCTGATCTTCAATGATCTTCCTGATGTCATCAGTTCCCAAGTAAGCATTTATGCAGCTGAAGCTATCATTTACTCCTGTCTCAACAGCAAATCCGTCAGAGCTGACAAAGTGACCGCCAATCGATGGTTAACTGAGTCAGGAAATGACTTGTAAATTTTAATGCCTTCAAAACTTAAATGCTCTCATTTCACCACACCATAAAGAAACTTCCCAGTACTCAACCAGCATTGCTGATAATCGGCTCCGGGAGAGCGTCTCACTGCGCCTTGTTGACCACACGTTTTTCAACTGACTTAAAATGGAACAACTACATTGAATAAATAGCTGCATCTACTGCAAGGAAAGTTGGTTTCGTTGTGTCGTGGTAGGTTTTTCTCATCAGAGTCCATCTTGCAGATTTACAAATCTACTATTCGTCCTTGTACTGAATATTGTTGCCATATCTGATCTGCTGCCCCTGATTTTCATCTCGAGGTTCTGGACAAAATCCAAAAGAAAAATCTGCAATATAATTGATACTAACTTGGCTTCAGTCACTTTCTCACAGACGTGATGTGGCTTTCCACTGTTTTTTCTAGGCATATTTGACTGGCAACTGATCTGACGAGCTTTTTTCCATGGTGCCCCGACTACATGAATTTAAGCGTGCTACTTGAATGGCATTTAAGTCCCACACGTTTACTGTTGAAATAGTTAAATATAACCGCCACTTATAGTCCAACAGTTTCTTTTCTCGTACTTCACGATAGTGGAACTCCTCTCCGTTTACTTGTTTCCCTGAAAACTACAATCTTCAAAACTGTAAATGCAACATCAATCATCTTCAATCGTCTTGAACCCCGTTCATCATTTATCCTTTCCTCAATCCCCCCCTATACCCAGTCTCCTTTCGCTTACTCTCACTCTGTATGAGTTGCATTCGAACATTGTCTGGGGGTGAAAGAATTAAAAAATAAGATAACTAGAAATAATACTATAAATACGAATGTTACCGAACGAAAGAAGAATCAAACGACAGAAGGAAAATACAGTCTGCGGCAGAAATACCTCCCACATAATGGTAAGACATTAAGTACATGACGACACCATTATTATTATTATTATTGTTTTATTGTTGTTGATGTTGTTGCTTTTGTTGTTCTTGGATGTGGTGTTTTCTCCGAGAATATTACAAATTATAATAATAATTTTTATCTATATTTATTTTGATGGTGAATGAATAATCTTGTCGTTGCTTTTGCTCCGTTCATCTCATCACATGTCACACACAATGTGCTTTCGAATACCTTTTGTTAGTGGAAAACTTATTACAATTATATATTAAACTTAGTTTATTGAGAGAATGCCACAAGCGTAGGAGCTTGCACTAGGAATC
>OZ010576.1:136975280-136982780 GCA_963932145.1 Acanthosepion lycidas
ATTTTCTTCTGAACCATTACAGGATTTCCTGGACTGACTGACATGTGTGTCAATTTTATGTCGATACTTTCTTCAGTTCTCTTATAAAATTTAGAAACTAGTATATATATATATATATATTTCATTCTTATTAATATTATTATTGTTGTTGTTGTTATTACATAAGTCTTATTATTTTTCTCTTTATCATGCACGTATGAACAATTAATTTACGCTTCGTTTAGCGTTTGTGGTAATATAATTAATCTTTTGTTAGAAAAAACGTCAATTTGAGATTCTATCTACGTTCTCCTAATGATTTTTTTTTTAAATCATTAATCTATAGTGATATATCGACGGTTATTTATTTATAATTAAACACTGCGGTAATCAATGGGAATCTTATTCTACAATTAAGTCATTTTTCGAACATTTCCCAACTTTGATATTTCCTTTAATTTATAATGGGGCTGATGAAAACATACGATGATATCGTTATAACTATGAATTTCTGTGACTTTATATATGTGTATATATATGTATATATTTTATTTATTGATTTAAGATATAAATGAATAACTTAAAAGTATCGTATTCTCTGTGAATATAATTATCCCTATGTTATAGAAGCCTATATGTTTAAAACTTTCATTCCTTAAATATATGTATACAATGCACACTTATATATATCATATCTGTCTGTCTGTCTCTCTCTCATATATATATATATATATATATATATATATATATATATATATATATATATATATATATATATTCATTTGTATGGATATGAGTGTGTCCCTGGTTTTCATGCTTTTGCAATCGTCAGACAAACTGCAGAAAAGGCATGAAATGCAGGGGCACAAACTCGTATCCATACAATTGAAACGCTTTCCACTAAGTACTGCACAGACAAAATTATATGTATGTGTGTGAGAGAGAGAGAGTGTGTGTGTGTGTGCGTGTGAGTGCTTCATTGAATTTGACGGACAAGAAAAATTTGTAAGATTTTATTTTAATGTTCTTACAGTTTTCCTTTTATAGCAAATGATTTTACTTGAAATAAAATTGTGTACAAGAAATACTGATTACGAAATATACAATATATATATATATATATATATATATATATATATATATATAACACACTGATTGTAGATATAATAAAACAGAGTAAATATTTATACTAAAAAGACATATCTGTTCCTCACCGCTCAACATCGCTTAAATTTTCATGAACATGTTAATTTAGTAATCGTCTCGCACAAATTAACACTATCCGACATAACATTTTTTATTGATACGCGCGATATATATATATATATATATATATATACGTGAAATTCTGCTGAAATTTTCTTTGTGCTACTCATTTGCAAAATCCGATCTGAACAAACATCAGTTGTAGGGACAGGTGTTTCTTTGTTAGGCGAACAACTTTTCAGCATTACCTCATATAGTATTATTATTTTATTTGAATTGAATTGAAAATGTAATTTGTAATTGCTAATATCAATGCCGAAAAAAAATCTGTTTTTAATGATATGAAAAGATTTTTAAATGTTTATGAAAAAATCGAATTTTTTTTTTAAATATATAATGTAATATAAAATATATATGTTCTATTACATTCTATATATATATATATATATATATTATATAGTGAAAGTAAAAGATTGTCATCAATGTTTTTTCTCTCGTTTTCTTTCAGATTTTAAGAAAATGTATATTTTAAATTGTTATTTATAATAATTAATTAAAAGTGCTTTTACACTAAAGCAACAATTGCTGCTATCGTCACCATTAACGTCAATATCGGATAAACATGATCAAATTAATACTTTTTCAATTTATTAATCTCTTTATTCTGAAGCAATGAATAAATTAAAATAATTTCAAATATATATAAAATATTTTAAATATATTTTTGTGTTGGGCTTAGACAGACTGTACTAGACAAACAATTGGTCTAATTGGACGAAAATGCTAGGCACCTGTATATGTTTAATAAATACAAGAATAATAATTACTGATTAGAGAAAAAGAAAAGAAGAATACGAACAATCAGACATGAAATCAGAATCTGTACTTTTTTTTGTTACCACAAATAGCATTGATTAAGATTGCTTTAATATTTTGATGCAGATTTTATATTTCCTCTGCTAAAAGATTAAGTTGGAAAAAAAATCCTACCTTTTAAGCGTAGACTGAAATTCATCGATCGAAATACGATAGTCTTCAAAATATTAATAAAATAATTATTAAAATGTTGTTTAAATGGAGGAAAAAAATTATATATCATTGACTATATATATATATATATATATATATATATATATATATATATATATGTGTGTGTGTGTGTGTGTGTGTGTGGAGAGAGAGAGAATATTGCACATTGAGTGCTGGTGCTAATAAAATAGTGCTCACTGTATAGTAATAGATCTATATTAATAACAAATATACACGTATATTTAAATAGGAGATTTTATAAAAAATAAAGAATTGCGTTGTAAATCAAATTTTTACATAATTAATGTAGAGAAATATTGATGTACTTATGCATATGTCTATATTTGTATACTTGTCAATGTATATAGCTAGTAAGCTCTCTCCTTCTGTGCATATAACAATAATTATATATATATATATATATATATATATATATATATATATATATATATATATATATATATATATATAGAGAGAGAGAGAGAGAGAGAGGATAAAAAATCTACTTAGGCGATGCGTTTCGTCCACTGATAGACTTTATCAAGATAATATGTATAGTTTTTCCTCTTGTCTCTTTTTATTCATTTTGTCTCATTTACAGATACACTCCATCTGAGTATATGTACATGTGTGCGTTTATACATGCGTGTGAGTGTATGTATAAGGCCCATTTTTTAAAACCTATCATATAACATTAAAAAAGTCAGTCCTTTATTTTAAATCTACAATTGCAAAAAGCGAACAATTTTACATGTCCACATTACCGTAAGAGTAATTAGCTTCAAGCTGTTGAGGTCACAGAGGGCAAGAGCGGTTATCTCTCGTTTATTTTGTTCACCACCTTTTGTATGTCAGGACCATATAGTCTGTACAGAGGTTTGTGGGTGTAAACAACAGACACACATTACACGTTATTTAAATGCATTTTTGTTGCTTCTTGTGTAACTTCCATTTTTGCATCGATTTATTTCGCACAGAAAAGTAAGTTTTTAAAATTCGTTATTTTATCAATAAACAAATGTAGATAAAATGTGGGCGGGATAAATTTAAAGAACGTTGATGAATTATAAAACGAATTATTTAGTCAAAGCAAAGAGAACATGAATTTGAATGTTTTTAAATACTAATAATTTAAATAAAAAAATTAAATGATTTAATTACAAGATTACATATCCTTAAAAAAATGAGAACAGCCAAAGTTAAGTAATTTTGTAATTGCAATTATAAACATAAAATTGTATTTCTTTAACTTAGCGAAAAACCCCACTTCATAGAGATGGGTGACAACATTACCAATAGAATCCACGCCTTTTTATGTACTGAAATATTAAGGTAGAGGGAAAAAATTGTAATATATACACAATATATATCTAAGTATGTATGTTTATGTGTGTTCGTATTCGTGTGCCTGCATGTATGTGTGTGTGTGTGTGTGTGTTCGTGTGCGTTTTATATCTATGAGCAGAGCACCTTTTATGGGTGGTTATCTTGTTTTCTTTTATCACAGACATTAAGTCGATATGTTCTTCGACCTTCACTTGATGTCTCTTACATACAATGGCATTTGAAAATCTCTTAGCACTTTTTCTCTTTTATCTTCTCCGTGTTAAGATAAAAAATACACATTCACACCTATAAGTCTCTTTTTTTTTCTTGGGAGCAAAGTTATGATAAAAATAATAACATTTTTATAATTTCGTAAAATGTATGAAAATATATAACGATTTGAGACATTTAGTTACAATAATGTTCATCCTGTACAAGGCCAGAGAGCAACTCGAGGTAGTTTGTTTTACTTCATAAAAGCACAGTTTATGAGAATATGTGGGGCTCGATAACGGTTACCCTAGAACTGAACTTGTTAAGATTGTAGTGATTGGGAGAACATCCTCTTGGGAGTTGGTTTCACAGCACAGTGGTTCGCAGGAAGAAGCAACTCGAGTGAAACTCACATCTCCCCAACGGAATTCGAAGGAAAAATATGAAAGAAATAGTAGCCAAACAAATTAAGATTAATTGGTAATGGATATTTCTTGAAATTTCACTTGTTAAAAATATTTGTACCAGTTCTGCCAACAAGAAATTTTTATTTCTAAAAATACCAATAATAATAATAATAATAATAATAATAACAACAACAAAACAATTAGAAACTTATCACTCTAAATGAAACGGTAATATATATATATATATATATATATATATATATATATATATATATATTTATAAATTATTACACTTTTATGTTTTTCTCCGAAGCAAATTCGAATCCTATCTGCAGGGTAGTTTTCGTAGCTTAATTGGCAAGGAGCTGTCGTCGCTAGGCAAGCTTCCAAGATAGAAGTTTTGATAGTGGTGGAAGTTCATACTTTCTTTCCGATCCATGCTGCTTGTTTAATGAACGGTCATTGAATCTAAACCGATCTTAGCATTGCAATAAATACTAGTATATGCAAAAGAAAAACTTATAAAAATACATGATTCTTTTGAAAATATCGGGCGGCTTATGAAGAATTCAGTTAAACGAAAAATCGTCTGGTCGAATTAACGTAATGTGCAGACAGAAAAAAAAAACAGACAGCATCAAATTCTTTGACAACTGCCAAAATTTTTCCACGTATAGAGCTTTTGTTTTGGAAATTTTAGATTTCACTTTATAACTTTTGAGGAAGAATCTATTTCTAAATTTACATTGATGATACAGTAAGGAAAACAGCGAAGATGGCAACATCAAACTCAAATATTCGGAATCTAAGTGAGAAACTTTAAAACATCCATTTATAGTTTGGTATATTTTGGGGCAACACACCACAGATAACTGATGTCTCTCATTGGAGATCACGTGACCCCAACAAGCTTCTTAATATTTTAATGATTTTATCTGTTGTTTTTGTTTGCAGTAATAATAATAATAATAATAATAACCAATGTTAATAAGCTATGGGTGTGTGGTTATGTTTAGTCAGTATCCCGAACGAAAGTTATTTCCTCAAAAAAATATATAGATAATTTGTTATTAAATAAGTAGTATTGTCTTGGAATTGAATCTTTTCAGTCAGTACAAGAATTCAAATATAAACCTGTTTAGAAACAGTTTGTATTTCTGATTAAAAATTAATTATTTCCTATAATGGATGAAATATACACGTTTTAGTATCTGAAAATAAGATATGCCTTAAACATAAAAAGATTTAAAATTAATATAAACGAGGTGATATTTAATTAAAGACGTTTGTTTTTCAAGAATTTCAGAAATCTTTTTACACTTTAGGATTGGGAAGAAAAAATTAAAAACATAAAAATGCAACAAAAATATCTTCTTAATAATTATGACAATAACAAATTATTATCAAAATATTATTTACTTATTTTATTTATCTTTTTACAACAAAACAAATTGTTTCATATTTGTTACAAAGCAAAGGATCTTGTAAACATTTGGGAAGTTCGCGATGATTTGGGGCAAGTTGTTAATAATTGATTTTTTTTCCCCATAAAATTTCGTCTGGTTTATTTTCCGGCGTGAAAATTATCCGATGCAAAATCATACATTATAAAAAAAAAAAAAAAAACAGAATGAAAATATTTTAATAAATATATATTATTATATAGTGTGTCGATGCACGCACACACACACACACACACACACACACAGATATATCATTATAGGGAAAAAACATTGAATCTCTAAGTATTTTTGTAAATTTCTCGTGGCTTCGAATAAATCGTTTGATGTCACATGAAAACATATAAAGAAATTGTGTACCATATTCAGAGTAATTTCGAGCAAATTAGAGATTTTCAAGCAAAGAACTTAAAAGTCGAGAGTTAGCCGGCTGTAGATCGTTTATTGTAAACAGTCTGGGATTTAATAAACATTTTTCAAGCAAATATTAATTACTTCATCTACAACAGGAGAAACTTACCCAAAAGGCATTCCATCTCCGTTCAATTTAATAAAATCTTTTAAAAGAAATATTACTGCAGGAACAAGAATGTTTTTCACATTGAGCACCGGTACTAATAAATTAGTACTCAATATATAACAGAGCTATCATTTATATTATTAATAAATATAATTGTTTTACTCACGACAGCACAACTCTAAGATTCATACACTACACAATCTTCAGGTGAAGATTAAAGATTACGTTGTACATGAATACCGGAGTTGTGCTACGTTGGGTAAAAATTTATATTTATTATTAATATAAATTATAGCTCTGTTATTATATATTAAGCATTAATTTATTACAACCAGTATTCATTGTGTCATGTTATATATATATATATATATATATATATATATATGTATATGAAAAATATTATTCATTGGGATGTTGTAAGTTTTATATCTGTAAAACGTTCTCTATATGTATATATATACAATGTTTGGTCTATTATTCACTACTGAATAAAGGGCTTTATTAACGGATATTACTTTGAAGAATAGATACTTGTTATATAAAATAACAATTTTTCATCATGAGGTTACCTAATTTGTCATGTAGGTATATGTAAATTTGTGTATACATATGTTTGCATCTTATTCTATTTATCTATGTATCTATCTATCTATCTATATATATATATATATATATATATATATATATATATGTGTGTGTGTGTGTGTGTGTGTGTGCATGCATGCATACATACATATTATGGAGTGCTTAAAACTTCTTAGCCTGACTCTTTTCCTAGACTCTTGATAAAATATCGAAATATCCAAATATTTTTCGTGGGGACGAGCATTCAATTCTAATTGAACATTTCAATCCCAAACACCGTACACATGCACTAACACATACACAAACAAGCGCCCCCTCACACATGCACACATGCACACACGCACACAGAGTAAATATTTTGATATGTTACTCACTTGTATTCTCATATATATGTTTATGTTTTAGCATATGGTTACAAGGAAATATTAAACCTATATTTGGCACTATTTATATTTGGCCTATTATCCTCATCTTTGTTGTTATCACACTTTTCCGGCCTTCCTCAGGTGTATATTGATATGGGCAATGTCGAAAGTATTCTGTACGAAACTCTTTATTGAATCTATGGGGGAATATTAATCTCGCTTCACTGCTCATATCTAGGGATATCGTCACGTTCTCATTTTTATTTAGCACGACCGTTTCCACTGAGTGCAAATAAACGCTGCGCAACCCAGAGATTGAACTCATAACCACGATGTCACTAAATAGACAATCCAACGGTTTTATACATTTGGCGATTAATTAGTTAGATAGAGAGAGAAAATGCAGATGC
>OZ010576.1:137010059-137012559 GCA_963932145.1 Acanthosepion lycidas
GTCTGTGTATGGCAGATAATTTAGGCCTGATTTATTCACGTCGTCAAATGAAAAAGGAAAACATCCTTTGTAAATTGTCCCCATTGATTTCTATTTCATTTCAAGCCAGGACAAAAAAAAAATCTTTAATCTCACATAATTTTCCTCTCTCTCAAAGTTAGACGCAACTTGCAAATTTTTCTCTTAGATAAGTAAGTAATACCACTCAACAAATGCCTTAAATAATTGTAATATTTTTCTACTTTGTAAATTTCAACAATTTCATTTCTTGTCATCGTGTATCATTCTGTCGCTGTTAAACAAATTAATAAGTTCTACCGACTGAATTATGAAATATCCTTTTAATTATAAACTCGTTAGTATTTTCTGAGTTCAATTGATAACAAATCTTATCGGTATAGTATTCGGTATTTTTTTTTAGAAATGCTCCCATCTGCTGACTTTTTCCTTCTGTTTTTTTTTTTTTTTTTTTTTTTTTTTTTTGCAATAAACATTGAGATTTGTTCCAGGCACTTCTGCACAACTGTCATATTCACATTTGATAATTTTCCAGGACTGGAAAAATTCAGATAATTTCCCACAGTTTTTTTTGTTTTTTTTTATTACTGGATCCAGTTCTGAGAACTTATATTGGGTGATTATTTGTATTTCAAAATTCCATATAATTTGAATTTGTCGATTCTTTATTCTTTGTATTTAATGAATGCCTAATCCATTCTAAGTGGTTTACATAATTTCCATTATGTCAGTGTTTTAATACGAGATATGTTGATTTTGGAACTCGTCTTAATTAATTTTCTGCACTCCTAGATAGTTGACGGTTTTGTCTCTATACTACTTGTTTATCTAAGGATTACAATGACTAGGAATGGTGAAAGATAATTATTGGGTAGAAAATGTATTGTTTCAATTATAAACTGATCTAACATAGACTAAAAAGACTTCAATTAAACTTTAGTTACTCGTGTTCTTAATTGAACGCAATTGATGTAAATGTGTAGACATTGCGGTGTTTTTTTTATGAAACAAACTCAAAAATTCTTTATAACAATAAAACTAAAATGTCCAGTTTCTTTGCTTGGAGTTTTCCATATAAATTTCACCATTATGGGATAATTGGAAGTAAACATAATACAAAATGTCAGCGATTAAAAGTCGTTTTAGTTTTTATTATTATTGTTGTTTCTTCTAGTTTTTTTTTCCTAATTTGCTGTTTTATAAATCCTATACAAAGTCCTTTACCTGAGATAAAGGAAGATTTCCTTCCGAGAAAATTAGTGAGCATATCATTTTGCGGAACTTCCTCCTAATATTATCTGTTAGAATATCACATTTTTGCAATTTCTATTTCCAAGTTCTATTTTAATGCTTGTCAAATTCTTTTCTTTTGAATATTATTATTATTATTATTATTATTATTGTTGTTGTTGTTTTTGTTGTTGTTGTTAATAGTAATAATAATAATAATCGCATTAAACTTAAAATTTTTAAAAAATATTTTAGGACAATTTGGAAGTAATTTTGCATTTGTCAATATTTAATTCGAATATAAATATTATTTTAAAAAAAACATAAGACTTTACACACGTCCATTCTACCAAGCGCAATACTACAACACACGCATACATACATACATACATACATACATACATACATACATACATATATATATATATATATATATATATATATATATATATCAAGAAGCAACAAGAAATTGAAAATTACTTTTAAATTATTTAAATCAAATTATACTTTTAAACATAAATGCCAATATAATGAACAAGTTTATAAATTGAAAATGAATTCAAAATATTGAAAAGTTATAACAAATAATAAATCTTTGTGTTAAATTTTTGTAAAAGACTTTGTTATTAATATGCTTATAAAAAATTGGATTGAATTTTTCCCTGAATTATATGCACACACACACACATATATATGTATGTATATATATAAGTATATACATATGTCGATAACATATGTGCATATATATATATATATATATATATATATATATATATATATATAGATAGATAGATAGATAGATAGATAGATAGATAGATAGATAGATAGATAATTACATTTGTTCTTATCTACATGCCTATCCATGGCTTTTCGAATTATGTATCAAAAACGTTTCTGTAAATGTTTTGTAAATACATTTGATGTTTTCTGTTGTCGTTTGTATCATGCTTCCCTTTCCTTAAATAACACATTCGCAATTTGGTTGTTCATTCAATGAGTAAAATTCAATTTTTTATTCCATTTTACTTTTTAAAATTTTCAGTTGAAACTTTGATTTCGTAAGTTCGTCAATTTTCCATCGGACTCCAGAATTTAAAAATAAAAAAAATTACTTCAGCAAAAAAACATAAATGCATAAATTATTATTTAATTTAAAATTTTTCTGAAAATAATCCGTCTACGTTAACTTAGAATGAATATTATCTCAATTTTACTTTAATTTTATCGATTGCAATAATCGCGTATATATGTA
>OZ010576.1:137015059-137017559 GCA_963932145.1 Acanthosepion lycidas
ATATATATATATATATATACCTGCATATGATTGATTGATATGTGGAAGGGTGTAAGAGAAAAAACAAATGAGACATAATATTTTGAAAGTTTTGTTTTTATTCAATTGCTATCTGAAGAATAGCAACAACGATCATCCAATTTTGAAAAATAAACAAAACACATTTTGTCTTAAAAAAAAATCTTAGGAAAATCGCACTTATTTTGTATCCTCTTATATTTCATGATGCTTTTAGTTTTATATTATTTTTGGACATACTTCTAGAACTTTTTGGAGATAAAGCGCGCACACACAGGTGTGTGAAGGAAAGGTGCATACAGATCAGTTTTTCTCTACTCATTTTGTTTGTTCTCGTATATCCGAATATATAAATACAAACATTCTCAAACCATTAAAATATTTACACCTACCTACCTATCTACATACATATATACATACATTATGTATTTGTAGATGTATACTTTACTCTTGTTATAGCTGACAGTGGAAGCAACAGTATTAAAAGTAATAATGGTAAAGTGTTTTACATTAGTGTTTATTCATGCTCGCTTCTTCGTCAAGGTTTGTGACATGACAGTGACCAGATATTCTCTCAAAATAACTGGCGATGCAAAAGAGTTCACAAAGATTTGATTCATGCCTTAAAGCCTAATTATAAACACCTTTATCCGCAATTTGAACATACTATGCTGATCCATTCGTAATAATCGTAACCGTTACACCCACTCAGCAGCAGATCTGTTTATTTATTTTTTCTCTTCTTCATCTGTTCTTCATCTTTGTTGTTGTTGTTGTTAACACAACATTTCGGCCGTTGGGACCCAACGTTCCATTCTGCCTTCATCAGGTCTATATCGATCCGGGTAACCTAGAACGAATTCTGAACCGAACACTTTATTAAATATACAGGGTTAGATTTTTCTCGTTCCTCTGCCCATAACTAGGAATATTTCAATTGCACAGGATTTTTGGGGCCTATTTCTACTCAGTCCAAGTAAACTCAGCTCGACCGAAGGATTGAACTCACATTTACATTACTATTTATTAATTGTCTGTTGGTGTGTGTGTGTGCGCGCGCGCGCGCGTGCTTGTGTGAGTCTGTTATCGAACTGTCTCATCTATGGTGAAAATTATTTACACTGCCGCATTTGTTTTGGTTGAAACAGTCGGGTTTATTAAATATGTTCATCTCAGGAGTTTTTTTTAATATGTATTGTTAAAGTCGGATCGATTAAACTTTATTATCATTTGATGTTCGGCTCCAGATTACTAAAAACATCATAAGAGGCCTCCTAACCGAATTTATGCTGCATAAGCCTTGTACAGCAAAATCAAAGTTTATTTTCTTGAAAGCTGTTGTACAGTGTATATATATATATATATATATATATATATATATATATATATATATATATATATATATATATATATGTGTGTGTGTGTGTGTGTATGTAAGCTTCATTAATTTTTTTCTTTTAAGTAGATAAATTATATAAAACTGTCCAAAGTTTATTTCCGAGAGTTTTCGGTCATACTTTTAGCCATTTTCAAGGATGAGCTATAAGTGTTAATTAGAAATAGATTGTTGTATGTATTTATTTATATAATGTTTTATTTTCAAAATACAGTCAACTTATTGCGTCCATGTTCATAGTTGATATTACTGAACGTTGTTTTTATATATATTTTTTGTTTTTATTTATTTATATGTAACCTTGTCTGTTATATGTAATGAATCTTGCATGAAAGAAGGATTGCTGCCTAAATACACACACACACATATATATATATATATATATATATATATATATATATATATATATATATATATATATATATATATATACCTTTAAAAATATATTTTCGTTTGACCCAATGTGTGTATTTTCCTAAACGAAGAAAGAACGATATATAAAGAAAGAGACAGATAGACAGAGGCGGGGAAGCCAATACGACTTCTATTATATCTGTGAAACGATGTGTTGAAAATCGTGGTCCATACATGCCTTCGGTAAAGTTAATTGGACTTGTGACACAAGTCTTGTGTGAGTAAAGCGTCATTGAAGTCACTTACATTTCTATACGGTTTATGTGTGTATATATGTAGGCTGGGGCCCGGGTGAATGTCTGGGTCGATGGCAGGGTATTGTTGTTCTTTTTATTTCTGTACTGTTTTTATTGTTTTCTTCTGCTGTTCGGGTAAGAGACATGGTCGGGTGTTGGTTGTGGGTGCGATTGGCTGAATAGTCGTGGATGAAAAATGGCTAAAATAAAGAAGTCGGGGATGGGAGAAAGCAATTGATAAAATGGGGTATGTGAATGACAATGTACGTCGGGTGGCAGCAATCGCTTAGTCTGGTGGGGGAGTTTACGGGTGCCCTCGATAAAGTCTTTGCAATTTTTCGGCAGTGTACTTTTAATTCTAGCACAAAAGTTTAAGCGAGGATACCCGACGAAAAGCCGATATATATATATATATATATATATATATATATATATA
>OZ010576.1:137022559-137037559 GCA_963932145.1 Acanthosepion lycidas
TCGGTTACTTTTGCACTTCCTTTTTTTATATAATGATTTTTTTTTCACAATGAAAATATAATGCTGATATTCTTACTACAAAAACGTATATGTCTATATTTCTGAGATGATTTATTATGTACACTGTGGGATCAGGTTGAGGTCATAGACAAAGACCACGATTGGAAAATTCGTAAACTTAAGGAATCAGCACATAAGCTAGGCCACAAAAATCTCCTGAGCCGACCAAGAATAGAAATGAATACAATATTGGAACCAGAAATAAGGAGTGCCAGAGAGAAGCAATAATAGCAACAAAAATTGCAATATGAGCTCTGGTAAAAACATGTAATGATAATAGCAATATGAGAACTGGTACAAAATGATTGCTGATTATATCCAATAATTTATACACAGATGCCCTCAAGGAGACATGGCACAGTGGATAAAGGCGTTGATTAGATCCAGTTACAGGACCTAAAGAGTGTGAGTTCGATACCCGGTTAAGGCAGTAGAGAACTTGGAGCGGGGAATTAACAGAAGATAACTGATATCCATTAAACATGGCACGTGTAACTAGAACAGTCTACCCCACTGAGCGAAATAAAAGGTTCATTTCGACATTCCAATCACCTGAAGAAGGCCCGATCGTACAACGGCCGAAATGTTGTAATAAATATGGCGACAAAGATGAGTACGGTAGTCCGAATAAAGTAAATAATGTACAAAAATATATTTTTATAATGTTTTGACTATTTGCCTATAGCTGGAACCCTAAAAGGTGCTGTCACCTCGGGTCAGGATGGACCTGGAAATAACAGCAGTTAACATGTGATTCCACGCTCCTCAAAACATCAAACTTGCTGCCAGATGTATTTTATCCTCGTACACGGATATACCCTTATCAGATTGGGTATCATGATAGGCATATTGGGCTTCGTGTATTTTTACCTCCCAGCATCATTTGTTATACTTATCCACTTTATGTATGCTTTATGTTTATTACTGTAATTCAGCAATAAAATAAATAATCAATGCTTCATAAGGAAGCGATAGTGTAATTCCGTTACAATATTCATTGAGAAAAGTATAAATTGACATTAAAAAAAATCATTATTCAAGGGAGATAACCAGACCTATTAACTGCTAACTACAGAGACGTTTCTCGGGTTTATTTTATAAGAAAATAAAGTGGTATAATATTTGGCCTCACTGGACTCAACTGTGTCATCTATTGTGATTTACCAGTGACCAAATGTTCATAATTATATCTGAAATTAAAAATAAATTCTGTAAATAGGAAATGACTTGACATCGACTAGAAGTCAACGAGGGTATAATTTAAGTGAATATCAATAATAATAATAATAATAATAATAATAAGAAGAAGAAGAAGAAGAAGAAGAAGAAGGAAAAGAATGCAGTTACACACTCCAAGCAAAGAGACCTGACCTATTTTTGAAGAAAGACAGTACAGCGGAAATAGTTTTTCCAGGAAACGAGTGTTTTTGTTTTTTTTTAACAAACACGAAAGTAGGCCCATGAAGGTACTGAAACTGTACAGCATAGTTAGGTGAGCTAGAAATAAATCCAAAAGATTTGAAAAGCAAAAAATATATTGTAACAGTTCAGTGATGTTTGGGTAAGAGGAAAGTGATGAAGAGAACGGTTGTCACTTGATGTAAAAAGAAAAATATATGTATCCCAAATCTCCTTCCTTTTCTTGGAAACTTCGAAATACTTAGATATTTTATTATCTTTCTTTGGATGCAACGAATTATGAGATGTTTGGCTGTCGTTGTTGTTTACGACTATTCAATTCACTCTCTTCTGGTTTGTGTTCAATGATCCGTTTAGATCCCAAATCCCAGAGAAGGCTATGCATTTCATTTTCTGGAATAGATTATGATATGGGCATACCATTGTCAAAATGCAGTCCCTTGCAATGTTCCCAGTGGATCTCCTTTTCCGTCCATCCATTCATATTTTGGTATAAGAGAACAGGTCAAATGCTATTATCGCCATTACATGACAGGGACATTTTTACACATTTTCTCTTCTAAAAAAGAACAATGATAATAAGAGAAAGATGTGTAAAAAAATAAATGCTTTGTTATTTCCATATGGAATGAAAGTATGAGAACAAATTACGTTCTGGCGAGGGATGAAAAAAAATAGAAAAACAAATTTCACGGCAAGAGAGATGAAATTAATTTATATACAAAATGAATTCCGTACTTTTGAAGAGAAAGGCATAACAATTTAGGAACAGTCATCCACAAGGAGCTGTAAACCGAGTTTTATATACAAAGGAAAGACTTGTAGGCTTTTAGGTTCGTTAATAACAATCGATTCAAGTGACTGAACCTCTGATTGTTGAGAACTGGGAAAGCAGGTTCTTTGAAATTGGAAATGGGAATGTTCCTGCAAGCTTTAGAATTAAAAAAATACCGGAACCCCGTGTCCGAAAAATGGTGTAGGAGATGCAGTGAAGAACATTGACCACTGTAACAGATGCGCCGCCAGGAAGCGTCTCAAAGAACCCAAACTGAAACGACAGTGAAATAAATAAAGTACAACTGTTATTGTACAGACTATGACAGTATTGGAATTAGCAAGAGAGCTGAGGAATACACTGAAGATTTCAGTTGATTTTCTACTACTCGATCTCTAGGAATGACTATGAAATACTTTTGAACAAGCAACTGCATGTAATAATGACATGAAAACCAAAACAGATGAGACAATAAAATAATATAAAACCTTAACTCTTAAATCACTGTGTCCAAAACAAGTATAAAATAGATATGACTGGGTAGGAACAATGACCAACGGAAAGTTATGTAAACGGCCTGGATTTAATCAGCAGATATAAGCGCAAACCTTTCCTGAAAAAAGGAAAATGTAACATTTTTGGGGGTTTCGAAATTTGAATGTCTTAACTAAAAGATCAGATATAAACAAATTCAAAAAAAAAGAGAAAGATCTGTCAGAAACATATTCAAATCATCCGAAATAAGAAAAATCTTAATTAGCAACACCACAATTCTCTATAAAAACAAATGCAAAAAACGATTACAAAATCTTAAAGCTATCATAATTAAAAACCAAAAACCCAACGTAAATAAAATAGCATTTAATACTGGCAGAAACATCTTAAACATATTTATCAATCCCCTCCTTCTTAATAATGAACTAATCCAACTAGATTGTCTAAATACCCAAAATATTATCTCTAAAACTAAAATAATAAGCAACCTATTTCATATCAAGACATACAGCTGTGATGAAGGTTGACGATAAACGAAAGCGCTCGGCAAAACACCATGGACTACAGAATACCGAAATCATGTTTAGCGACTGATCATGAAAGATTATACCTGTTTGAGAAGCTTTCTTTTGTCTCATCATAAAGGTAAATTGTCTAAAAGAAAAGTGAAATTCTACATATACTTTGTATCATTTATTTGAACCTATGCACATATATAGGCTATGTATCTGTTCAAACCTCAGCACCATGCAACAATCACAAATAGATCGGCTATAACAGTTTATATAGGCTGTCACATATTTTCAGTTTAAAATTTTAAGGAAAATGCTTTAGGGTTAAGTGATCGATATAGCATGTAATTAAACCTACATAATACGACTACAGACCTATAGCAATACATTTTGTGGCTTTAATCGAGTTAAATCGAAATTAAAACATTTCAGCCACAGTTGAGTGTAATTTGATTGTAAACAGATCTAAAAATCGAAAACATCGAAGGCCAATCAATAATCAATGACTATGCAAGATAAACAAGTCGTTGCAACAGAATTAGGTGAATCAGTAATCGAATAATTTTTCCTAGTGTTTCAAGTAACAACGGTATTGTTTAAACTAAATGCGTGAGACGTGTGGTTTTCTACTGTCAATGTAAATATATATATATATATATATATATATATATATATATATATATATATATATATATATATATATATAGAGAGAGAGAGAGAGAGAGAGAGAAAGTGTAATATGCTATTCTGGTTGTCCTTATATCTTCGAGCCGCTTGAAGCAGAGAAATATTCTGGCTACGGGAGTGTTATCGAAATTAACCCGAAAACATTGTCATCATAACTTATGGTTAATAACTCTTGATATACACGTAGTGAATCTAGTCAGCACTTTATTATTTGCACACACACATAGATGTGTGTAAATTATTTTCAGATCAAGTGTATCCGTAAAGGAACAAAATGAATGAAAAGACAAGAGAAAAAACCTTCTTAGCCGACTGAGGGAATTTATCAAAGCAATGTGCCTGACATCGACTTGATAAAGTCCCTCATCGGACGAAACGTGTCGGCTAAGAATAATTTTTCTTCTTGTCTTTTTGTTCATATATATATGTCTATGTGTGTGTGTGAAGAAATATTGTTTTAAGGTGTGCTATATTTATGGGATAAAGTGCTCAATATCAGAGATAGAGCGTATGTAAATATAAATATAAAAAGTGAACATCGAAGTCAACACTCAGAGGCGACAGGCTGTTTCATGCTGGACGCAATCTTCAAGCGGCCTGACGATTGCGTCCAGCATGAAACAGCCTGTCGCCTCTGAGTGTTCACTTCAATGTTCACTTATATATACATATATATATATATATATATATATATATATGTGTGTGTGTATATATATATATATATATATATATATATATATATATATATATATATATATATATATATATATATATATATACGTATTGAGAGATAGAATGAAAAAAAAGAGAAAACGGCTTTGATTTGTATGGTCTGTTCAGTAGACTATAGAGAGATCCAGTGTTCATTCTGATTTGCATAATTAAAGACACTGTTTTAAATCCAACTAATTATTTACTTGATGCTAATTGTAAGTGATTTGTTTGAAAAAAGAATATAAACGATCTTTCCCTTCAGATTCATGTCATTTTCTCCTTTATAGACTCTTTATATTCCCAATATCAAAGCTGTTGTTCATGCAGGGGTCTGTAACTGAGGACACCTGTCACTCGATGTACGTACATAAAATGTTGCTATCAATGTATCCTTTTATTTAACGAGAAACTATCGCATTTCATCGCTATATTTCTATCGATTTGATATCTTCTTTCCTGCTAAATATTAATTCAAATTCATTTTCCGGGGTATTTTTAAACTTCATTGTCTTTTAAATCAATATGTAAATGAGAATAATGTGGTTCGTTTTCAAAAAGTCTTTCTCGGATCATACATCTTTTATTCCATCTTATATTCATTCGAAGTAAATATGTCGACATTTCAAGCCTTCACCATTCTCAGATTCTTCGGGTTGTTTACGGACTGAGATTTCATCACTTTAAGTTTAACTGGATCAATGGGAATTGACGAGAATCAGCAAACGTCATAACTGAATGAGAGCCACTAACTTCTAGTTAAAAGATCATTAAAAGATAAAAGTGAAGCAATAAACGGGGTCACTTTGTTCAGATATCAACAATTATCGACATCCTCTTTTGGTCAAGATATGATATGGTGATTTTATTTGAGAAATGATTCCACCAATGTCCAAAACTAAAAGTGCGATTCTATCAAATGTATATTATCTATTTTAAACTAATATTCACCTTTTCTCTCGCCTTTCGTTTGCTCTTTCACAATAAACATGCGTATATATATATATATATATATAGGTAGATAGATAGATAGATATTGAAATATTTTTATCAAGAATATTTCCTATTTGAAATAGACGCCCCAGTTTCATTTATTAAACACTGTGTAAAGTCTAGCGTTCTGCGCCTTCAAGAAATAGTAATAAAGGAAATGTATTCACCATCTGGGATCGAAACTGCAGTCTCTTTTGTAGAGGAAAATACCATTTGATCCGACGTCACGGCAAGCCAGGCTCTATTTTCTCTTTTTTAAGGAAAGGACATCCTCTTCACTTAGATTATGTTTTTCGAAAGCAAATATCTGCTGCCCAGTTTCATCTCCAAAACGTAAACAAAACAATTTCTAAAGAATTAAATTGATTTATTTTAATCCGACATTTTTATTACTGAAAACGTTATTATAAGGCTTACTACGTATTTAAAATAGAGGGCCTAGTTTTAATTATTAGACAGTGTGCATAAAACATGTGTTAAAGGATTTCCGTCTGAGATGAAACCTGAGTCCCCGTTTGTAGGAAACCACCATTTGATCCGGTGTACTTTATCGTTGGCAGGTTCGATCCATGGCGGAGAACACATTTTCATTACTAAGATTTACTCGAATGCGCAGGACGACACATGCTATAATTTTTCTCTCTCTCTCATGTGTATATATATATATATATATATATATATATATATATATATATATATATATATAACATCAAATGTATATCTTAATTCAAACATGGTTCATTGAATAATATAGACATGTTTGTCTACTTATTTTTATACTGATCCTTTCTATTTGTCTTGATGTCGATATATATATATATATATATATATATATATATATAGAGAGAGAGAGAGAGAGAGAGAGAGGGAGAGAGTGAGAAAGAGATAGATCCTAACTTCTACCTAAATTTGAACACTGACAATATTCATTGTTAGCTGAATCGCATTTGTTTCACCCATCCTCAAAGCAATCTTTTCTTGATTTTGTTTTTCTATATGCAATGTTCTACATTAATCCGCAATCTCATGTGTATTATACACTATATGAATATGTTTACACATTTAAGATATAAAAGACTGTGAAGACACCCACGACTCTAAACAACACAATGTTCTCTCAACTTCTTTTTTATATATTGGAGCTCACATTGCTTACTCACAAAACAACCGCCAAGAACAACATTGAGGCTCCCTTGGTTTCTTATACAATCAAATCTCCCTGAAGACATCGATTTTCGTTCGGCCATTGAAGTTAAGCTACGTCGAGTTCGGTCCGTAATTACTTTGGACACCCCTTGAGAACACCTGTTACTGTAAGCAACCTACTACAATCCGAATTATTATTTTGGCTTTAACTAACCCACAATGGCTCGATATACCGGAAAAATCAAATCAATCAATAAATCCTTGGGTTCATATAGTGTTGCAGGTAGTTGCTTATTTTCCATCGAACAGTGGTCGGTATAAAATTCCAAGAAAAGATCGTTATTTCGAATATTTAAATAATTTAATCAAACGGAACTTTTGCACATCGACGTTTGACGCACAACAATCTTTCTCTCTTAATTTGACCATATAACAGAAAAATCTTAGTAAATATCTGCATAAACCATGACTTTCTAAACTGTGATTCTCTTTCCATTAATAAATAATTTAGTGTTTCAACAAAAGGAGAAATGAGATTGCAATTCCTTCTTTTAGTCAATGCATTTATATCCAAGTAAAATACACATTAGTCACATGTGACAATTACTATCAAAATTTATTAAAGAATTTGTTGAAAATATTTACATTGCAGATGAACCTCGCTATACTATATTTCAATAAATGTGAAATCTAATTACGGATTATGAACTTATTTTAGTTAACGTGTAACATTTTTGGAAATCCTGAAGTTCAGTTACTGTGGGATATTTTGTGTTTGCGCGCGTTCCTCTCTCTCTCTCTCTCTCTGTGTGTGTGTGTGTGTTTATTGTCTATATCTTAATTTCTTAGCGGAATAACGTAACGATAGAAAACTTGAATGGCGGAAACTTATTACGCCTTCATTGACTTCTATCTAAATGGTGACACTGACAGAGAAAGAAAAAGCAATCACTAGCTGCTAGAAATTATGAAGTTAAAGAAAACTTTTTAAGAAATTCTTTACTTTTGATTTTATTAGGAAATAAAAGAAAAATAACTATTTGCATTACGTTTTGATAGTAAATTTAGCAAAACATTTTATTTAAGAAACATTTTGATAAGTTGTGATGAGCAATGTGAAAAGTAGCAAAGTGAGTGAATTATTTCTATAGAATTTATTAATCCTTTCACGATGTCTACTGCAAAATTACAGACAGTGATTTCGCTATCCGCAACGGATTTACACAAGATCCGCAATAAACCGAGGATTTTTTTAACTGATTGTTAATAAACAATAGCTGAGAGATTGTTAAACAAATTTAATGTAAAGAATCGCAAATTTTAATTAAGCTTACTACCAAAAACATTTTCTGTAATAATTACTAAAGCCAGACTCAGTTATTGTAGACGAGATGAAAAAATGAGAAAAAAATAGAAGATTTTGTGTTTGGATATTTGTTGCAAATAAATTTCACATTAAAAAACGACGAGCATCGTTTCTTATTTCTCTCTAACAACAATATTTGTTGTTGTTGTTAAAAGATAATTATTTGAAAGAATGAATACTAATTTTTTAAGAAAAAGAAACCCTTGTTATATCTCGAGGTTAATAAGTATAATATATATATATATATATATATATATATATATATATATATATATATATATATATATATATGAGAGAGAGAGAGAGGGAGGGACAGTTGTGCATTAGGGCAGTAAATATATTGACCAAGTATTTCTATTAACGTTTTATTGTTGTTGTTTTTTTCCTTTTTGGTCCTAGTCGATGTTGAAATTGTCCAAATAAGTGTTCGTCTCGTGCGCTTTCGGTTAATCTATTAACCGCTTACTAAACACCAATTTGCAGCATCGTGACCCAAATCCTTGAAATTGTCTATTAGATTAGCCAAAAGTGTTTGGCATGAACAATCATTTTGAAAAGTCCTCTATACACACGATAACCAAAACAGAAACCTTGGTCTGACACAAACAAAAAAAATCAATAAAATCTTAACAGAATTTTCCGTCAGTCATGTTCAATCACACACACACACACACGAACACACACACACACACACGAACACTACACACACACTACACACTACAGTTCAAAGTTTGACGCCTCCTCCAGAATTAGCATGGAATGAACTTGAAGTCAAGGAAGAATGAATGAAATGAATTATCAAAGTCATATTTTATAAATTTACGCAACGAATGCCAACATTTTAGGCTGCAATAATCAAGGATAAAGGAGGATATTTTGACAAGAGAAAAAAATTTAAACCTTAAATGCTTTTTTCTTTTAGTCATAAAATTTCTAATAAAAAAGCATGTCACATTTTTTAACAATGTATAATCTTTACATTCTTCTTCTTTTTTACTGACGCATTACATTCTTCTTCTTCAACTTCTTGATAATGCTCTCTGTAATTTTAGAAAATATCAAATATTAAAATCTATTATTTTCTCTTGTATTTTTGTCCATTCCTTCATTATACGATTTCTTTTCCGTAATATTTCTCTCCAAATGCAGAAGAATTGCAACTGCAGCAGAATCAGCATTTATAATTGATGTGTGCATTGACGCATATCTTTCAAACATGTTTTCGATCTTTTTTTAAAAGTTTTGATCTCATTGTTGCTTTTAAAAATTAATTAAATCAAAACATTGATAAGTTAAAAAATCTATTATCTCACTATCACACTTTCTTTCTCTTTCTCTCTCTCTCTCTCTCTCTCTCTATATATATATATATATATATATATATATATATATATATAAGCGGACACGAAGATCAACACCAAGTGACGACAGTATGTTTGATGCTTCACATAATGGCCTGAATGTTGCATTCAAACATGAAACCAACTATGGCCACTTGGTGTTGTAACCAATGTCCACTCTTATGTTTACATGCACTGTATCTATATATCAGAAAATGTTAGGCAATTGAATGCCAAATTGTAAAAATACAATGTAAAACGTTTCGTCCTCTAGAAGGACATAATCAGAATGATGAAGTTATAAATCATAAAACGCGTTGCCCGAAGTTTTTATTCACTTTGTTATTCAGTTTCTAAATACACACACACACGCGCACGCACACACACACACACACACACACACACACACACACACACATATATATATATATATATATATATATATATATATATATATAGGCCCCATGTAATAAATTATTTTCACCACAGCCCTTTTAATGGACTGCTGATAATCAGACTTTACTTCCAAACAAAAAATGAAAAGAAAATTTACACATTTTTGACGGGCCGTATTGAACATATGTAAATTAACGAAGTGAGGAAGTGAGTGGGGAGAGAGAAGACATGAGTGAGTTAGTAGATATTGACACATTTAAACGGAACCTTAAAGTGGTTTTTTTTTATTTAAATTATTTGCTCTGGATTTACATTGAGCTCTCTGGATTTTATCCTCCTTAGGTTTACCCATACGGATTACCTAGTTTTTCATAAACTATATATATATATATATATATATATTATTTTATCATCTTGTCGGATTTCTATCCATATCTGATCTGCATTTGATCTTCATCTCTCTCTCTCTCTCGCACACACACACACATATATATATATACATATATATATATATATATATATATATATATATATATATATATATATATATATAGAGAGAGAGAGAGAGAGAGAGAGAGAGAGATAGATAGATAGATAGATAGATAGATAGATAGATATATAGATAGATAGATATTTCTTGGTTAGATTCAAATTTATTAGGACCTAGTTCTATGTTGTATGTTTCTTTACTTCTATGTTTTTTCTATAGGATTAAGAATTTTATGAATATATTGAAGTAATTATTTTAATTATCATCCGGTTTTAAATATTCGCAGCTTTGGATATACAAAATAAAATAAATAATTGAAGATAAAAATGTGACGTCTAACATTTTCCCTTTTTCAAAGCTAACCTAATTATGAAAACAGCTGATTTGGGCCGAAAAACTGTTAACACATAAGAGAAAACAATCTAGCAACTGTAGATATAAGAGAGTAATAGCTAGTTTCCATGTTTATTATTGTTTACCTTTTACTCTCTGCGTATAATCCATTATATATCTTACTTAGACATACGTGCAATTATGTCTGTCTGTGGGTGTGTGGTTGTGTGTATGTATGTGTGTGCCAATGCTGTTTGTTTCAATGTAAATGGATATATTTACTGATATTTTTTTTTAAATTTTTCTCTAAGTTTATCTATCAACAAACAATCCGCTAACGTAAATAGCCGTGTTTATGTGTTTGGTGGGGTCCTATTCATTATCGGAGTTTGACCACTGATATTTTTTCAAATCTCTGAAAATAATCATTTTCACTGGGTTACCATTCCAAATAACAAGAGTCATTGGGGATTATCATATCATTTCATATGCAACTATCTAATTTAATTGTCAGAAATATATATTTGAGAATTTAAGTTTTCCTTTAGGGCCAACTGAATTTCGCTTAATATTAATTTATGATATTTATTAAACTTCACGAAATGGAAAAGAAATTTGAATAGAAGTATTATGGTGCATCAGATTTTCAGCTGAGGTAAATCTGCACGCCAAGTAAATCAACATTCAAGAAACTAGTCTTTATTAATAGAATCGGACACTAACACATGCATAATATGCAATTATGAAACCTAACAATCAAACCCTTTTGTTTATTTATGAAATTAATGTCACCTTCTGTCGAATATCGAAATCTCTACATTTGCCAGTTAACATCCGAGACTAGCTACTGACGATTGCGTTATGGTAGGCGTCCTTTGATAAGGTTATCTTTTCATAAACTCTTAAGGGAGAAGCACTTACCGAAGGCTGATCTCAGTACGTTATCAAATTGGTCCTTCATATGAGCTAGTTAAATACAATCCAAACACTGATATTTTTTTAATGCAAAATTACTTGAGGTGATTAATATTCGGCAAATAAACAAGGCGTTTGTATTTAGCATTTAAATTAAAAGAGACACTTGAATTTCTAAAATAATAAGTATTTTACATTTTCCGGACAGTTGTCCTCATCTTTGTTCTCATATTCAATGGTTCATTTCTAAATTCCAATCATCTGAAGAAGGCTGGAGCTTACAACGACCGAAACGTCGTGTATATGACAGCAAAGAGGAGGGCAACAGTCGGAACAATGTAAATAGTGTAAATAGATACAATACTTCATCTCAGAAATAAAAATTTTATAAAATTTGAATCATTTTTCAATTTTATTTGGATAAGAATGTCATCAGACCTGCATTCAATTTGAAGACAATATCAGATAGAATAAAAACACGCACCTCCGCCCACATTTAAACGTTAGGAGAAGACGCCTGGGTATGCTGTAAAATTGGGTAACCTTTTCTTTCAAATTATCACTAATGAAAAGTAAGTTCGATTATCACAAGGTGCCAATTACATAATCTTGTCCCAAACGCAAGCTACGTTTAGCAATTTAAACATAGCTGAGATGTGGCACAAGGCTGAAAGTATGAAGCACCCAAGTTATATTTAGTTAACAATAACAAAATCGGAGGAATGTATCATATATCATATAGGCACACTCGATAATAGACGGCAACTCATTTACATATTTACAAGTGCCTCAGTTGATATACGTTTGTGCGTGAAAGTGTGTGCGTTTGTGTGTATGTGTATGCATTAAAAATGGAAAATTTAAAGAAATAAAGATGTAAAAACCAAATTAAAAAATTGAAATCTAATAAAAGATACTAAATGACGAAGTAAAGAGATAATTTTTTGAAACTGATTAATACTAGCGGGTATTATTAACAGAATTATGTTATAGAAAGAAGGAAAGAAATGATGACCGTAAAAACTGGGGAGAGAGAAAAAGAAGATTGAAAGAGAAAATGAAAAAGATAAAAAGAAAAATGAACTCAATAAAACAAAAATGTTGAATGAATATAAATGTAAGAAAAATAGAAAATTGAATGAACAAAAAAAAAATGGAAGAGAAGGTTGAAGGAAATAAGAAAAGAAAACCGAATAAACGATGAATTAAAAAAATGAAAAGAAGAAATCGAAATAATAAAAGAAAGAATAATCGAAAGAAAGAAAGAATTAAAGAGAGAAATAAGTGAAAATTAAAAAAATAAAAAGCGACTAGACAGAAAGAAAAACATAAAAAAAAGTAAAAACAAAGAGAATTAGTTAAAAAATTCAAACGAAAGAAAATTGTTTTTAATCGCGGAAAGCGTTTTTTCGTCACCGTCATTATTAATTTTATTATTATTATTATTAGTAGTAGTAGTAGTATTGTTGTTGTTGTTGCTGTTGTTGTTGTTGTTGCTATTGCGAGCGAGCGGGGAAATACCACTGGCTTGTTTACATTCTTGCAAATGGAATCCTTGCGATGCAGCCACCATCTTCGAAGCTAATGCTGACTTTCCGACACAAGACACGGCACTGCCGCCAACAGCACTTACCGCTGGCATTCTTTCTAACTTACACAACTTGGAAAAAGTAGTAGGAGCATATGTTTTTGGCTCAGTCGGTTAAAACGTCTTCTAAATTATTTATTATTTCCTATGACATTATTTTCCGGCACTGAAAAAAAATATGAAGGAAGGACAATTTTTGTTTTTATTTTTAGTTTATTTCTTTGCTTGGTTTGTACGGATAAAAATAATCATAAAAAAAATGACATCGTATCGGCAAGATGAAGAATTTCATTTTTTATTTTTAAGAAAAAGTCATGCAAGTTTTCGATTATGCAATTTTACCCGATCATTATTGAGTTAGATACAATTTTGTTAATGAACTGAACAAAAATTAGTAAACTGCAAATATGGTTAGAGAATGAGGTTAATGGTGAATTTGATTTAACTGATGCAGTTCAACGAACTTGTTTAATCGAAACGTTTCATGCCTTTGTTCTGATCATGTCTTGCACCGATACTGATGTCACAATTAATTTTTCTTTTATATTTCTTCCCAGGTGTCTATTTCTTGCACGTTGTCTTCTAAACTGATCCATTTTCGCTCAGTTGTAAATGGAGCAAAAATATACAGACATGAAACTGCAACTTACCTAACAAGTTAATAAATTTATATCTGAGATCAATTTAAAGTCCTGTTCAAAATATGTGTGATTTATTCGCAATATTTTCAGTGTGCTCTCTCTTTATGTGATTAAAAATTTATATAAAACTTCAATAAAATACAAACATCTTGTCTATATTCGGAATTAAAAAAAGAAAAAATTGAAACAAAAAGAGAATTTACTAGTTTTGCTGATTTATTTTCGTATTAACCTTTTAATATTATTAACTGGTGCTGTTATTTACTCTGCTTGGAAAATTTCAGCACAAGATCATAAATATTATCACACACTGATTATCGAAGACACTATTCGGTATTCAATCAAAGTAGCCCACAAATCTAGACGACCAAGAGTTACGTAGTGGATTATTCGATATTTGCGTTTGGCGTCAAAATAGGGGGAAATTTAAATGAAAAAAAAAAATCATGATAGATATTTTACTGTTGGTGAGTATGCTGGTTGATATTCAAGAAAGGGAAGGTTGTTTTACAAAACGAAATAAATAAAAGTAACATTAACGTGAAAAAAGTAGTATCTTATCTTTATTCAATAAATTTTATAAATTCTATTCTAAAATTTGTTTGAGAAAGTTTCATAGTCTCAGTACACAAACCTCTGTTCATTTCAAACTTTTAAGACCATAATGTCTGAATTATTCTTCTCCTATTGCTGAAAACGGTCAAATGATAGTCAAAAACTCGGATCATAATAATTAATTTTCACAAGTTCCACCTTAGAAAAGGAACCAATTCGACATAAGTGAAAATTTACTAAAAGGCTCAATCCTTATTCACAGCCAAGTC
This sequence comes from Acanthosepion lycidas, assembly GCA_963932145.1. Classification (NCBI taxonomy): domain Eukaryota; kingdom Metazoa; phylum Mollusca; class Cephalopoda; order Sepiida; family Sepiidae; genus Acanthosepion; species Acanthosepion lycidas. Next base: position 137,037,251 of record OZ010576.1, read on the forward strand.
TATTTAATCAGAAACTTTTAAGTTGTTGTTATTGATAAACCCTGTAGGTAGCCATATGTAGCATAGTGTCGCAGCCTCTCCACGCTAGGGGTTGCTGCAGTGGATTACCCAATAAATTGGATTTTTACCTATTAGAATATGGCTTCGCCTATACGGGTTACAAATCAAAGTTAGAGACCGTAGCCTATCCTGGAAAGAAAAGAAGGATTTATACACTTCCCAAGGGTATTCGTGCGAAAGCAAATGCAACTTCCTAGACGGTAATTTGAACTCGACGAGCCAAACAACCCACTTTCCGCGCTGATCGCC
>OZ010576.1:137047559-137172559 GCA_963932145.1 Acanthosepion lycidas
ACATCTTCTAAAGATCGGTTTTCGGTTACTGTATAACTGCCCATTGGCAAAAAGTGTTGTTTGACTAATCCAAAAAGTGGCATGACGACAAGAGTCGGGAGTTCAATACCTAGCCACAGCAGAATGAACAAAAACTTGTTGAGTTACTAACATATATATATTTAAGAAACGAAAATTTTGGTAATCCGTATGGATAATCCAAAGGAGGATGAAATCCTGAGAGCTCAATGATAAGTCAGAGCGAATAATTTAATTTAAATGAAAAGCAGACCACTTTAAGGCTCCATTGTAATAATTTACTTCACCAGAGAATTTTATTTTTCTCTGGATCTTATCAAGTGAAGTCTGAAGATCCAGAGAAAAATAAAATTCTCTGGTGAAATAAATTATTACAATGAAGCCTTAACGTGGTCTGCTTTTCATTTAATTATTATTATTATTATTATTATTATTATTATTATTATATATATATCAATCGAGAACAATATTGAATGAAAGATATCTGTGAAGTAATAAAGCTGCTACAAGAAATGTTAAAATCAAATTTCTAGAAAAATAAATGTGAATAGAGAATATCAAGGCACCCATATGGAATTTCGAAATATTTTGTTCTGATATACTGGATATAGTGATAATATATATATATATATATATATATATATATATATATATATATATATATATATATATATATATATATATATATATATACATATATATATATATCTTTAGGATTTATTTATGAGTATTTATGATTTACATTGTATAATAAAACCTGACATGAAGGTATTATCCGTATTTTTAATAAGGATATATACTGCAAGCTTAAATTTACATGAAATAATTTTATTACAAATATAATTAGTTGTCATTTTAGTGCTGTAGATGTTATAAACTTACATCATTTATTTGTTTTCTCTATCGTCATTTTGGATCAAAAGGCGACACATTTGCTCTCCTTGTGTTTCTTCTATGTATTGACATCTATTTATTGATTTATTCGATTTGCTTTATTCCCATTTCTAAGTTATAATCATTGTGTTTCCGGGGGTTCATTTTTATTCTTATTCCTGGGTTTGTTGTAGTGGAATGTTTTGCTACTCTTCGTGTTGTGTATTCTTCGATTCCCTTGATTGCAGAATCGACACAATTTTCTATGCACTCGTCTTTCCCCCTCATTTATTTCTTTTGATATGCAGCCTGTGACATTATCTATTTAGTGTAGCATCATATGCATTGTCATCAACTTTCTTCTTTTCTCATTCAGGCTTTATCTCTTTTTCAGCTCAAAAATATTCCGTGGTACTTTACATTTAATTCTAGCGTTTTGTCTCACTCATTTTTCCTATTCTTCTGATATTGATTTTTTTTTTTTTGACTTCTTTTTTCATCTCCTTCCAGGCTGCCTAAATATTTGTAGTCATCCTTTTTGTTGAGGTTCATGTTGGTTTCAAATTTGGCAACAAGTCCATTTGTTTGTTCTCTTTCTTTTTTGTTTTTACCAGCATTGCGCATTCACCAATAATAAAATCTATTCCTATTCCACGTACTTATTTATATTAGTAGAAGTTATTGCTATTTCTTTTTATCATGTATTATTTCGATAATATTCAAATGAATAAAAGAAAAAAAGAAAACAATTTCCATATTTATAGCATAAAACGAAACGAAACGAAAATTTGTAAGGGAATCATAAAATTAAAAAAACAAAAAAACAAACATTCCTTATGTTTTAAAAAATATTTTTTTACCGAATGAGTAGAACGAATACGTTGTTATATTGCACCCATCAATGCATATATGCATAGATACATATTTGTACTCGGGATTATATGTGTGAAGGTGCATGTATATATGTGAATATGTATATACACTCACAAATATATATATATATAGGATTGGTGTATTCGGAATAAATTCCAATAACCACAAATACTATTAAAAGAGTGCTCAATACAGAGTAGAGCAAATATAATCATTTATCCGAAAATTATAACATAAAAAATGTTATAAAATCACTACAAAAATAGCCATTTTGTTTCAACACTTCTGTTGTCGTCTCAAGTGATGGTGTTGAATGTAGAATAAATGGTTTTAAAAAGTTCAAATCAATCAAACACACCTCGCTGAGGTAAACGGTGTTAAATGAACTGGAAGGGGTGTTTGATTGATTTGAACTTTTTAAAACCCTTTATTCTACATTTAACACAATCACTTGAGAAGTGTTGAAACAAATTGCTATTTTTGTAGTGATTTTATAACATTTTTATGTTATAATTTTCGAGTAAATGATTATATATATATATATATATATATATATATATATATATATATATATATATATATATATATATATATATAATGATGGATGTATGAAGATCCGACAACGTCATTCGGTTTTGGTGTTTGTGTCGTATGTGGCACTTCCGGAAGTGACCCGCTTACAAGTCCGCATATTGTGCAACATCGAGGGACATATCCACAGTGATATTTGCTGATGTTTTTCGCCGTTGTCTTCCATCTCTTAACCGGTCAATACGATTGATTTCAAAATTTCTGATACCACTCTGGCACAAATATCTCCAGTTATTTCTATCCAGGTTAACACGCTCGAAGCGCAGTGACAGCTGAGAGTTTGCTCTTTAGCTTGTCTTTATGTATGAGCAACGACCGTTCAACAGTCCTTTGTCTACTGTCTATATATATATATATATATATATATATATATATATATATATATATATGTATATGTGTGTGTGTGTGTATGTATGTATGTATATATATAGACGTGTTACCATTACTTCTGGATAGGAATATAATTTTAAAATACAGTGAAATGATCAAGGAGATATGAATACAAAAATGGTTTAATTTTATGATTTTTTAAAAACTTTTTTTATATTTTAGAACTATCTTAAAAAAGGCCTTTTGTATGATTACATCATTTTTATAAATTATAATATACTGATCCTATATTACAATATTATTATATTCAATTGTCCAGAAGACATGGCAATATTTAAAATTAAAAATCGAGGAATTGAATGAATATCATATGTACCAACAAATATAATAAAATAATGGAATCGGAAGTAAAGTTAACACGTAAAAATGACAGCTCATCTAGACAAATATGAATAACATACACACCCTTAACCCTATAACCTACATGTTTTTCACTTTTCTGTTTTAGCTTTGACCTGTCTTTTGATTGGTTAAACAGGATATACCCATAAAATTTTAGAATTTCCCCCCACTCCTTCTAAAATCTTCAATAAAATCCTATTCTGTTTTCAAAATTAAATCATTTTCATCAACACTTACCTAACATCGCTTGATAATGGGACAAATGTAAAGTTCTGAAATATAGAAATTTCCGTGACGCGATGTAAAATATTTCTTAAATAAAAATCTTAAAATATTATGCTTTACATTGTATCGAGCACTTTTTAAAAAATAAATGCTAAAGATTCTTAATCTGACTTTTCTCTCTTTATTTGTATATATATATATATATATATATATATATATATATATATATATATATATATATATATATATATATATATATATATATATAAACTATTCGATTAATATTAATATTTACAACTATAATAATTGCATTAACCAGGAACGTGATCACAATGAGAAATATCTGTGTTAAATACTTTAACGAGAAAGCCTACAGACTTATTAAACTTCGTCTTTTGCTAGAAATAACTTTTCATTTAATCTTTCTCCTTGACATACAAATAATATGTTTGTTTCCTTGTACATATCAAGTATTAAATTTTTGTCAATATTTGTCAATTGCACATTGAATGTATATTGAAATATTCTTTTATTAATCGATGTGTGTCAGTGAATCATGTTAAGCTCACATTCAGTTAGTAAATAATTATTCTTATGAATCAAAGCGACGTCTTGATTTTCTTTCATTAAAAGAATAAAAAGATTATTTGTGTCATTATGCTCGACTCAAGTCAATATGAGCCTGTAATTTTCTACAGATGTTATCAGTAAATATACTCGTTTACTTTTATAGCAGAATGACATCACTCTATTACCATTTGATTCCGTCAAATATTTATCTGGTGCCTCACTGACTCTGACTGTCAATATCACAAAGTTTGATTGTTAATATGACAAAGGTTGACTGTTAATATGACAAAGTTTGACTTTTAATATGACAAAGTTTTGGTATTTATTTTATTTTGTTGTTTATTTTGTTGTTTATTTAATTTTTGGGTTCGATTTAAGTGCATCTGAATTTCATTTGTTCATTTCGATATATCGACTTAATTAAAATCATATTTTCTCTCTGACAAACACATCTACGAGTAAAAAACAAAACAAATGAAAATGGGTCTATTTACATATTGCTAGGGGAAAAACATAAGATGTTTTCGAAGTAAGAAACATTCAATTTGTGCACATTTTCAAAGTAAATCTTTTAAAAGCATTGATAAAATTTTGAATTAGAACGGAATAGTTTGTTTGTACCAAAAAGACTCATTCACATGGCTGTCTTGTTAAAGTAAAAGGTAATAAAAGCTTAAATTATTATATTTAATAATAATTTTTTTCAATGAGTTTCACATATCAACGTTGACTAAAAAAGAAATTCAATTTTGTTATACTGCTTGCCTTTTCACTTATAGGTTTAGAATCCGAACAAGATTCATTACATTAGGTAAATCTGTTTTCGCGTTGACAATGTGAGTTTATATATATATATATAATAATATATATATATATTATAATTTTCGAATAAATAATTATATATATAGTATTTGTTAATATTTTCATGGAACATCCGATTTAAAAAATAAATAAAAAATAAAATAGGATTATTCTAGTGTATATAAATATGTATATATATATATATATATATATATATATATATATATATATATATATATATATATATATATATATATATGTCTGTATATATAGTCCCAATAGTATTTGTTAATATTTTCATGGCACTTCCGATTGAAAAACAAATAAAAAGTCCATTGAAAATACATGTAAACATATATACACACCGTATATACTCACGTATAATGAGACTTTTGAACTTTTTAAGGGAGTTGCATCATCTGCGAGATATACAAATAGCGTATGTAAAGATGATCCTGACTAAGCCGTTGATCAAACTATATATCCATTTACTGTAGTCAAATTAGCTTCAAAATCAGGTCTCCAGTTGTCATATAATACGCGAGTATATATATATATATATATATATATATATATATATAGATAGATAGATAGATAGATAGATAGATACCCGCATACATACCTTCATTTATAGCAGATGGGAAGGAAAATTTACTAGGACAGTGAGATTTTGATGGAATATCAAAAATTTGACCAGCGTCGTCGTTTTTGCGTGCAGTTTAACACTTTCAAGACATAAGTTAGAATTTCGGCTTTAATTCAAATATGTTCCTTTTGAATTAGCTGAGCCTGTATTCACATACGTGCTATATCGAGAACAAGGGGAAGATAACAAGTGGATAATAATGAAGTAAATATTAAGAAAACATTTTTTTAAGTCTAAGTATTTTGGAAAAGTGTTGTTTATTATTTTCTAAAAAAAAAAATCGATTAAAACTTACCTGATGGTTCTGGATGATTCTTTCAAGATCATATCTCTACCCGATTATCCGTTTTCTGCTTTTTCATGAACTTTTGACCTTTGAAAAAAAAATTTGAAATTTTAGCCTGGCGTGATCAATGCAAAGCAACTTCCCAACAATTGTAGTGTTGAACATACTTCCTGCAATGTTTTGTGCATGCATAAGGTATGTGAAAAATTTTTAAAAATGAAGTTTGTAGACAAATATGCAGTCTTCAGTTGTGTGATGAAGATTTAAAAATACGCATGCGTGATGCAATTCGAGTTCTGCAACATATACTTTCTAAAAGACTCTCCTTAATTGTCCAAAGATTGCGTATAAACCAATTTTTGGAATGAAAGTGGCAGGATCAGTTGATGATAGGTTAGAAATAGATTACTCTTCATCTGAGAAAAGTGGATCACCCAACAAATGTCCTCGGTTCATGTCCATTGGTATAGCAGGAAATAATACGGAGATGAATGTTGATGAATGACCTTCACTAATAGACAACAGTAAATCGTGATATGAAATCTGAAGGAACACAAGAATAGTACTCATAGCAGTAGTCGTAGTAATAGTTTCTTAATGAAACTTTTACTCGTTTGAATGCCGTGGGATTCTACTTGAATGTCAGAAAACTTTTTTAAAAAAAAGAAGAAATAACGGGCAATTTATTGTTTATTCATCAAATCAATCTGAAATTATTAAAACGAATAAATAATATAGTATGGAGAGACAATAAGAAAACCATATGAAATCGCACATTTACGTTCTAGGATATTTAAATATACCGAAACATTGTAGAAGAAGCGACCAAATATAAAATTCAATGAAAAGTTCGATGATAAAATAATTTGGAATCTAAAGTGAGATTTTTTTTCAAGGAAGCTATGAAGCAATGGTATCAACCGATAATATCGTGTGAAAAGAAAGAAAGGAGACAGAGGCGCTTCTTAATAGGATGAAAAAAATGAAAGGCTTTTTATTTAAAGCAAACAAAGGCTTCATCCTTTTTATATACATCAGAGAATATTATGAAATAAAATTATATACAAAGGCTTGAGATCAACTTCACAATACAAAAGGTAAATTTTAGCATAATTATGCGGAGCTGCATGTGCGAACGCTCTTTCTTTTTCTCCTTCTTCCTCTCTCTCTCTGTCTCTCTCTCACACACACACATTGAGCATGGTAGATTTGGACTTACACTATGCCAGATTTTATCATGCCAATCAAAGTTATCGCAATAAAATTTGTTTTAACCAATCGATAGTATTTTTATCTGCGAAGAATATCGTGCAAATATCGACTTATGATGTTTATCATTATTTAAAAGATGGATAATAACTTTTGTTTGGTTTTCATTATACAAACAATGTGCATACATTTCGTTCCTAAATAAATGCAAAAGATATAAGCAATTGAAGCATAATTAGATAAATATCCATATACCTGAATAAATTATTTTGTTATTATTTTATATGTTAATATAGGATCCTTGACGTCCTATAAACTTCATTAGTTTTTCATTCATTGACTTTGTTAACTTTTCCAAGTTTTCAACTTTAACATTACTTGCAGTAGCTTTTATTGTTCCACAGAGATCTTCTTTGCTTGAATCTCATTTTTTATTCTCAGGCAAGTCAAGATTTTTGGATGCCATTCCATTAAGTTAGTAACTTTGAAACATTTTGGCCAAATAAGAAATAATTCCACTTTGCAGGATTTCAAGGATCATTGTCTTGCATGAATATTCTTTGCTTAAAGCTTCTTTGTTGTGACCTGTACTAGTAAAAGTGTCTTGTACAATTTGCTCCAACAGTATACTGCATTTATGTTAACACTATAAACAGCTCTAAAATGAGATAAAATTTTGCTGCCTACTATCATATTCCAAACATTACTCCTCATCTGTTATCTTTTAAATTGTATTTTTTAATTATTTCTATGAAGAACACAGCCTGAAGACCTGTCATTGCTTTCAACTATCTGTTCTGTTAATATATATTTTTAAATATATCTGAAATATCAATATATATTAAATAAATGTAAGTCTGTTTCGTAAATTTTGCTAATACTCGTGTTGTAACAAAATCTTAGTGAAATCTATTTCATGCATCAATAGCAGTGATACTCTGCATTTCAAAAGTCATCGCAATTTCCTTGGCTACTTAATTGTATATTTGAGAAATTTGAAGATTCGTAAAATTGTAATGGTGATATTCTCATGATTACAACAGTTGGATTGGGTTAAAATTTTGTTCTCGTAATTTGTTTTATAAAGAATATGCTAGCATATTATAATTTATAATTGATAGATTGTCAAAATATATTAAAATTGTCAACAGTGCTTACTTCCATTGATACAGTATTTATTTCTCTTTATTGGAAAACTGTGATCTAAATGCTAAGGTGGTTATCACGTTTATAGCAAAACTGCCTTTATTTGAATCATTAAACAATTTAATTATAAAAGCAATCGACAAAATAATCGCATATAAATTCACAAACTATAAGATTGGAAATAAATGATGAAAATGAAATGATTTTTATCCAAATGACATTATATAATCAAATTATAGGACGCATACTATAAAAGATAAATGTTAAAAAATAACTTATGTCACAATTTTGCGTAATATTTACGCTCACAGAGTCAGTTTTATATATTTTATTTATTGTTTCAGGGTTTTTGAATACACAGACAAATATTTATATATTAGATAGCTTTTTTCTTTCGTCAAAAAAAAAAAAAATACAGGCTAAAATATCAGATAATTTAATCCTCAAGTCTAAACTGTGGTTGATGTATAAATCAACTGTGTTCACATGGGTGGGGAGACGAAATCATATGTTATTTGCTAAAGCTGCCATTTATAAACTTAACCCGGCATTTATCAAATCGTAACTAGACGTTCAAATGTGATAATGACAGTAATGTTGATGATCACTTATTCAATAGATGATCTGTTGAAAACATTCTTCTATTGTCTCTCTTTTCTCCTTACTCGTGATTTATCGATTCGGCCATCTATGCTTTTTTTTTATATATATGTGTTTTGCCAACTATGTGCATGTGTGTTCGTTGTCAGCTATATATAATTTCCTATACATAAATAACTATTATAAAGTTTCACTTATTAAAATAGTCTCAATAGAAATTAGTACAATTATAACACTAAGCTGTAATAATGGCTAATATGATGCTTAAACATTTGGTCTTATCGCAGATTTGAACAATATTTGTTCTTCACCGAGTCGAGAACTTGAAACTTTTGCACTAAAAGATAATACACCTATAGATTACTCTCTAGTATATTTGATCTGCTAGAATCATTACACTTGCGCTCTGGGACGATTATTATCTCTGGGTTGACCGCGGGCAACTGCAAGCAACCTGAGATTTAAGAACCTTATATAGATTAGGATCGATGTGCCTAATTTATAAAAATAATTTGTTAATCATTAACTGTATGCCTCTCTTCTCAATTGTTTTTTTAACTTATAAATCCTTTTTCCAGACTTTGAAAATTTGTATTCGATGCTCAAGTTAGTCAAGAATTTCAATGAAGAAAAATCCGTATACCTTGGTAGACTGATTGTCTGAGTGAATATTAATCAATCCAAGGAAAAATGGTTGCTTGAAAACATAGAAATTAATTGTTAGCATGTCTCTGTTTATTCACTATGCAAAGTTTACTCTTATACAAAACCGGAGCAATCTGTAAATGGTTACATAATAGCATGCGGATAAATATATCTATGCACGCAAAGTCTCAGTAGTTCTATCAATGTAAATCATTGTGCGTGTGTTTGTACGTGATTGTAGGTGTGAGTGTGTTTTTCAAACATGTATTTCTAGGATTGATGGATCGTTTCTGTCCAGTACATGTCGATCTCTTTTGAGAGAGATATTCCAGGGATTCACTCTCCGACACCTCCTTATCTATCTCCCTAAGTTTAAAACCGACCCGCTACCCTCGACAAAATAGTCACCCCCCCCCTTGCCAAATCTATTCGCAATTCCACTTTCCTCGATCCCTCAAAAGCAAAACGTTCTCCTTCGGAATAACGACAAATTTATTTGGCCAATTGATAGCGACGTGATCAAAAGCAGCTCAGAAATAGCAGCATCGCATGTGATATGCATTCAAATTTCTTTTAACCAGATAGTCGATTCTTTATACACTTAAATCTGCCTCCAGCAAAGGTCTGTATTTTAATCAGATAAGTTTTAGTGCTTACATAGTGTTACTATACGATGTAATGTTAAGATGAAAAGTATGAATAAGAAAAAAATGAGAGAAAATTCATGTTTTGTATAAGCTAAGTTAAAATATTTCGATTACCAGGTAAAAAAAAAATAAAAACATTATAGCGTTGATAAAGTAATGCTGAATTACAAAATTGGTTAAAGTGACAACCCTGTCAAATATATTCACAGAATGTAAGGAGCGAATTCAAATCATATAAGTGCTGAATTCATTATTTTTTTTAATGTAGAAAAAATATAATGTTCTGAACCTTTTGATAAAAACCAAAAATAATAAGAAAAGTTTATTTAAAATGAATAATGAGTTTTCATGAAAATATATTGTTCTCTTAATATTGTGATATTTTTATGGAGGAGGACTTATCGATCCTCTACATAAATCAGGTTAGCCTAACACAGGTAAGTATTGGATTATTCAGCTAGGATCGAACTCAATACACTAGTATTCACACGCTTGTCCTACAGCCGGCACTTTAAGTAGATGTTTGCTAAGCTTAGTTTAATCTGACGCAGAGCACATATAATTGATCGTCCAGTAAGGAACAAAATCACTCGATGAGCAACGATTTGCGAGACTAAGTTGCTAACGATCGTTCTAAGCTCGACGCCCAATTTAAATATTAATTATTTGTTTAGCCAAACTTTTTCCTGGTACAAAGCCGCAAACTCATGTTATCTACAGAAGACAGAAACCACTGAATTATCAATGATTTGTATGAGATTTATTTGCCACCAAGTGCGCTATGGTCTGCGTCCTAAGTAGATATTTGTAAAGGCACACTCAGAAGAGTGCTAAAACAATATAAAAGAAATGGCCTCCGAAAGAAATTAACATATTTCAACAGTGTATAATTTTATCTTTGGAGCTGGTTTTGTGGATAGAACGTTTTATAAGAAACACTAATTTCCAAAGCTCATAATAAATGAAAGATAATTACATTTTTTCTATTAATATAATGCAACGTTGTTGTTTTTTTTTTTTTTTTTTTTTTTTTTTTTTAAGGAAAACGGAAATGCTTGGGGATGAGAGGTGTCTCTGTTCACTGTGTTTTCAAATTCAGTTTAAACACTGTTGTTATCGTTTACGCTTTTTAAGAAAGACATGTACCACAACGCATCGATCTGGATATGCATGTAAGTACATATCAGGTGAAAGTTTTATTAAGCGATATTCTTTTTTGTCCATGTTTTCAAGAAGATGCACCCCTCAAATTTAGAAAAACTTAAAAATACATATTAAAATATTTCTTGGAGATTAAATGTTACTGAGCAGAAAACAAAATAGAAATTAATTTTTAATATTATTATCCCGCATTTTCCATATTCACGTCAAATATCGGATGATTGTTTTCACTGGGAATTAGGTGACAACAATCCAGGATAAATCTTCAGCATCTTCTGAAGAACTGGAAGAAAATTGCAGTCATGACAGTTTCGGTCCCTCCTCAAATCTCCAATCATACCAATTTCGTTTTTAAAATTTCTGGGACCGTTGGAGGAGTAGCTGAAAAGTTCTAAACTTGACGGAGTTGAGATTCCAAAGAATTTCTCATGTTTAGACATTTAATCAAATTTCGAGGGGAGATAGGTTAGGCCGAGAATATTTCAGCATCGTCGTCGCTTGTATTACAGGAACAACATGTTCCATTCATTTTGCTGGCAAAATCCTGATATTTATTATTCCCGGTTTATTTATTTATTTACAGTGAAGTTCACCCTGTACAAGACTCGTGAGCCACTTGAGGTAGCGGGTTACTGTAAGACGCAGTTTATGCGGATAGGTGGTGAAGATAACAACTCTAAACTTGAACAGGTTAAGATTGTAGTTATCAGAGAAGCATCATCTTGGGAGTCAGTTCCACAGAACAGTGGTTCGAGGGAAGAAGCTGTTCGAGTGGAACTTACTTCTCACCAACGAAATACGGAGGGAATGACGTTGTTTGTTTGTTTTTTGTTTGTTGTTGTTTTGTTTTGTTTTTTGTTTTTTTTTTTGTAGTTTCTGAGACCTGCTCACCCAACCCTTTCTTTTATCATTTTTCTCGTTGCATGATATCAAGCACTATCGACTAATTCCAGATTAGGTATTGTTTTGTAGGCAAATTTTAATTATGTAATTGTCCTTCTTTCATCAAAATCAGACTCGAAAACGCAAATGGGTTCTGTACTTTGAAGGTTTATTTTAGTGTTTCATGCAATAGGTATAAAAGTATAAAAGTTTGGCAGTTTATCTTAATCTCATTCGCAACTACATATTATATTCGGTCTTAATATATGATCTTAATTTAGCCGTCAGACTGTGAAAATTGACAAAGTTCAGTGCAGAGGCATTACTAATTCATAACAATCTATTGATATCTCTGCTTTGTACTGCCAGTCCGAAATTCCGAAATGTGAATTGTCTGGTCCTATGTACTGTAGAGTTTACATGTACTTGAATTCAGTTTCCACACCATATAAACTAGTAGATTTTCATTGGAGACTGACAGCAAGTTTTCTCTATATTTTTATTCTCTCGCCCGTAGACTAGGTGAAAATAATTTCATCATTTTCATCATTTTCAGATGTTCTGCCAACACGTTTGAAAAACATTTCACGAATTTTCTTAGTGTTCCACTAATGACCGAGATTAACGCCATATACTACATTTTTGTTCAGTTCTCTCAAACTATCTTTTTTCACAATTTTTCTTTCAGTTTTAACTCGGAATAAAGAAAACCACTAAAGTTTTTCACTGATGGGTTTAAATGTAAAGCTTCGCAATAAACATGATCTTCTGGCTTGGATTCGTTTGAATTTGAAAGTCGCATAAAATTTTGTTTTATTTTTTAGCAGCAATGTAATGATATATGATGCAACTACAATGTAGTGATATATGAATATTTTCTCCGAAAACGCGGTAAATGGTTGAAATGAATATTTTTCTTCCACTTACGAATAACTGCAAATGTAAATAAAACCAATAAATCCTAAATTTATAACAAAAAATAAAATAACGTTGACAGCAGAGACTTGCCAACTCCGTTAGCAATAAGTGGATAGATTTTCACTGCGTCAACGGTTATAAAAAATAAGCTGTCTCGCTCGGTTTTATGTCATTCAAGAATAAACGCATGAAGAACAAACAAAAGAAGGGATTTTTTTGCCCAGAGTCCAACATGGAGGTCAACCTACTCTTGTTAACTTGGCAAGAAAATATGACTACGACGAGAACAAAGACACCAATGCAAATTTTCGATTAACACACCTTAAATACCTACGAGCAAAGTAAATTCACATGACTTATATACCAATAAAGGATGTAAGCCTATTTTTCGCTTACTTTTTAAAATTCAAAGATTATAAGACTTTTTTCCACACACACACATATTCGTTCTATTCTTTAATATTCGAAGTTAAATGCATAGAGATTAAAAGAAACCGCTCTACCCGACTATATTATCTTTGTATGGTTATCACCATCTCATTTTAGAAGTAATAATATCCATTGTAAATAGGCCATTAATTCAGTTTTTACCATTGCTTCTCCGTAAATTAATCGGAATGAAGTGGCGTATATACTAATCATTTAAATCGGGTTGTGATTTCGTTTCTTATTAGATGCTCTGTTAATGTGACCTTCAACTGGAATAGTAATGAATTCAGTCAGTAAAGCTAGCCTAACACTATTAAGGACCAATTCTCCAATTGATATTCGCTTCTATAAATCTACCCTAGCATTTTTAATGCAAAATTAGAAAGTTAAAATTTATTACCTGTTCTTATTTCATTTTAAAAGTAATATTAAGAATTCCTATGATAGTTGTCCTTTACAGGCCGAGTGTTACTTTCTCGTTTTCTGCTCATAATAGCTGCCCCTCTGGATAAGTAGAATGTAAAGAGATGTTGTAGAATTTGTTTTTCAAAGAATCAATTGCGAATTACTGTAAGTATTCATAGGAGGTTGTTCAATGTTTATAGAAATGTTTCACTATTTAAACGGAATAGGGTTATGAGTCAGTAAAGTTAAGGGCGATCCTAGAGTGAAAATAAGGACTGACTTTAGTAACGGACCCCGCAGTGGCAGGCCGATAACTATTTTGAATGAAGATATGGTCAAACAGATGATACTCACATTCCGGCTGTCAAAAAAACAAAAAAAAAAAACACATTTTCCAAGATTCTGAATGCGTTCAGATGAGCCACCGCAGTGCCTACATTTTAGCGCTGTCGCCTCATTACTCAAACATACAAATAGGTTCAAAAATGCTGAGAGATTCCATCAAGGAGCGGAGATTGATTGCTGCTCAAGATGTTCTGAAACTGTAAAACATGAATAGAACTCAGATGACAGAGATGCTAAGGTAAAAGAAGTAACTCGCTTATAGCTAACAAGGCACCAGAAAGCTTCTATGAGGCGATTACCTACATTCAAAGATGGGATACCAGGATTATATTCTGGAATAGATTTTGAATCCTGGAAGCTTGAGTCCATTTTGCTATGTCTTTTGTACTTCTGCTATTAAATCTGTTGTTAATAAAGAAGAGCAAACATTACCTTTTGCCCTACAAATCAGATTTAATGATAGAAGATTGTTTCAATATTCGGAAATTAATCAAAGTTGTAAAGATACTTTCTTCAGCTTTGAGAGGAACTATAGAGATTCCAATTATTATTACGTCGATTGAAGTCATTTTTGCCAATCATCATTTCAATTTAGCTTTTCTACGTCTTTTTCTAGTGCTCAATCCGTGTAAAAAGATAATGTTTTTGGGAAGTGCAAACAAGAAAATCTTGGGAAATATACTGCTCGAATCAACTCGCTACCGATGCGGGTTGTATATCTATGAAAAAAAAAAGGCAAAAATAATGAAATATGTATTCTTCAACAATTCTTATAATAGAACTGTCTTTACTTTTGAATCCAAGACCTAGTCACTATAATATTTTGGATGAAATCCTCTATTCCAGATGTCCTCGGTATGAAGATAAACTACATCTGGTATTAAGGACTTTGATTGGAAGTTTTAAGGGGCGTGGAACCACCACTTAATTGCCGTTGTTTCTAGGTTCACCCTGACTCGGGGTGGTAGCACCTGTTAGATTTCTAACTATGGCCAAACTGGATTCAAATCTTTATCAAACTTTAAAAATACATTTTTGTAGTAAGAATACCCGCAATAGATTTTCATAGTAAAAAACAAAATTCTATCAATACATTAGTGGATAGAAATTGCCAAAGCGTGCAAGAAAATTTAATTTCGACATTAAATGACCCATAAAGAGTTGATATGCCGTTAAACAAACCAAACATTCATCATCATCTATTCCAGACCTTTTCTTGCAAAAATAAAGAGAAGCGAATGGCTAGTAAAAAGTAGCTCAAAAGAGATGCCTTAAATTGTTACATATTAGAATGTGTATTTTTTTAGCATGCCAGTCTTTCAAACTGGTTGATATTAATTTTTTTGCATCAGGATAAAAAGCGGCAATAACCACATCTGTCAAACCCTGCTGAATTGATTAATCTTCGTACAGTTACAAATATTACGAAACATTTACAGCAATATGTAAACAAAGAACGCAACTAATTACATATTTACCCAATTCCTAAGGGTATACAGCAGTACTACATTCAATATTATATTATTAGTTCCTTTAGAGACTTTGAAATTGAGGTGCTCTCTCTAATTAACTTACTCAGGTGATAAGCTGTGTCGGCCTGTTTTAAAACACTAATTAGGTACACTACGGTTTGAAACTGTCCACGAACATCTTGGTTCTTCATTAACTATTTTAGAGAACCAAACTTAACTTTCCGCCATCTGCATCATTCTATTAACCAATGTTTCATTTTTGTTGCCTCATTGTTACGGGAGATGAAAAATGGGTTTCGCGTGTTAGCAAAATCAAAAAAAAAAAAAAATGAGTGTGCTTATCACAAAATGAGAAACTAGTGTCAGCACCAAAACCTGACTTAAAATTTCGTCTGACAAAAGACGCGAAGTTCTATCTGAACAACGTGAAAACATAAAAAATTCTTAAAGCAAGACGAGACTAAATATGGCGACATTCCTCGACCTTGTGCCACAATGTTGTACTTATGCAAAAGAAATATCCTAAATCTTGCGACATAAACAGTGGCATAGGCAAGAATAGTAATCGTAAAGAAATATCGTATTTTAAGTTAGAGGGTAAAATCTGTTCAAATGCAACAAGCCTAGATATTATTTGTCAAGAGGTTTATCGTCATTATTAGCAAGATAAAGCGTAAAATTAACTATTTTATTTCTTATTGACAAACGTTTAAAATAAGGCAAAACAATCGCACCAAAAAATTTTTGTCAGCGAGCAAAGAGGACAATTTCAGATACAGAATCTTCAGTTTTGGATCAACAAAAAGACCAAACTAAATAAAATAAAAAGTGAATCCCAGATCTAAATTTTGAAACATTTTAACATGCGCACTAGACTCAAAATTCCCTTTCCATTGAAATTACTGGAAGACATCAGGTCAAAAGTTTTTTAAAAGTGAACTTGATATTAACTGAGATCCATCAAAATGCTTTTCAACACAAAATAAAATAATTTGTTTCATTTCATCGTAGGTTTTTATCCTTGTTAATAAAAATGATTATATTCTATAATTTCGTTACATTTGAACAAATTTCTGCTTCAAATTTATATGCAACTTAACAATTAGTTCGACCAAGTATGATATTATGCCGGTGAATGAGTCAATTGTTTCATTATGCTATGCAAACTGGTTACAAATTAGTAGAAAAAAACGTAAGGAGTTACAGTTCTGAAAAATCTGCTATTTCAGAGCATATTTTATTTTGATCAAAGGGGATCCCCGGGGAGGCACAACCCCCCACTTAAATTTATTTACCCTTTGGTATAGATTAAATTTGAATTTTAACAAGTGAATGACTCCTAGGGTACTTGGATAAGTTTATTTCATTTTGATTAAAGAGGATCCCCGGGGACCACAAACCGCCACTGATTTTTCCCTTTGATTTAAATTAAATTTGAATTTGAACAAGGGAATGACTCCTATCCAAAATAAAAAAGGAGAAAGCCAGTAGATGGAGGTCACATCAGCAAGATCAAAATAAGACAATATGGATGTCAAGAAATCACCAATCAGTGGATAGTGCCTGACAATACATATTTGCAGCAATATTTACAGTCATATCAATGTTGAAATCTGCTCGTCATCAAATACATGACAACGTGACTACTTATTTAATAAATACCTTTTAAATAGGTTTAACTTACATTTGCGAAAACGTCATTGTTTTCTAAACACTAGAATACTTAGGATGCATTTATTCTATACATACTATGCTGGTAGTTGTAGTAGTCGTAGTGAACATATCCAAGGAACTTTCATATAGCACTAATACTGGCAGAAGTGTTTTAAGCAGAACTTGTTTTATTGCAAGCAAAATTTCATTAAATAAAAAGGTCAAATTTAGAAAAACAAGTGCCATTTTATGTTTTTATTACTCTATGACATTAAAGAAAGAAAATACGAAAACTTCGCCAGTCTATAAGAGTTGCTCAGATTATTGAAATGCAATTGTATAAATTAGCACCGTGACACTTAACTGTCGGACTATGTAGATAAGGAGAGGGTCTACGTTGTCAATCTATAATTCGACACGCATCGAAATAAAGCTTAGAAAGTGAAAGAGATAACGAAAACAACTAATGCGATAAACGAACAGCATCATACGTCTCTGACTCATAAAGTACACACTTTTTAGAAAGGCATTGTTTTGGTCGACTATAAACATCAGTGCAGTTATTTGTCTTTCATTAGCCGGTTGATTTCCGTGATCAAATCAGGAAATGTGACGTCCATATCAGACAAGCTTCCAGAATGTCGGATGTCAGTTCAAATCTCTTCATATGTTAATTCTAATTGAATTCAAACGCAGTCTGATAAGAAAAACAATAAATTGAAAAATAATCTTAATATTTTTATTAGTATGAAATTGCATCTACTTTCACTTGTTTCTGATAGGAAATAAAGGTCTGTAAAAATATATAAAAAACCAAACTACGTTGAGCCTTTCATATTTACCTTATCCCAGACTAAGCTATGCTTACTAAATAACAGCATATAACAACATTCGTCCAAAGTGGTTATTTATTTGTTTATATATAGGTAAATTTGTGCATGTGTTGCCATTATATAGATACCTAATAGCAGGAGAAAGCGAGAGAGATTGAAGAGATGTTTAGTCGAGCGAGAGAAATGAGAGAGAAAGAGAAAGAATCGTCTAGCTAATTATTTAAGAAAATTAATAATAATAATAATAATAATAATAATAATAATTCATAATTCAGTTGAATATGGAAAAAAAAGCTAATAAATATATTATTAGACATTGATATCATATGGAGTTCATAACTTCATATTTATAAATACTCATTTGGTAGGGGTTCAAGACATGTTTGGTGGGGGGGGGAACAAAAAAATTTCATGTTTCAACTTGTTTTTTGAGCCACATGTCAATAATCGGATTTACTCCCACCAATTATATATTTTTTATCGATGTCTTCTCCATAATCGCTGACACTCCAGCAACTGCAAATATTTGTCAATAATTTTAATCATAAGCCCTATTTTATAATTCATGATCTACGTCTTATGTAATAAAAATAACGTTAAAAGTGTTCGTAGCATTTAAATAATGTCTGAATATGTGTTAGTGAATTTACATATATATTAAATAATTAATAATCAAAATATAAAATATCTCGTTAGAGTGATGAAAAAGACAGAAGCGAATTTGAAATTGTATAAAATAATAAAACAATTAAAAATTTCAAGTAGCACAAACATGATCAGAAAATAATGATAATGAAAAATGTTAATAATGCTAATGATTCCGGTATATATATAATATTTCTATGACTATATATAAGTATAAATTATATATATATATATATATATATATATATATATATATATATATATATATATATATATATATATATATATATATATCAACACACGCACATACATTAAATGAAAAGAGCCACCCAAATTTTTGTACAGATATATATATATATATATATATATATATATATATATCCCTAACGAGAAATAGATATCCGTTACAAGAAAAAATCACGAAAAGTAACCACAAAAATGTAAACTTTGTAGTTTTAATGTATATCAATATATTTTCATCAATTTTTTTGTTGATTTCTTGTGTCAGACCAAAAGCAAAACAAAATAATACAAACCTGAAGTTATTTCATTGTTAAATAATTCTCATTTAAATGCAAACTGATAAAAAGTTGATGATTTGCAATTTTAAACATTTTCTTTATAATATTTCACAACAATTTTTGTTTCACCTTCGGATTTATTTTTACTGATTTCTAAAACAGGCAAGTAAATTTACCTTTAACGGAATATATATATATATATATATATATGTGAGTGTGTGTGTGTGTGTTTGTGCGCCCGCGCGTGCGTTCGTGCGTGCATATATGTGTCTGTGTGTGTGAGTGTGTCTGTGTGTATGTTTGTTTAAAAGTGGACCCTGAGTTCAATATCAAGCGGTGACAGTCTACTTGATGCTTGAACGCAATGTTCAGGTCGTATACGCTCAATCTCTGATATTGAGCAGTTTTACACATCTATATAGCATGCTTTGAAAAAATATTTTTATCATATATATATATCTGTGTGTGTGTGTGTGTGTGTGTGTGTGCGTGTGTGTGTCTGTGTGTCTGTGTCTGTGTGCGTGTGTACGTTGGGTGTGTGTAAAATATACTTAAGCAGTATGATTTCATTCAACCAAATTACATTAGTAAAAACTGCCGCCAAGTTTTGTTTAATTTCAATAACATATTTTCAGTTTATGTAACTGTAAATATGTAATAACAAATTAAACGGACCTTGTCAGTTGATTTTATTATGTGTGTGTGTCTGCGTGTGTGCGCCGGGTTCATTTACATGTGTTTTTATTTGTCTCTACTTTTCTGTAACTACAAGTCTGTATATGGGTGTGTGCGCGTGTGTGTGTGCGCGCGCGCCTGTAATAAAAGGTGAGTTCGCGCGAATGAGTTATATGCTTTACCCCAGTCATTGTTAGAGTTTTATCAAAGGTCAAAGGTTTTATCGCGTATTGCTTTCCTGTAGCCGTAAAGTTGAAACAAAGAGAAGTGAATCGAATGGAAAGACAGAATCAGAAATTCGGGACAAAAAAAGCACTTCCAGAACGTTTTCAAAAGAGAAACGAACAAAGTGAATTGCATTTTACACATACACCGTTGTGCACAACGGTGTATGCAATGACATGAAAAGAAAAAAAATGATCAAAACTTGAATTACAAGAATAAGGAGAATAAAAGCAGGTAAAATTCTGAAAAAAATATTAAGTAGCTCTCGCCACGAACTTCCTATAGAAAAAACGAAAACGCTTTTTAAATAATTTAAATGTCTTCTTTGAAGTTAATTTTTTATTTTATTTGAAAGATAATAGCCTAAAAATCTAATCCATGTGAGATAGAAAATAAATTTCCATATGTAAATAAAATGTTTAGACAGTTTTAAAACAATCTTGTGCTCACTTGTCCAACCGCCATTATAAACGAACAAATGTAAACAACAAATGTACAAAGCTCTTAAAAAGGCAATTTCTCGGGATGTTTCTAGAGAAGTAAATTAATACATTTAAGGATTTTAACTGAATTTTGTAAATGTAATGCTTAAGTTTTGCTTAAAACATAATAAAGATAACGTTTGTATACGCACGCTAACCTGTGAATTGTCATAAAAGTTATAGTTTAGCAACAGTAGTTTTCTACTGTCATCTCGATTTCTTAAAAAGCGCGCGAAAAATTTTAAAAATTAAAAAGATAAGGAATACCAGCTGTGCAATAATCAAGAAATTGGGACTTAAATAATTAACTGTTTAAGAATATCATTTTTACACTATATCCTTTTATGCTGCTAATAATAAATACTTCTATTTTTTATACTATATTAGAAATATAAAAAAGAAATGAAGGAAAAATTAGAGAACTGATACTTTTTAATTTCATTCATTTTATTTAGCCATTGCTTATTTCTTACCTGTTTGATATGAGATAGTTAACTGCTTCCAAGTACCTTTTTTTTTTTTTTGATTATTTTAAATTTAATGAAATTCATTAAAATAATGAAATATGCTCAAATATCGAAAAAATTGATAAAGAGATACTGAATTGATCGCTTTCAATTTTATTTCCTTCAGACTTGTCATAAAATATTATAGAACTCCAAACATCATGCAAACGTAAAAAAAAAAACGTTAAAAATGATAGCAACAGATTAAAAAAATAAAAACAAATGATTATTTATTAAATAAGCAGGAAAGCACAGACACGAAAAATACACTTGTATTGATGGATTGGAAAACACAAAATTGATTAAGAACAACAGATCTTAAATTGATATTAGATTATTAATATCATATTACTCTTCTGACTGGGAAGGATCGTGTCCCAAAAGGAAGTCATTAAAAATTATTTATTTTTTGAACATCCGTACAAAAACTATCTAACATGTGTGAAAATAATTAAAAATCCTTTTTAAAATATTTCGAATTTGAAAATGGCAACAAAGTTTTTTCGATATTTCAAATACATCATTATTTTTTTTTTTTTTTAAAGAAGATATATTTTGTCATTAGCAAACAAACTAATTTCAAAATCACACTGAAATATTACGAGGAAATCTTTCAAAAAGTCATATTCATTGTAGATTTTTCCCTGTCAAATCTGAAAGAAAAAAAAATCGTTTTATTAAATTATACAAACACCAACTCCCCAAAAAAATTTTTTATTATTTTATTGAGTAATCTTTGTCAGGTTTCAGAAAAAATTTTCAAGACTTTCTGATTTGATATTTTAAAAGATTTTTCTTGAAATATAAATCAATAAAAATATATTGGCCATCTTCCCTACCAATATTAAAAGTATCGAAATAGCGGAGGGAGGTGTTAAACAGGTGGCAAGGATTTTCTTTTAGAAAAAAAACGCATCAATTCTGGAGAGAGGTACATATATTTTTACGTACATCGCTTATGGAATTTTATGGTACTTTATTTATTATTAATTTTTATATTATCTCAATTATACAATTTTAAACAACTCTTAAAACACGTGACTTTTTAATGATAATGGCATATATGAACATCCGTATATAAAATTGGTTTGTTTATACACACCCAGAAACAACGTAACATTATTTTTTTAAATACTGCTCGTTTGCAGATTGTAAAAGCTTTTAGATTTATGATTAGTAAAAATAGTTTTACTTAATAACAGTATTTCCTAAATTTTACAAGATTGAAACTGAATTTTAAAAGATTTAACAACAATGAATTATTGTAATTGTAAAAAAGAAAACAATTCTTGTAAAAATGAATGGAAAAGTTTTTGCTTCAGACAACATTATCCTTAACATATGGAAGCAATTAAAAGCTTTTCTAATTCAATAATGTGTTAGTTTTATTGTTTTTGTATTTTACGATTCAGAGCTGATTTTCCGTAACTGGTCTTTCGATTAAAAATAAATGATAATTTAAATTCTTCAAAGTCTTCCACTTTTAATATAAGCAATAATAGTTACAACTTTGAATTTCCAGAATTTTCATAAAATTAAAAAAAGTTGGATAACATATGTAAAAAAATATTTTTACCAAGACTTTCTAAAAAATACATTTCTAAAATAATTAAATTCACCTTAATAATAACAAACATTTTGACGATAAAATTTTGTTTTCGCGAAGTTTGTGGATTTTTTGGCAAATTATTGAAGATACCTATCTCATTTATGAAATTTTATGTTATACTAGTTTTTATATTATCTTATAAAATTGTTAATTTATTTTATGTATTATTCTAAATGTTCTTATTTTTCCACAAAAAAATTAACGTAAGACTATAAAGCTAAAGTACCTGACAATTAATAAAATATATTGCTTAAAATGTTTTTTAATTTGTAAAAATTACCGGGTAATTTTAAAATATTATAGGTATGCCAGTCGTCGCTAAATTTGTGAATCCGTACATACTTCAAAGTCTTTTAAATATTTCAGATGTATGGTATGACGTTTCTTTTCTTTCACTTGTTTTATCAATTTTCTCTTCTGATATTTATTTCTGTGTATAACAATATGTCGCTCAATATTATTCGGTTTTTATTTTACTATTCACCTATTTATTGATTCTTGTCTCAAATTTTTTTTTTTTATATTTCTAATTTATTTTAAATAATTTTAGTCATTTTTTTCTCAATATTTTTAGAATTTTATTTAATTTTTTTTTGTAATATCTATTTCTATTAATTTCATTTTTTTATAATTTGTGAATTTTTCTTCACAGAAACCGCTTTAGGATTGGTTTTATCCAGCGAAAAAGTTGGATTATATTTTATATCTTAAAATATAATTACGATAAATTACTAATAAAGAAGGTACAAAATTGAAACAAACACATACAGTCATTTAAAATTTAAAAAAATAAAAAATCAGCAGAGTATGAATTCGAAATAAACAAGGAAAAAACAATATCCTTTTTATACGTATAAAGAATAAATATTTAATTTATCCAAATTTCTGAAATTAAGCATTGATTATTGATTTTTAACGAGATTTTTAGTTTTATTATTTATTTAACCCTTAAGTTGTTTTACAGTGTATGAGCACTTTGCAAACAGTATGAACCGAAAATTAAAAATAAATGTATATTTTAACGAGATTTGTACTCGTATCTATTCCATACCTTAACAAAACTGATATTCTTCACCTTAATAATTCAGAAAACTTAAGTTAATTACAAATAATTTATTTCTTGTAAACTGTCATTGAGAAGTGTTATTCCGTATAGACAATCATCCACGGATATGTGAATATGAATTTCTATCTCGTCTGAATCTATTATTTTCTATTTATAAAAATTAATTCATACTGGTAGGAGGTAAAGAAAAATTTCAATTCTTTGCTATTTTTCCACAGAACAAAAACAGAATCCTAATACTGCAGAACGTGTAAATATTTTCTTCTGAAATTATACAGCAAGTTTTGAAAGACACTTTTGATTATTTTATTTATTTCTTGTACTAAGAAAAGATCTCCGATTTCTCTCAAATCTTTCATTAAAGATTTAAGTGATATTTAAATTAGACAATTTCATTTTCTTTCGTCCTCCAAAAAGTTGATAGAATTTTACTCGACGAACTGCAATGAAGTGTAATAATTATAATTTCTCGTCATTATTAATTTTTTCAATATCCCACCATAAAAATAGTGTGTTAAACACAAGCATGTACCCCAAACACATACACATGAATATATAAATATATTTATGCCTGTGTCATTATAACTTCATTGAACTAATTATACACGTGCGTGTGTGTTGGGAATACATATAAATATTCTAGCTAATGTTTCTGTTTACATTTAATGACATCTTAAAATGTTATTTAGCGTACACTACAGTAATATGACGCTACTCTGACTGGTATGGGATATCATAAGTTCTATCTATCTATCTATCTATCTATCTATCTATCTATCTTTGCTGCTATTTCCTGATGAATGGACCGAACAATTACATAAAGGTTCGCCTACGAAACTCCGGAGTAGAGGTAAAAAATATAACACCAATCAACAAGTGACACATGTTATATTTGTAATAAACTATCTATTTATCTCTATCTCTCTCTCTCTATCTATCTATCTGTCTGTCTATCTATCTATCTATCTATCTATCTATCTATATATATATATATATATATATATATATATATATATATATATAGAGAGAGAGAGAGAGAGAGGAGCGCCAGGTAGTATATTGGAATACACCCTCAGCGGGCCTAAATTGATGACGACCTTACGTAATGTCACGTGGCATACGCTAATTTCTAATATTTGCATTTCTCTTACAGATTTATCGAGAGCATTAACATGGTAGCTTGTACTCTAACGGAGCAAGTGAAAAGGCACGCTGTGCTTGTGGTCCTCAGTCGCCAGCCGCATTAATTCGGAAATAGCCAGCGTCATGTAAGAGTTGCGATCCTACGTAATCAAGGTCGGGTAGAGGCTGTATGTCTTGGTTGTTTCATCACTAAGAGAAAAATTACATTTTGACGAGAGAACTTGTCGAATACATCATTAAAAACGACCTCAGCAAGTCAATGAGGTTTATCCACAAGCAACTCACTATCACTAAATCCTCTATCAGATATATGGTGGAGTCTCAAGTACATCGAAGATACGAATTTCGGCCATGACCAGCACATGAAAAAGACAAACCACAGGTGGCTCTCCGTCGACCCAACGGTAATGAACACCACATTCACTTTTTCTTTGATGTCTTTCTTAGTTGCGAGAAATGAAGGCCTCCTTAAGCTCAACAGCACTGCCGAAATCTAAATGCTGCCGGTCAAGCCCTAGTTCCATGGAGTTGCTCAGGGGTGTTTGTGTTGGATCCAGCTGGTCTTGATTCTTTCCCATATAGCCCAAATGAGTCAAGAATATTTGACTGATATTTTTCACTGTCTTGATCCCACAACATGCGGTCACTTAGCCCATCTGATTTCAATCACCTGGTGTACGAGGTTCGGTCAGAGATGGAGACTTTCAGCGGTCACATTATTTGTTGATGGCCACCATTGTGAAGATGATATCATGAACGAGGGCTAACATATCCGGGCATGCAGTTCTTTGAGAGGTCGTCATCGAAGCCGAAGGTGATTTAATTAAATATATATTTTGTTTTTTTTTATAAATTGAATGTGTACATATATACTTTTTAATAAACTAACTTTTAAAAAAATGAATAAAAGAGTGATGGATTTGTTAACACAGAGGACTCTGTATCTGCATTACATGACAAGGTTGACAGTAGATGTAATAAACTCTTTCCAGTGGCTGGAAGGAAAAGTAGATTTCAAAAAGTGTGTCGAGCAAGAACTCACTGACGCCCTCTCTTTTCCATAAAAATATCATGGCGTTAAAGAACATTCTAGCGATAGGATAGTGAGGAGAGAATAGTAGGTTTATGCCTGTTCCTAAGTGTATTAGTGCTAAGGGAACATACACTGCCACAACCAAAATTCATTCATTTTGCCGGTTCAACTTTTCACGCCGATAAAACAGAAGATTTCTTATCTATCTATCTATCTATCTATCTATCTATCTATCTATCTATCTATCTATCTATCTATCTATCTCTCTCTCTCTATATATATATATATGTATATATATATATATATATATATGTATATATATATATATGTATATATATATATGTATATATATATATATATATATGTATATATATATATATATATATGTATATATATATATATATATATATATATATATATATATATGTATGTATATATATCAGTCTATCTGGGCACTTAGATATCATGTAATGGTCATCAAGCTTGTCTCACTATATCAATTACGACTGAGTAGTGAGTTCCATCCCCAGTGGGTGCCTCACACTTTTTGCCTTGTGCCACATCTAAGAAAGGCTTAGAAAATCATAAGAGGATCCTTGACGTGGTGTAATCGCTAGTAAGCTTGTCTGGTTAGAATAATTACGGCTGAGTAATGAGTTCGATCTTCATTGGGTGTCCTCATGCTTTCGGCCTTGTGCCACATCGAAGCTACGCTTAGAAATCAGAATCTATCTATCTATCTATCTATCTATCTATCTATGTCGCAGTGATTATTCATCCATATTTACATTCTCAACTACTTTCACTCCTGGGCATGTATGTAAATATTTGTTTTTTCATTTTATTGATATTTTAATTCTCTTAATTCTTACTGATCCCTAAATGTTTCATACACTCACACGCGCACACGCACTTACAAACGCACATACCCACATATATATTTAGATACCAGATATTAAGATAGATATATAGCGTATCGGTAATAACTCGTGAATCGTCTAAAAGGCAATTCAAATAACAGCTAATGCGATTTGCGTCCAATACATCTAATCTATTAATAATCATTATTTTCAATTAAAGAACACAATTCGAACGTATTCGTGCTGCTTTGTCCCATCGCAGATGTGGAATGATGAGGAAGATAAGCGTTCGGTTGGCCAACACGTGCTCCCTCTCGGCCACTAGTGCCAACCGAGCCTTGCCTTAGCAGTCTCGCTGGCCACGTCACCTCATCTCTGGACAAATTATATCTGAACGCGGACATGTTTTGTGTCAAGTGAGCGGCCAAGGCGAGGCATGGTAGGCGGATGGAATATTAGCTGGGGACGGAGAAGCAACGAATGGGAGGGAACCGAGGTTAGGAAGTTGAGTTAGAAGAGCGACAGGCAATGTCAGAAGATTTCTCTTAGAAAATCAGCACACAAAAATGGCGCCCGAGAAAACGATACAAAATAAACAAATAAAATAAACGTTTATAAGCAAACACTTCATTGTAGATTTATTTATTTTCCCCAGATGTAGACGTATTGCCAAAAATATGTCTATCTGTTGCAAAAATAAAAGCAAATAACTATTTAGGTATCCCCAAAGATTCGTTAAAAATGAGCTTACATGACGAAAAAATGTCCCAAACGTCAAGATCTGTTATTATTAAAAGAAAAAAAAAACAAATATTTTTTGGATTATTAAATTATATGTTTTAATCTTTTTTAGAACCTTCGAAATCTCGTGTTTTTTGGTGTTTTTTTTTTTTGTTTTTTTTTGCGTCAGTGGTTGATCATAAAGTAGTATGAGAAATCTCTGCGTATATTGTAAGGTTAAAATTTATTGATGATTTTCTAACATTTCCTCTATAAGCGTCTTCGTAAGTTTCATTATAAAGACAAAGTACCTAAAGTGCAGTGAAATGTTAGATTATATTTTCGTTAACTTTTAAAATAATTGGGTGGTTAAAAAAAAATCTATATAAAAAGGCGTTCATGGGTCAAGATTTCGAAGGCTGTTTTTTAATGACATTAAAATGTATTTCTGTCATGTGGCTAATAATTAATATTTAATAAATGTTTTGATTACATTGGTACTCTTTTCTTTGCCCCTGTTTTATTAAACAACCTATATATTTTGCATAAACACACGTAGATTTTCTTCTAATTATACATATATACATACATACACAGACACACACACACACACACACACACACACACACATATATATATATATATATATATATATTCACAGTTTCCTTTGACAGATATATTTTTAGTTACATCTTAAATTTTACACACGCACGGACACAGATAGATAGATAGATAGATAGATAGATAGATAGATAGATAGATAGATAGATAGATAGATCAGATCAGAATGAGATAAATAGATAGATAGATAGATCAGAACAGAATGAGATAGATAGATAGATAGATAGATAGATAGATAGATAGATAGATATGTATATAAAATTACACACACGTAACTACATCAGTAAGTCAGTAGACCAATAATAAAAATAAATCTTCTTCTTTACCAAAGCACTTAACCAAACTTTTTCCTTATATCGATCGAAATTATATAGTGAGAAATCTATGATAATTTTCATTAATAACAGTGTCAGGTGACTTGATTATTACTATTTATAAATCTATCATCATATATCTATAACTATATATTCATAGCTTTGTCTAGCTATATTTACACACACATACACACTGGACTTTATTATTATCTTATCTTGTTTTCTGTGTGTCGATGTATAATCACAATTATTTCCATGCTGACTGATCACATACAATTTATAGAATTTTAAAATTTATATTTTTATATTTCAGATTTGGGGCTAAATTCATTGCGGTTACTTTTTTCACAGGTCAAATGAAATGAAAAAAGTCAAAAATATTAATTTTGAGGAAAACCTATTGTTATGTATCAAATTCCTTGAATAGTTTTACAAAACTATTCACTGGAATCTTTTTTATTTTATTTTATTTATTTATTTTTTTTGCTTTGCATTTTGTTTTCCAACAATCCCTTCTAACTTTACTGTGACTAAATGATATATCTGTCTGTGTTTGTTCATCTGTCTTTCCTGTGTAATCTGAGCGAGAGGTGAATAAGTCCATACCGATTAAATATATATAATATATTAAATAATAGCTTCCTGCCAGACTTTGCACTGGGGTTGTTTCTTGGCTGGTTTATCTGTCTCACACAGAAAGTATCAATACATCGTTCCACAGTGTTACTTGAACGTCGGTCTTAGAGCGATAAAGAACAAATTTCGTAGCCGATGATTTAATGGTAATCCGTTGGATTCTCTCAGGTGTACCACTATTGCGTTATTATGCCAGAAAACTTGAGCATTGTATTTATTTACAGGAATTCTTTCATGGAAGAAAAAAAAAATGTGAATTTACCTCAGGTGCTAAAAGCAGAATATTGATTTGCGATTATTACTTTCCAGTTTTTCTAACCGTGATAGCAAATTAAAAATGTACCGGAGAATGTAAGCTTACATCTATTTCATTTTGTTCATACATATAAAGACATTTCTTTCATATCTGTCTATCTATGTGAATGTTATCAGTTGGCTATGCAATATTTATCTTATCAAAAATGAAATCACCTAAACGAGTTTTATTTTCGGCTGTGACTGATGATAACAGTTCCACACTAATGCCAAATATAAAAGTCATGAACCCAACTTTTCTTGTACATTGACAATTGAAAATTATATTGATGTTTGTACGACGGTAGAAGGAAGATATAATGATAGAGGCAATCAAAGGAATTATTTCCCTTTTAAGTGTAATTCCTGCCCGTGCAGTGGCGGAAAAACTGTTTGGTATATTCATTGTCAACTCTGACAAATAGTGGTCAGTAATCGATTTATTATGTCAATTTGAATCTAAGCAAATATCCCATTTTGTATATCTGATTTTCATGATGGGTGGAATCTTCATCCTCACTACAGTATCTTTATAATCTTTTTTACATCTTTTACTCGGATATACTTGTAAAATCTATAATCGTGAGAAGTATAAATATTTATCAGTTTATGTGTTATGTCGACATTGCTTGTTTGGAGATTACTTTCATTTTCTGGCGAGAGCACTGAAGCTAGAACGTAAGTCGAGATGTGTGCATTGTCATATTAAACCCGAGCGTCTGCCTGCACGAAAGACATGATCTGCACATGTAGACATTCTGTAAACAGAAACGTCTATGCAATCACAAACCGATGAATATGCATGCGCAAAAAATCCACTGGTTAACACATGGACGAGATTTCCGGCGAGAAGTTGTGTATTGATTGTAATCAATACTTAAATGTTGACGGTAAATAGTACGTTCATTGTCGAAACGCGGGAAAATGTCACACACACACACACACACACACATATATATATATATATATATATATATATATATATATATATATATATGTATATATCTACAACATATATTTAAGAAAATAACTGTGTATTTTGGTTTCTTTTTTTCATTGTTGTCATTTAAGATGCGCAAATATATATATATATATATATATATATATATATATGAACCCATAAATCAAGCCCTAGTCACCCACACATGACAGGCATGCTTGCAGAGGTGTTTAGGCCTCACAGATATACACACACTCAAATTAATATAAACACTTACACACACCATACACACTCCCAAAGAACTAAAATATAACATATACGTAACACACACTTCTCCATTTCCAACAACAAATAAAACATTCAAAATGACCAAAGATAGAATTATTCGGGAATCTCCCAGCTTCTATCTTAAAAACAACTTGAAAGAGGCCGTTTAATTAATACAAGAATGACTAAAATTAAAACTACAAATAAAGTCCACTTTCCACAGAGTCTGCCATTTACTCCTGGAGTTCACTGCTACTAACAAGCAGTATTTTTTTCTCTTTTGATGATGGCCATGCGGGCCGAAACTAGTTGAAGAACCTAATTGAAATAATAAAACAAAAAATATATTAATATACAACCCAGTGAATCTGAAAATTTTAAAACGTGGGTGTGTGTGTATATATATATATATATATATATATATATATATATATATATATATATATATATATATATATATATATGGGGGGGTCTTATATTTAAGTATTAGTAAGTCAAATGATTAAAAAAATTACCCAACAAATTCAACATATACTTCTTCCTCATCATAGTACTTAATTCAGGGGCGAGTATTAATCGCACAGTTCGAATATTATACAATGAAAATTCCAGATCAAAATGTCACACTGATCCATCTTTGGGAAAGATAGAGAAATAGACGAAATATTGTTTGATGGATGATTTATACTTGATACTTATGGCCTTGTGCCAGACTATTTTATGCTTAGGAAATAATTATGGTAGAATTACAAAATTCGGTGCTTAATAATTTTTTTTTTTCCTTTTTATCAAAAATACTTCTCATGGCTGAAAATAGTTAAGTTGAAGCACTGGTAACTAAGCTTTCTACTTATATAGGTGTCTCCATAAACAATATCTATGTTGAAAATGCATTTTAAAATATTATAAATCTTTCTTGAATTTTAATTTTAATTCCAAGATAATCGATTAAATTTAATCAAAATACTTTTCAAATCGAATTTGAACATACTAATATTTTTCACTCCGTATCAGTAAAATTTATAAATTTGTTCGTAATGACAGATCAGTCAACCTATTTCTCTATTAAAATTTTTTGAAAAGTAAAATATACTTTTTTGAGAAAAATTAGCTGATGTAAAGTATAATGAATCTAAATTGAAACTAATACTACTTACTAACATAACGTAGAAAACCATTTTTTTAGTTGAAGCTGGTGGCTTTGGAAGTTTTGTGTGATTTATTGATATTTTGATGTTTAGACAAATACAACGAGAACAACTTTTTTTATATATATTTTTTAATTACCCAGTAATTTTTAATATGCTATATATATAAAACATTCTGATACCTTATTGAATTTAAGGTACTTTGGTTTTATAGGCTTACTTAAAAGGCTTGTTGAAGAAATGTTAGAAAATTAACAAGAAATTTTAAAATTTTCTATATGTACATCTCTTATTTTC
This sequence comes from Acanthosepion lycidas, assembly GCA_963932145.1. Taxonomy (NCBI): domain Eukaryota; kingdom Metazoa; phylum Mollusca; class Cephalopoda; order Sepiida; family Sepiidae; genus Acanthosepion; species Acanthosepion lycidas. Next base: position 137,079,522 of record OZ010576.1, read on the forward strand.
TGATAATGTAGTGTATGGACATCCGTATTTGCTAAACTCGCTACGTTTATAAAAAATTTAAAATTCTTTTTAAGATACTGCTATCGTTGAATTGTAGTGAGATTTTCCATTGATGATTAGCGAATAGAGTTTTAGTTCAATAAAAAAGATAACTTTCACGTTCAAATTCTGGCATTGATGCCAGAAATTCAAAATTTTGAACCAACATTTCAAAAGTTCTAAATAGGATAAAAGTATTTTGTATCAAATAATCATTTCATCTTTCCTATAATAATGGAACAATTTTGTTTCTATTAAGTTTGGGACATTCTTATTTTAAATTATTAAGGATTAAAGTAATCATTTATACATATATATTTATCTAGCTAAAAGTGTTTTTTTAAGTATATATATATATATATATATATATATATATATATATATATATATATATAAAGTTTAACAGAATCAACATTGCTTGGTTATTTAGTTATTGGCAGTTTCACACCTGAAGCAATCATCAGATCACCGTTTATATATATATATATATATATATATATATATATATATATATATATATATATATATATATATATATTTATATATATATATATATATAAACAGTGAACTTATGATATCTATCTATCTATCTATATATATATATATATATATATATATATATATATATACATAGGGTGCGATGTGTAAAATTTTGCGATTTTATATCTTTATAATTATAATTTGATATTTTTAAAATAGCGAATGCGCGTTATTCGTTTTATCGATTGCCCAGTATATTAGGGTTAGCTGGTCACCCTCTGCGAGAAAAGAAGCAGCATGACACGATTCAGTCCGCCAGAAATTTGGAAACGGCATGATGTAGTACTTGGCATTCGCACCGGAAGCCCCAATACGAACACAAGTGTTTGGTTGCCAACCTGTGAACAGTACAGAGGGTTTGGAAAGAGTCGGATGAGTTTAATGGTGATTACAAAGGTGTTTGAAGCGATCACTAGTGATGGAGACGTTATGCCTCCATTCTTCTTCCCACAGTGCCTCATACTCAACACGGTGCGTGTATCGAATGCCTTGACGAGCTAATGCTGCCCTGGATTAAGAGGGTGGCAGATAGAAGACACTATGTCTAGCAACAGGATTCTGAACCGTGCCACACTAGCAGGAAAACCCAGTTAATGGTGTCAGACAATTTCTGTGACCGCATCAGCCCTTACATCTGGTCACCTAACTCTCCAGGCTTCACCCCACTCTTGATTATTATGTTTGAGGCGCAGAGACCGACAAAACTCATTGTAACATCAAAAAATGAAGGCAAAAATTAGTGCAGTATTCACTAACTTAAACAATGAAAGCGTTCAGAAGAATTGCAGAAGATTCCGAACTCGTCTGGAGGTCGTGGTTGAAGCCAGTGGCGATTTTATTAAATAAGTTTACTCTTTAATAATTTAAGATATTTTTGTGTAATTTTGTTAAATACGTAAATCTGTTAAAACGAGAATTCAGTGTTATTTTCATGTTTGCGTAAGTTTATCCATCGCACCCTAAATGTGTCTGTGTGTGTGTGTGCGTTCTTGACCACTTCCCGTACAGGACTTGTCTACAGGATTATCCTATAGAAAACTCCTGTACGGCAAGCGAGTATTTCATATGAAATACCTCTGATATAAGGATTTCAGTGATTATATGACAAGATCAGGTGACATTGATTCTGACTATCACTATAGGAGATACATCATATTCAACAATTTCCTCTGATACTAAATGAGAATAAGTTCAATGCTTAATTTGATCAGCGCCCTTTCTAAACTCTCCGCCTTAATTTCATTGTATGAATATTTCAGTCTCATTTATATTTTGGTTCGTCAAGTTAAGTGCGATAGATTATCAAGCATATTGCTATTATAATTGATTTTTATTGTTTCTTCGTTTCATGATTAATTCTTATTTTTATTGACTCTTTTTCGCAGCAGAAATATCGAATAGACAAAAAGTATCAGATTCCTTCAGAATGTTGTCTCTACAGAATCCTTTTTCTTCATTATCTGAATTAACATGCATTCTTGGAAAATATAGTTAAGTGGTTTCCCGTTGCCTTTTTCACGGTTTGGAATTCAAATATTTCTTTCTTTTAAATGTGTTGCCATCCAATGCTAGAGAGCCTAGTCTGCCCTGCTATTAAACATTTAGTTTATTCATGGGAGAAAAAAAGTCGGGTTTATGTATTTTCCGAGCACATTTGTTTATAATTGAACGCAACAGTTTTGTTCGGAATTTAAACGATACCAATTTACGAGCTCATATCCGTTGCACTATTTAAATCAATACACTTTTTAAATTTTTTATAATTTTATTCCCTTCTCCAGGTTTTGTTATTATTTCTGTGCTAAAGAAAAACAGCCCTTTATAGAAATTGTCACAAATTATTCATAACTTTATGTTCATTGATCTAAAAATTGTAGCAGATATTTTTCTTAATGTGGACCAGGGACAAAGGCAAAAAAATATTTTGCCTAATTTAAATGTCCTCTGTGAAATTAAATATTGAGTTTATTTGAAAGATAAACTAAAGTTGATTCGTACAAAAAGAAAAATATTTTTATACTTTTAAATTTATTAGATATTTTTAAAACATAAAATGTAATACAAACTGACTTACACCCAGTTACATTACCTAATTTAATGGATATCGACAAAAGAGACATTAAAATATTTTTAAAATATTTTTAAAATCCAGTGTCTGTTCCAGACATTTATTTCAAAGAAAATTAATAAATTAAATTAGGACTATTTAACTATATTTTGCAAATATATTACTTACTTGTTATTTAAAATAAAACGGAAATATATTTTCCCCAGTAGGATATGTTCCCGTTACTCAACACATTCAAGGTCAAATAATTATTTTCTTCTAACACTGCTCCTTATTTTCAAAAACTGGCGCCATAATATAAATACAATGAAATACAGAAGATAAATCTATTAGAAAACTTTGTGGAAATATTTTTCAAGTCAGTTACAAACCGCTAACCAAGTAATTGCTTTATCAGCATGATTAAATTAGTTTACCCTTTCAATAAATTTTAGTGACCCTGAAAAGGGCTGTTATTTTTTGTCATGTCATATTTGTAAAATGAAAAAATAAATTAAACTTATTTAAAAATATGCCCACACTCAAAAATGACATTAAATTTAACACTCTGCTATTTTTCAAACACATTTATTTTATATCACGTTTATCAGAAACGACAATGATTTAGTTTTTAAATCGTACTGCAAAATACATATTTGTCTTTCGCAAACAAATAAACATCAAAAGTTTTTTTTTAAAAATTCAGTATATTTTATTACAATTATGTAACAACAACTCTAAACAAAAAATAATTTTGGAGTTTTCTTAAATTCTTTTAAGTTCTTGAAAGATATATTTGCGACGTATTCTCACTTGATATTATTTTTTAAAATATAAATCCTTCGGATATTTAGTTTAAAAAAAATTTAAACATTATGAACAATTAAAATTCACTAATACGATGGATGAAATAAATTGGTTGTATAAATGATAAAAAATAAAACTTCTACAAAACTTAAAAATAAAAAAAAATATTAATATAAAGCACCTTCAGTGGAAATTTAGTGAAATCCGATAATTTCCCGAATTTTTGTTAATTTTTAAAAACTTAGTGGTTGGGGGGGTGTTGTCACGTCTCGAAGGGACGCATGATATTGAAGGTAATATGCGTAGCTTAAAAAATGGACAACTTAATATTTGTCTTGGGTGCCTACAGAAGTGCAGTGGTCATCTAACCTCATCTAATAAACTATTAGTTTAATGAATTTGTTCTTTATTGAAGGCTTAATTTCGCTGGCCTTGAACCAGTCTAAGAAAAGCGATGGAAAAGTCTTTCTTTTATTTCGCCCGAAAGGAATTCGCCTCAGAACCCGAAAAGGCAATGCATGAATTTCATTTATAATCTTTATTATTGCTACCCTGTTACGTTTCTCACCCATCTTCAGTGTAATCTTACGACCTTTCTGTACACGACCCCAACGCAACGACGACGATTCACGGCAAATGGCTAATAAATTCCCCGTTTTAGTTCGGCAACGAAAGCTTCGTAGAGAGGCGTTTTCCATGCGTGCCAGTTTCGACCTTTTCCCCCTGTTTCCCTGTTGGTGGCCAACGGGTTTCTTACTCGCAGATAAGTAATAAACAGACCATCCAATTCTCGCCCTGCACGAAACCATTGACAGAAAGCCTTTTTTTTTCTCTCTGAATGCACTTAGTTCTCTCTTTCTCACCCTCGCTCGTTCACACACTTTACACACACGCGCGCGTGCGCACTAACATAAATAGACAGATTTTTATGGCAGATTAATATTCTCGACGCGCTGGTAATACCGAAACAAAATGGGACTTTATTATTAATGTTGCAATAGAACTGTCTCAGACAAGTTTGATTCAAAAGAGATAATTGCTTTTTGATACACTCCTCTTTGTGTACATAAGAGAGAGTGAGAGAGAGAGAGTGCACGCGCACACACGAAAATATATTTTAATGTTTATATATGTATTTATTTTACTTATTCTATATACGTACCAAACTATTGTTTAACCTTAAGATATCGTTCTATTTATTAAGGAAATAATAGTTTTTTTTTTCTCCTTGACTGGAAAATGTATTAATCACTCTGTGTCATGTTATTACAGGCAACTTCATAATGACATCCTCTCATGAAAGAGATGCTCTTGTTGGATATTGCTGTATTTCAGCAATGTGATTTTTCTTTAAGAGAATAAATATTAACCTGAATATGGTTTTCCAGCCAAACTCTAAAATGTTTTACTTATTAAATAAATGTGCAGTTTAGTGTTTGTACGGAAGTCATACATTAAATTGACTAACATAAACAATCTGCTGTATATTATATTTCTTGCCTGATTTGTATTGTTTTCAACATGGTGTTTATTCTTACGTCGTAAAACTTTGATTATTCTCAAGTATCTGCTGCTTTGATAGCTCAACCCTACCATGGATCAAAAATCATCAAAATTGCAAACAAAATTTCGATCATTTAAATTAACTTCGCCATCAACGGAACGGTTTCTTACAATTTGACTTAGATTTCTATTTTTCATAAAATAGAAAAATATAGTCGAAAATCCTGGTTATTTTCTTTTATCTATAATGTTAGAATCAACTTAAAACAAACAATGTCCAATTATAACAGGATTTTAAAAGCGCCCGGATCTGACAGTTTTTACAAAATAATCAAAAGCATTAATTTTTAATACTATGAGTTAAAGCTAAACCGTCCTTTTGATATATAACGATAAATAATGAAGAAACGTTTTGGCTAGTCAAATGTGTGTGTGTGTGTGTGTGTGACTAGGAAAATGTAATGCGTGTGTGTGCGTGTGTGTGTGTGTGTGTGACTAGGAAAATGTAATCTTTAAGTTCGAATCTTATCTGATGTTCATATCCACTTATTCCAAAAACCTTTTGAAAAATATGAATGCATCTGCTAGTGCTGTTTCCATTTACCAGATCTCTTGAAGAAAATACTTCATCACGCAAAAATGATCGACAGAGAAGAGAATTGGTAGAGCGGGCATTTGTGTAAACTCCCCCCTCTCTCTCTCCCCCCGCCTCTCTCTCTTCCCCCCGCCTCTCTCTCTCCCTCTCTCTCTCTATCTATCTATCTATCTATCTCTTAAATGTATTAAAGGCTAGCTACTCTTTACATAAACCTGCCATTGTTAGCTTTGATGGGAGTCAATCATCTGTATTTATATACACTGATGAACCAAAATCTTATGTCACGAGCTTAATGAGTTGTTCATTCACCAAAAACTCTCACCAGATAAGGTTGGATTCTACAAGATTTCTAAAGAATTTCTCTGGGATTTGATGCCAAAATGGTAAAAACATTTACTTTACCTGCTGCGGTGTATACAATAAAAGTTTTACTGATAGAATTTTTTGCTCCATTATATACAATAAATGCACATGAAAATTCAGATCGTGGGAGTTTGATTGCCCGTGTAAGACTGTGAAATATCTTTCATGCTAGCCCCCTTACAACTCATGTAGTGTAGCAAGACGCATTTCCCTATTGCAAGGTGCCACTGATATCGTAGAAGAAACGGTATACATAATTTTCAGTTAACACTAGTAACCACATTTCATATTAATTATAAGATTACCGTAACCTAGCAGAACTTTCTTCAGCGGAACAGAGCATCCTGGTGACATTACATTCGACGATTAAGGAAGCACTCATATACTGTCGTCAATTGTTTTAAAGGGAAAAATAGTCTCCTTGGGCCATTAATACAATTTCCAGCACAGACGTTTCCGTGATAATAGCATATGTTTTCGGCAATTGATATTGTACAATGACCATACACAAGAAGGACTACTATATTATGTGACGCATTCTTCCTTCACCTTGCTCAAGGATATCTACAATCTGTGCCATAATAGCCTTTCTGTTTTCTTGTAGCACAAACTGTACTTGGCAGAAAAACTTCCATTCACTTCTCCCAAAAAATCGAATCAAATCTTGACAAACCACGCCTTTAAACCAGTTGATGATTTTTAACCTACTTGGACCACTGACAATAGTTATATATCCTAACACTATGAGAGCTGGCTTTATAAGATCTGCTATTAATTTTATATATAAACTCTTAAATAAACGATCACAATTTATTTACAGATATAGAAACGAAAACAAATTGCTAAAAGAAATGTATATATATATATATATATATATGTGTGTGTGTGTGTGTGTGTGTGTTGCTTTCTCTATATATATACATATATATATATACATATATATACTGACACAAATATATATACATCTATACAGACACACACACACTTACATACGTACATGGATGTAAGGCCATATGAGATAGGTTTATTGTAGGATTAGACAAAACAGATATGAAGAGAATAATAGCAAAGTTTTAAGAAGTACATTTGTAAAACAATCAATTGGTATTTCGAAATAATAAAAACAAAGGAGAATTTTGTTCCAATAATTGACTCCGGGGATCATAGGCCATAATCAATGCTGCTTGACATCCAATAATGAATCCCTTCCTGCAACGGAACGAGGGGCAAAGCGAAATTAACGAAAAAATCAATAATCGAGGGATGGTGGGATTTATGATTAAATGTAACATCGGAAAATCGGAATGATTGTGGATTATAGATGGTGTTCTCTATCGGCCAGATTTGTCCACCTCTCGTACGAATCGAATAGATCCTCCCTAGTTAGAAGTGCCTGGCCAGGATTAAAATTTGTGTGAAGTTCATTTGATGAAGATCTTGTTTTTATTTTGTTTAATATAATTTGCATTTTGGAAAGTTTTTGACAAAATTGTTGATTTGTTTCATGACAAGCAGGAAAGACAAATGATAAAGTGGAAATTATTTATTGAAAATATGGAATTACCAAAAAAGTAGTTTTTCTTTGCGGGATAAGATAATGTCTGAGAACATAGGCAAAACATTTAAGATTTTCACTACCTTCATCCTTATTAGAGTATTAACAATCAAACAAGATTGTTGCCTTCTCCTGTTATTTCAGCTGTTTTTATTAAAAATGCATAAGCTAATAAATTATTCCCATCATATTCTTATCTAATCAGTAATGACTTTATAACCATTAAAATATAATTTGCATTTTCAAAGTATTTCTATAATAAAATAATTAGCAATGCATTTACATGATATCTATAATTGCCCTATTCTTTCTGTAACTATTGAATGAATTCCTGATAAATGGCACTCTCTTACTTTCTCATTTGCAATGAATGTCTATAGTAAAATCATTTACTGTCTATTTGTGCATCTATGTATGTATCTCTCTCTCTCTCTCTCTCTCTCTCTCTCTCTCTCTCTATCTATCTATCTATCTATATATATATATATATATATATATATATGGATGGATGGCCATTCATATACGAAGATGCCCGTCTACTAGAGCGACTAATTAATCCATGTTGCAGACGCCCGGTCAGGAACATTTGTATTTGTTCGACACCCACTGAACCCATTTTGTGTGTGTCCGTAACGCTGGCATTAATTGCTCAGCATAGGCAACTAATTTCTTTAGAATGTTTAAAAAAAACGAATACACAGTGAGAGATGTAATTTACTTTATATAAAATTAATCCCAAAATTCAGTGTTTAATAATCATAATTTCATTTTTTTCGAACTAGAAATGTATGGTTACTTATTTTAAAAGTATCTCAATCTGTAGCGGGTGGTTGTATTGTAGCAGTAAATTATTTGAACTGAGATTGTAACAAAGGAACAATTGCAGTCAGTGCAGTTTTTTGTTGTAGCATTTGTTTAAGAAATTCTACCTGTGATATCAAATACTGACACCTGCAATAGGCTGGTACTTGATTCAATTTGATCACATGGTATTTTAATTGGAAATATGTGATTGTGTTTGTGATTCAGTCAAGATATTTTTATCTACTCTTTTTGGTCATGCACATTAATTATGATTTCTATTATTAACGCTCTGCAGATATTTTAGTTTCTAGGAACTGTCTGCATTTACAAAAATAATGTAGTAAAGACAAACCATAAAACAGGTTTTGCATTTTGATTTCTGATTCAGGGACTCTGAAAATAGTTTACGTGTCTAGCACTGAAAATAGTTTACGTGTCTAACACCGCATTTGATAATTTAATATGACAAACAAAATTTTTGCTTTGCAAGTTTCCCATTATTAGAATTATATAAGATTTCTTTGTTTATTGACTTACTCATTTTTCATTTTTTCGTTCCTCATTCGTTCCGAAAAATTATTATTCACTTTAATTCTTTCCACCAGAAGGTTATAAAACTATTCACATACAGTGTGTGTGTGGGGGGGGGGGAACAAGTATTTATACACATACAATTTTTAATTTATTGTATTCCCAACTAATGAATAAATACACGTTTCATATAATTAACTGTACACAGATGCATAATAACTAAATATGCATCGAAAAGAGAAAAAATTGATTTAATAGAAATAAATCCCATTTATTCATTTTAATGGGTGAAAAAAGTATTCGTACAATGCAAATTTCAGTTTTTAAAATTTTCAAATTACTTTAATACTCTAGATTATTCAAGTGGAATATTCTAGAACGTTCCAATAAGGTTACCAGTAGTTATGTTTAGCCTAAAAAACACAAACAGAACATTTTGTAATTTATATTCATGCAAGAAGTTTATGATCATGACAAGAGGTAAAGAATTGGCAAAATAGAAACAAAACAAAAAAAAAAAAAGAAACACTGATTGTTAAGCTCTGAGAAGAAGGTAAGAGCTACAGAAAAACTCTCAGACAACCTAAATATTCCATTTACTACGATTAGTTCATTCATTGCCAAGTATAAAAAAGTCAAAACTGTTGAAAGCCAAAGAAAACCAGGTGCTTCACGAAAGATCTTCGAGGAAATGAATGCGTCAAATTAAACAAAAAACAATTGTTACTCGTCAAGTGTTGTACGTTGGTTTGCTTTCATCGGGAATCTATGTCACTAAATGGACAATAAGCAATAAAATTCATAGGAACAATCTAAAGTCACGCTCTCCTCGGAAAACTCCACTGCTATTGTGAAGACACAAAAATATCAGGTTAAAATTCGTTCGTGAGCATAGGGATAAGGAAAAAATCGTATTGGGAAAGGCTATTATGGACATACGAAACCAAAACCGAGTTCTTTGGACGTAATTCTAGAAATTATGTATGGAGGAAAGATGGCGATGTCTTCAAGCAAAAGAAAACAGTTCCTCAATAATTTCTTCCATTCACACAATTTCTTCCATTCACACAATTTTTTCACGAATTTCTTCTTTTATGATGTTTACACGTTCACATATCAATATCAGTTCATTGCTCCATTTATTTCACACTGGCTTTTGCTTCAGTTAAATAGGGTTTTATTTTATCGTTCATTTACAAGCACATCATTCTATTTTCCTTTCTCTTGTAAGCATTTATTCAGTTATTGATACATAAAACTCGTTTATTGCCTAAAAAATTCTCATTCTTTTTTTATTTCTCATATACATTTACGTGATGTCGCTTAGAACGTAGCATTAATGATGACAATTTCAGCACGCAAAATTCACTTAGAGACTCTGAATTTTGCAAATCTATGAAAGTGTCGGTACAGTATTTTGTAAGGTACTTACGGAGAGAGACTACTAAAGTAATCATGAACTCAAAATGTTAGTTGCTCGATTTATAATATAACGTATGAATAATATATATATATATATATATATATATATATATATATATATATATATATATATATATATATATATATGGGGGTATGTTGATTATTATATTTAAATTGGGATAGAATACGAAATTACAAGTGATAGAATGATAGGAATGTTTTCATAAGAAAAGATACACCCACAGTATATATATATATATATATATATATATATATATATATATATATATATATATATATATATATATATATATATATATATATATATATATATATGCATGCATGTATGTATGTGCGTGTGTGTGTTAAATACAGATTTACGTACTTAGAATGTTCTCGGCTTGTTTCACTTTCAAATCTAAGTAATCATCAGAATTTCCTAGAGGAACTTGTTCTTAGTCAGGTTAAGAACGGTACGCCACCCCTCACACCTCATATGTATATATATATATATATATATATATATATATATATATATATATATATATATATATATATATATATATATATATATATATATCGGCTTGATGTCCGTTTGGCTGATTTTACACACGCACGCACGCGCACAAACACATATATATGTATATCAGTATGTATGTGTGTGTACGTATATATATATATATATATATATATATATATATATATATATATATATATATATATATGAATAAGGACAGTATAATTTTTTTCTTTGCCGACGTTTTTCATCCTTTAAACTTTATCCAGGCAAATGTAAGGATTTTATATAATTATATTAGATCTTATTATAAAATTATATAAAATATTATATAGAATATTCAAGTATTGTAAAATATATAAAATCTTATATTATAAAATTTTATAAAATACCTACATTTACCTTGACAAAGTTCATCAGGTCGGCAAAATTAAGTTTTCCTTTTGTCTTTATTCATATTTCCTTTTCCAGATATATGTTAGTTATACATGAATTTTTGCATATATATATAGATAGATAGACAGATAGATAGATAGATAGATAGATAGATAGATAGATAGATACATACATACATACATACATACATACAACCTACTACATGTACGTACACACAAGCTTCTATATACGAGAATGTCTGTAAACATCCCATATTTGCTTTTGTGTGTGTGTCATTAAAAAATGTAAGTACTTATCCATTTTTTGTCTCACTTAAAGTTACATGTTAAAATCCAAAGCATAGATGTGTGTGTACATGCACACACAAACGCACGCACGCGCTCCTCCGTATGTGTGTGTTTAAGGGTATTATCTGTAGAGAGGATTGTTTTCGAAAGATATTGGCAGAGAGAAAATGATATCTGTTTATATGTCATCAGTTCTAAGTGCGTGCGATAGTCCAAGACTGTCGCAAAAAATAAAAATCCATGACCAATTCACTTTAGTGGATTTCCCTGTAGCCTTAATTTCCGAGAGTCGATAGATTGATGGCATCCCAGGGTAGAGGACAGCAAAACTTGGCACAAATAGATAAATAAATAACAGTGTATAAACCAAATCTATCTCCAGTTTCTCTCGCGATAAAAACCTAATTCGCCCGGACACGAAACTACGACTACTTCTGCTGTCCTTCTTACGCGTTTCCAGCAAAAAAGAAAAAAGTGCGAGCCATGTCTCAGTTTAGAGGCTTGAGCATCGATTGACCGATTTTACATGTACATTCATGTACAGACTGCATGAAAATTGCAACCGAAAATTTCAAGGCAAAACTGAAACCTTTGAAGCGAACTTCTAATGAACTCTGACCACCAGCACAAAAGGGAATCTTCGACACAATTTCAGCTATTGGATTTATTGTCAGGTACTTAGGCAGTATAATTTTCATTCTCAGAAAAAGGTCAAAGTAACTTAATGGGAATTTGGCGTAAAATAACTTTAGTAAGAGGGAAGATTTAGTCTACACAATTATAAGCACAAATATATGATTAGAATTGGAACTCTCATATTTTGCGCATCGCATTTTATTAGTTTACCATGTCATCCGATCACTAATATTAAGCAACGTTGGGCCTTAGGAATATCAGGTGCTTTAAGCTTTGATATGCGAGTAGTGTGATGGGTGAATGCTCAGAATGAGATATCGGCGAGACGTGTTTGTTTACATTCACTTACGGGCAAATGGGTTAAGTACACAGTAAACTGGATTCTATAGCCTTGGTTGGCAACCAAACAACCAAGAAAGTAACGGTAGTCTACTGTGGGAATTCTGTCAAGTCAACAATGAATCGAAAACAGGCATGATCACCTAAGCGTGCATCACACATGACATCTAAGGAAGGATTTTTTGAGTGAGTTCGTTATATAATGATTGTCGGCTGCTCAAGCGTTAAATGCAATAAATTTGTTTATTTATGTAACTCTAGAATAGTTGCAGTGTCGGAGTTATGATTTAATAGGTTATCGTTGTTTTCTTATTAAATATTAAGACATTACGTATATATTTACAATGAGAAATGCCGTATCAAAGGTGTTTTCCTTGTTATTATAATAAGTTATAGACATTTTTTGACTTAACCCCCTTCTCAAAATCAACCCGAATGGCTAAACACCAGAATTAAAACATAAATGTTTGGAACTGAAATATTCAGTATTCGCTCTTATTTTGACGTCATATATTCAAAGTTATGGATTTATGAAGGGCTTTACATAAAGACTGTTAACCGCTTTCTTCTTAATAAAACTTTAATATTCTTATTCTTCGCCCTTTCACTGTCGATATCATCGTGGCAAAATTTTATCTATAAATCAGATTTATAAACATGGAAATGTTTACTAAAATGTTTATGTTTATTTTGTATTAATCAATTCAAATCTTGATTAACAGAAAGTATTTTTTCGGAGTTACTTTATATGTCTTTTGTTAAGTGTAAGAAACATGGTTAACATATATACACAGAAAATTAGAGTAATTTGTATATAAATGTATCCTAACACTTGGTTTACACTGTATCTTATGTGTGTGTGTTTTTGTTTTTTTTTTGTTTTTTTTTGTGAATGGGTTTGTGTGTGTGGGTGCGTGCGTGTCTGAATGTGGGTGGGCGCGTTTTTGAGTGTGTGAACGGGCCTGACTAAGAAAAGATTTTAAAAAGTATGACGCTTAGTCATTTTGCCAAATTTTAGAAATTTCAGGAAGTGGATCAAGCCGAGACTTTTCACATTACCATTCGTCTATTCTCTTTCTTTCATCTCTCTCTCTCTCTCTCTCTCTCTCTTTTGTTCATTTCTCTCTCATTCATAACCTCTTTCCTCCTCCATCTCTCTCTCCCTTCCCCTCTCTCTCTTTCTCTCTCTCTCTCACTCTCTTAGGTCCCTCCAAAATCATATTATCTTTGCAGACATGAAATAAACAATACTCAAGTTTTTTAAAAATCTAAAATTACGAAATTATCGGCTGTCATTGATATTTTCAACATGTATTTAGTAAAAAAAAAATCTTTATACTGAATCGTATTTTTTATATTTTGCGGAATTACTTTTTGTAGAGGTCAGTTATACCCACATTTATTTAACTGATAACTAATACGTACAAGTGCATTTTGAATGTTCCTAATTTAAAATTTTTTTAAAAGAAAGTGTTATGTCATTAAAATCATTTTAAACATCGAGTGCGAACATATCGAAAATATGATTCCACATTTCTCTCTGAATTTCTTGGATCACGAATTATCATTATATAATCAGACTATTGTTCTCATTCGTTGTTGTTATCACAATGCTTCGGCCGTTGTCCTCTCCGATCTTCGTTAGGTGTATATCGATCGAGGTAACTTACAGGGAATTCTGAACTGAACACTTTGTTTAATCTACGGAGGTTTCACTGCCCATCTCTATGAAAATTCCGTCTAGTTTTTGATGCTCCGTTATTGATCACCCGTTTCCACTGAGTCCAAATATACACTGTGATTGAATTTAAAATCACCAAATTCACGAGTCAACGCTTTAATCCGACAGGTTATTGTCCCGTGGGACAATTCTCTGTGGTAAACTTGAAACCATAAACCTGACTGCAAATTAGCGCTGCTGTGGCTGCCTCTCATGTTTGATTTCTGCTACTCTTTAAGACTTGCAGTCATTTATCTTTGTCTCTTTATTAGCTGCTCCCATATCTCTATACTAGACCTACTAAGGGGGTCCTCATTGCCTAGCATATATGCTGATTCTTTCAGACTTGAAAGTGCCCTGTTTTCTTCATTGTCTAGTATTTTTACTTCATTTCATATGGGTTGATTACACTTTTCCCTCCATAAATCATCAGCTATGCCCGATTTCATTGTCTCATCCATCACTACAGCTTTTCTCTGTTGCTCAAGATTATATAAAGGGTACAGTTCAGAATTCTCTGTAGGTTACCCAGATCTATATGCACCTGATAATGCAAATAATGATCCTGAATCTTAAGAAATAAATCAAGAAATCTCAAAAAATATTTTTGCGAAGAGTTGCAGGTACTTAATTTTAATAAAATAAATCTCTGATATATTTTGGGAAAAATTAATAAATATTTTTACAGTAGGATTTTAGAATACTTTCAGATCTCGCTTGTTTCTGATAAACTTGATAAAGATATGTTTGATGAATTAAAAACGTAAAGTTTAATATCATTTTCGAGTGTGAAAATATTTTAAAATAAGTTTTTTTTTCCTTTCTACACCTGTTTGATTATTTTATTCTAGAGAAAATCAAAAATTAAAGCCAAACACTAAAGTTCTGAATTATGTCACATGACATCAAAAATATAATGGCGCTTTTCAACGACCACCAAAAATTATTGAAATTTTGACTGATCTACTCATATTATTGTTTGCTTAATGAAAAATTGTATCTCATCAATATAGAGTAATGACAAAGAAAGAAGTCAAGTAGTTGTAACTGGAAAATATTTCCCCAACGTTTTCTAATATATGGGCTTCCGTTTTCTATTTAATTTTGGAGCCATTTTTTAAAAATAGAAGCATACATATAAAATAAGTTTTTGAACGTCTTGACAAGTGAGCACATACCCTGATGGCGAAATGTGTATCTTTTGTTATAATTTTTGAAAAAAGAATATTAATAAATTAATTCTTAAGTTTAATATTTTTCTTCGAAACACGTCTACGAGAGATTTTGATTTTAAAGATATTTTCAAAATGTTTGAATTTCTCTGTTGTCGGCAGCCATTAAATTCCCTAATTAATCTGGTTAAAAGTTAGTTTTTGTTTTTTTAATATCTAAAATCTTTACTTAAAGACGTAAAATATCTTTTCATTTTTATAGATTAAATTTAGGTTATTTTCATTCAATTAAAACTTTAAGAAGATATGTAAACTATTTAAAAGGCGATTTTGAGAATGTCCATGAAGATAGCGACTATCTCTTTTTCTCTCTCTTTATATCTACATATATATATATATATATATATATATATATATATATATATATATATATATATATATATATATATATATATATATATATATATATATATATATATATAAGCTTAAGGTATGACACCAAAGTTTTCTAAACTTAACATATTAAATGGCTCTTTTAAAGAAAAGTTAAAAAAAAAATTATATTTTTTAGTGACGTGATTTCGAAACCTGTGTTCCGGAATACGCTCAATGACTTAATAAATTAACAGATAGCTCAATTTGCTCAAATTACACACACAGAGACACACACACGAAACTATGAAAAATTATTCCGTCGAAATATACTCGTGTAGTAAATGTGGCAGTTGTGACACACTTTCTTAGCTATTTGAAAAATTGATATTTTCATTTTAACCATTATCATATGTAACTGATTTTATATTTTCACATCTAACTTTTGCTCAATTGTATGTTTGAATATTTGCTTTTGCAAAAACTCTGTGGTAGAGACAAGAAAAGAATGAAATGCCAATGAATTAAATATTAGAGAAATGAATTGTATGATTATATATTACCTATGTATTATACATCTATTGATTTCAACTTTGCTAACTGCGAAATTAATTCTTTCCATATTGCTGTTTATTCTGTTCAGAAATGAGTGGTATCAGAGAGAAGATGCTTCTGCATGTGTTTATGTACGGAAGCGCAAAGATGTAAAATAAATACACGTTCAATGTCAATAACCCGATATTAGCAACTATTACCATATCTTGCCAAAATAAAATCAATTTTTATTTTTCAGCAATTTGTCATCCTTACGTGTAATAACGATACGTCAGATTTGCAGGAAACCGTTTCAATTCATCATAGAATTGAAATAACATACCTTTAAAATTATTCTATCGAAGGAGACGACGAGATAATTTCATACATAAAAATGAGGAGACGAACTAAAAATTTCTGCATTTAATGGTAAACAGGTTTCATTTGTTTGGGCCAGATTTATTTATCCATCATCTTACAATACAAACTCATTTTTTTTTAATTATCTTTCAACTGTTGATTCAGTTTTAGTATCATGGAAATTCATACCTACACACACACACACACACACACACACACACACACACACACATATATATATATATATATATATATATATATATATATATATATATATATATTCGAGTATACCGCCCATTAGGGCGACTAGACAATCCCCGTTGCAGACGCTCGCTCAGGCACATTTGTTTTTGTTCAAGACCCACAGAGCCCACTGTGATTTATACTGCAACTATGCTGAGCAGACATTAATTACAGTTTCTTGGAAAGAGCGTGTTATCTAGCGTGATCAACAATCTGAACAAAGCCAGCACACTCAAACACTCGGTTACCCAATTTCACTGACAAGGCTTGGTCAACCCGTGGCACTTTCCAAAGGTGCCGCACGCTGGGATCGTCCCTTCTAAACCGATAACATCAGGAACTCACCTTCTTAAACAAATCAACGATGGTGAGATTCGAACCCGGGTCTCATGGTCAGTAAATGAATGTTCTAACAACAAGCGCCCATATATATATATATATATATATATATATATATATATATATATATATATATATATATATATATATATATATATATATATATATATATATATATATATTGTGCTAATTTTGATAAAACAGTGCTCAATGTAACACAACAAAGCTATTGTGAAGAATGCGAATGTTCAGGCAGGAGAAAGGCAATGTACTTGGGTTGTTTGATTCTCACTAACTAAAAGTTGTTGTTGTTTTTAAATATTTACGGTGGTCATACAAATTCCCCTGTTTCTCATTTATCCGTTTCATGATTTAATTTGGCGGCAAGACATATATATATATATATATATATATATATATATATATATATATATATATATAATAACAATTTAACAAATGCACTTGTCATGCACAGAAATAAAGTGGACCACAATTTTGATCTAAAAAATGCCACACTCATCAAAAAAGAATGTAATATTCCAGACGGAATAATCGGGAGAGTGTCGCCATCGAATATTATCAAAATATCAATCCCTGCCCCGGGTTTTATCCCAATCTCAGAATTAATACTTTCCCTAGCCAACATATAAGTCCACAAATATGTTGAGGAATCAAAAGAAAATAGATACATCCACCACTTTCAGTTTTTGAAGATGTACATCACATACGTCCATCTTATAGCATAACATTTTAATCACAATCTAAACAATATTCATTTTAAAAAATTAAACAACTAAAAAATTATTGAATATTAATCATTCATTTTACTTTTTGCCAAATTTTGAATTATGGCACTTTGTGTCCTCCATATGTTTTGACTGAGCTTTCAACCAACTAATGAACATTCATGAACGTTTACAAATTTAAATGCCTTGATAAACCAATGACATTCTTGCTTTTGTATATAAATACATGCAAGAAAATAAATCCAGCATTGCCTTAATAAAGCACATCAGAATTTTTTTTATGGTTACTACTTATACTCAGAGATCCCAAGGCGCATTCATTCAGAGACGGATTTTGTCTTTCTTTAATTTTAACCTGAGTAAGCCAAAGGCAGTTGACGTTCACGGGGAAAGACGTTGTTAATAAATTTTCTGCTATGTCTCCTGATCTTCGCGTACACACACACACACATACACACGGGTGGGTGGGTGTGTCTGTCTGTGTGTGGGTATCAGCAGCCATAACTATAAAAGTTACAAAGTTGAAGTTAAACAAATTCTTCAAGTTAATATTATTGTTTTAATGTATTAAATAATTTATGTCACGTTGATTTAAAGAAAAAATCTCGTATATTAATTAAATGTTTGTGACGTCACGATGAATTATAATCACCACACTGTACTTTTAAAAAGAGTATTTTCCTATAGGAAAGACTACTCGCCTAACTAATCAAGGATATTTAGAATAAATAAACGTACAGAACCCAAGCTTATATTCAATTTTATCGAAACAAGATACTATAAAATGTTTTTTTGTTGACTTTAATTAAATATATGCCAAGATATGTTTTCCTATTTGGTCATTTGGTCAAATATTTGAAGTCTATCAGACCGAAAACATTTCAACATCCCTTTTTATGCTTGCGGTTGTCAAAAATCAAACAGACGCGTTTGAAAAAAATCACTGTTAACACAGCACTGTTTTTTTTTTTTTTTTTTTTTTTTATACTAACTTAGATAAAATCAAAATTTCTAGTTCTGGTTCTCAAGGAAGACATATTTGCGCGCCATATTTTTATGTGAAGTAATCCT
This sequence comes from Acanthosepion lycidas, assembly GCA_963932145.1. Taxonomy (NCBI): domain Eukaryota; kingdom Metazoa; phylum Mollusca; class Cephalopoda; order Sepiida; family Sepiidae; genus Acanthosepion; species Acanthosepion lycidas. The sequence goes on from OZ010576.1 coordinate 137,098,463, forward strand.
GAACATTAACCAGATTAAACCCATTGTATCTTTGTCATCTATGACGCTATCATCTCCCTCTGTGTCAATTTAAAATGTGTGTATATGTGTGTAACGGGTTTTATACATTAGTCAGTGTAAGCTCCCATGGTGTATCTTTTTCGGATGTAGTACATAATTACTTATAGGTATAGAAAAATAATTCCATGTCGCTTAAAAAATAATTTACTTCCAAGCAATCTTCAGAAATGTGACGAAGGAAATCAACAGTGTGTCGACAGGAAGAATTTAAAGTTGGAACGCAAAAAGCAGCAGCAAACCAGAGAATATGTCGAGCGTTTGGCGAGGATAAACCGAGAGACCATGCTGTCACTGAAACACGCACCTTGTAAACTATGGCCGACAAATTTGGAAAGGCGAAAACTAAGAACGAGTGTTGAGAATTTAATCTGCCTCAACCACTTTGAATTATTAACGTTCAACACAATTTCGCCTTCGCAAATACAAATTTCTTTTTTTATAATATTTCTACCAATGTTTTAAAAGAAAGCATTTTTGAATGAAGATTTTCTTACAATCTTTGAATTGCGTGTAATTGGGTGACATGCACTCATGGCTAAAAAAGTAACAAAGAAAAAGAATATGTCAGAAATTCTCAAATCAGAACAACATGATGACCTTTCTTCACACGCTATATACAAGAAGTAAAAAGTAAAACTATTTCTAACATATTAATATATAATTTAAGCCAATGTTTGCATTAAAAATTTATACTTTTAAATTAAATTTATACTAAATCGTACAGTCAGGAAAACAGATTTATTTGATTAAAATTATATACAGAAGAAATTATTATGCTATTTACGTTAGAAAAAAGTAAATATAAATTATGTTAGAAAGTGAAGCTTTGGATAAAATAAATAAAATCAGCTGAATAGGTTCTAGTGGCACATAAATTATGTGATCTGGAATCAGTCTTAATCTCTTCAAGGGATTTAAACTTTTGTTCTACAAAAACGAAACAAATTGTCTTGTTTTATTTGAATATTGGATAAAATATAGTTTTAAGATATGCTATATTTATAGGTTAAAGTGCTCAATATAAGGGATAGAGTGTATGTAAATATAAAAGTGGGCATTGAATTCAACACAAAGCGACCACAGACTGTTTCGGGCTTAAACGCAGTCCTCTGGCAGCATATGCATGGAATAGACTGTCTCCGTTAGGTAATGACTTCAATGTCCACTTTTATTTATATATCTGTAGTCTAGAAATTAATTAGTAATTCGATGACAGTATATTTTTTATTAACTGTGGCTAAATAAAGAATTCAACACACTCACTGAGCGATAAACTCAGCTGAAATGGCAAGACGACTTTTTTATTATCCAATCTGAAATGAATGGCTTTCACAATCTTTAAACTGGGTAGATCTTGCTGGTAACAAAGGAATCCTTGCATTTTCTCGACAATTGATTATTTCACATTTAAAATCTTCATCTGAGGCTTACAACTAATGTTTGTGAATGTGCTCTACACACGTTTGTGATGTGATGCTATTGTCCCTCGTCTATCAGGACACCATGGAGGCATATCCTATTTGCAACTTGGTAAATGTTGTGCGTGATTACAGTCTCTTGAGAATGCATTATTATCGGACTAATAATTCTTATCACTCCATGTTATGATCTTTCCCAACTGTCAGTAATATTCCCTACTCACATTGGAATATTACCAAATGTTCATATATGTATGTGTTTCTGTGTGTTTATATATATATATATATATATATATATATATATATATATATATATATATGTGTGTGTGTGTGTGTGTGTGTGTGTGTGTGTGTATGACAATATAGGCAGAAAGCACTAATATGCAGTGTTGACTTATATGTCCATTTGGTGATCGTTGAAAGTGTGGAATTTTCAGTCCCCATCCAGTGCTGATTACCATAATCACGCTGTTTTTATCTACAACCTCACTATCGGTGATATTTAGCACGTTTCCCCCACAAATATAGCACATTATAAACAATATAATATTTATGTGCGTATAGTAGTAGGATATAGAATTCGAACAAGAGTTTTGATAAATCAGTCAAAGTGGAAAACTGTTTTATGAACAACGCGTTTTGGCTTCGTTGGATCGGTTTCTTCGGGCTAGGATGAAAGACATCTGCGCGTGTGTGTGTGTGTGTGTGTGTCAGTGTGCGCGCGCGTTTATGTATAAATATTAAATAGTTACTATCTGTTTGTTGAGCTGGCGTCTACGTATCCAAAAAAACAAAAAACAAAAAAACAAAAAACACAAAACAGTGTGATTTTTTGTCCTAAAGGCGTTAATCCCCGTTTTTTAGTTATGTATCTTTCTGCGGTGAACGTCTGCTGGAATTGAATGTCACCCAATACGAGCAGAACACCGTTACAGCCTCCACCCGCTTCGCATACCGAATTGCGCCACTATGGTTTTTGCAAAGGTTGATGATATTATATATGAAGCTGGTCTTAGGTTTATCGTCGGGACCTGTGGAATCAGCGCACTCTCGTTACATTTTCTTCGTAAGTGTGCAGTATGCGAGATGGCGAAGGATGTAAGGAGAGCTGCTAATTACAAGTCCAGCAGAGATTGACGATTTTCTTCTTTCATCTAGACCGAAATGTTTTTAATAAACGGCGCATTAGGACAACAACACTTTGGCTCTTTCATTTCGACCAAAAGACATCAGCTTAACAGATATTAACGATTTCTCATCCAAAGAAGTCTATTTAACAAAGATGCAAGTCGTAGTCTATAAGACAGTTTTTCCCATTGTCTGATTTATCAATAGTGTGTGTGTAAAGGTAAATTTCTTGAGATTAAAAGTTGCTTGTGAGGAAAATGTCAAGCAGGCAATATTCAAATGTGAGTAGAAAAATCTAATAGCTGCGATAAAAGAAATATAAAAATAAATAGGTGAATAATGAATATATTTCCTATCGAAGTAGAACAAGAAAATCTTCTGCGTGGATCTGATAACGCAACACTTTGGCATAACATATAATGCTAGCGAGACTTGTGAGACGGTGATTTTCAAACAGGTCTCAGTTGTCATTGTTCAAGCCCAGATGAAAAAAATTGAAAATATGATTTTAAAAAAGTGTGTTTTTTTTTTTCGCAAAAAAATGGTTAGTGCAACATTTGGAACGCTGCATTAAACTTATCGATAATTTAGAGGGGGGTATGGTCTAAAAAAAGTTAAGAATATTAATAATGATACACCCAGTTATGGACACTACGTTTAATGCCAGCATGAGTTAAATTAACGACTGAGTCCAGTGAGATGAGTAAAAATTGAAATCCTCATCTTGCTACAAGTAAAATGGCGCCGAGGGTTAAAGCGACATCTCCATTCAGTGCAAAACCAGTTCAAGTTCAAAGGCAAGTGAGATTTCTTTGGAGCCCGATAATCAGTTTCCAATAGGAGAGAAAATATGCTTAGTTCATACATATATATATATATATATATATATATATATATATATATATATATATATATATATATATTTATATATATTAATGTATGTTTGGGCATCAGATTTTCTTTTAAACATCTTTCATTAAATATGGCGGACAAGGAAAATTTAATTAATTTTGTATTTAGTTTTTCCAGCATCTTTACGTTTTTCTGTTTTGTAGGATTAAGGGAGTACAGAAATTTTCCATAATTTTCATTGTCCCAAGAGCTTTCGGCACTTTCTTTAGTCATTTTCGGGGAGGGGGTATTTTTGGTGTTGTTAGCTTTACCTCATGCTTTGAGTGTTTAAATTGTATTTTATTTTTATGTTGTTTTGAATAAGAGCATTTATTCGGAGACTTTGCGTTTTGAGTGCGGCTGGAATTCGCGTGAGTATCTTTCTATTTTATAAAACTTTTAAAACTCCATTTTCACTGTAAAATAAGGTGAGTTTGATACTAAGAGAGACATGATTAATATACAGGGCTTCTCTAATAGCGAGATGTTTCCGGTAATGTGATTTATATAGAATTTCAGTGCTTTCAACGAGAATTTTTCTTAAGGTTTCTTGTAAATTGTGGGTTGATACATTTTTATAGCACATTGATCTGATAAGTCTAATAATGTTAGGCGTCTACTCAAGGATGTGGTAGTATGTCTGATATAGGTAATTGATTTACGTATATATATATATATATATATATATATATATATATATATATAGCTTAAAATAAGCTAAAACCTTAAAATATAAAATAAACTGAGGATTCAATGCCAAAGTCGACAGAACCTAAATATAATAAGATATAATATAATAATATTAACAATACTAAATCCGGCACTATATATATATATATATATATATATATATATACATAGGCAGCATTTTTTCATTAAAACATGTTGCATTAGATAATAAGGACAAGTTTTGTCTGTTTATTCTAAGTAAGTTCCTTTCATATTGTCTGATAATCTTAATCATATTATCGTTGAAAGACGAAAGGAAAACACCATATTGATACATGTTTAAATCCAATCTAAGCTTTCGGCTTACTTAAGCCATTATCAAAGATGACAATTTCAATGAATCAAACAACAACGAACGAAACAACAATGATAGTCCGCCCTTGTTGCATGAAATTTTCCAAGTAACGACAAACTCGTATATACGAGACGTGGAAGCGAAAATCGCGTCGCAGGTCGTGACGTCACACATATCCAGGCGAGAGTGAAAAACGAGAAGTCTTAAGTATGGGAAGCCGTTGGTATAAATCAATGGCTTCTGTTATAAATTATAGGCTTTTAAGGATATTTGTGGAGATCTCATAGTTGATTTTGTTCAGGTTAGGTTTCAACTGTTTTATGTATAAAGCTATATATATATATATATATATATATATATATATATATATAGCGAGAGAGAGAGAGAGAGAGAGAGAGAGAGAGAGCTAAAGAGACAGAGAGAGACAGAAAGTGAGAGGGAGAATTAATATAAGTTAAATTTTGTTACTCAGCTTATTGATTCTACCTTCGACATCCCGTCTCCAGAGTTTCGTAGATGCATACGTCAGTCCACTCTTCAGGTGGTATCAGCAATTGATTGCTTATATTTCTCGATATTTCTTTTTTATGCACATATCATTGGTGCAAGTCTTTTCCGTATTGTTTGTGTTCGTGTGAGCATTTGCGCGCTTGCGACTATGCATCCCTATGTTCGCACCCGTGCGCCCGTCTGCGTCGATGTACGTACTTGTAGGTGTCATGATTATTTCTCCCTTTCTTCGTTATTTTTTTCCCTAACTTCCACTCACCCCTTAGCGTTATCTCTTTTGATCCCTTTTCCTCTTTTCTTTCAATTGTAGCCATCTGTGGCTATTTATTTCCTGTTTCCTCTAGACATCGTATCGTTTGTAAGTTTTTAGTGTTCTAGTCTTTTCTTGAGCCAGGAAAGATGCATTTTGTTTTTTATCCTAATAATTGATATTAATTCTTAAATGATTCATATTTTTTATAATACACTCATCTGTTCATTTTTTATATTAATGAGTTGTTTAAAATTTTCAGGATATATTTATGTGAGCGATATATTGTGTGAGATCCATTTTTTCATATTTTCTATTATTAAAAATGATGACAAAAAAAAAAAAAAAAAAAAACTAGGAGTGGTCGCATTTTATTATGCAAATATAATTTTCTTTTATTTATATATTAATCCAAAAGAAAAAGGACAGAAACATATTTCACTGCCGTTTGATTTTGTTCTAACCTGGGCCACTTAAAACGTGTCTTCCTGTGATTTTCTGCCTTTATCGAAACACCATTATCAACTTTGTCTATAATTCTTGCCCAACACCTTATCTCCCACCCACTGTTGTGTTTGTGATATTTGTTAATATTCCTTAAAGGTCCCAACTTCTTGACCAACTATCAAGTCTATTGATTGGGGATTTATATTCATCATTAAAATTATTATTGAGAAATAAATTTTCATGCAAATCTTCCGCCTTCTTAAAAACTTCTATTTGTGATTCATACTTAAAATAAGTAACATATTTGTTTTCATTTCATGAAGAAATTTTCTAAATCTTTTACATGTTTTCTCTATATTCACAACTCAATCTTCATATATTTTCTTGTTGGCTAATCTGCTTTTTTGCTTAATACCCTTTTAAATTTTCACAAATCTTTTTTGGAAAAATCTTGTTTTCTATTTGTTCTTCTCTTGCAGATGTTTGCAATTTTGCTTTTGACTGTTCGGCGACTTCTGTTCAACAATTTGTTTTCTCATGACTCTATAACACTACAAGATCTTGTTTCACTTCTGTGTTTATATCTTTATTATGGCTTATTATCTAAATGTATTTAAATATTTGTATATCAGTGATTAAAATATATATTTGTATACAGTATTTGTATATGTGTGATTAAAACATAACTCTACTTTCATTCATATCTATTTACCATATGAAGAACATCCATCGAGTACTATAATATAATCTTCCCCCAGCGTATATTTGTTAATAAAAACATATACGCTGAAATTCTCATGGTATATATACTGTAGATTTTATCAATACCTGTTGCTTAATAACATATTATTTCAGAAGCATTGACTTTTTCATCACCATTCTCTATATAATATTTTTTCTAATGTATTGGACATATGTTCTGGCTAAAACGATATGGTAACCTTTTAGACGTGACAAAAAATATCCGATTATATGATCAGTTTACCACTTTTTATTGCACATACGCTGGTTGAGGTGTATATTGCATATACGCTCAATCAGACAAAATTTACAAGACAGGAACTCGTTGAGGAAATTATTGTCATTGAATTATTTTCATAATTTTTAGGAGATAAAATATAAACTTTTGCGGAGTCTCTGTCTTTCTATCTATCTCTCTATCGACACACGTGTGTGTGTTTGTGTGTGTGCGCGAGCACACACAAACACTAACGCTTGTGTGTGCCGGTTTATGGTTTTTCGTTATTTCTATAATTATTTTTCTTTTACACATTATTTTATCAATTATTCTTCTTGCCTAACATTATTTCCCCTTTGCTTCACACTTCGTTGCTTTCTCTTTCATATTTTTTTTGTTCCTATTTTTTTACTTTAAATTTCCGTCGATTATGTTCTTTTATTTTATTCTTCGTTCTTCAAGACTGGGTATCACTCAAAACTAGTGTCCAGTCTACCTTACTATTTTACCCATAACTAGAATACAGCATATTTATGTCTCTCCCAAGATCATTAGAACGCAAATAAATACAAGCGGTTGGGCCGATATTTGAACTCGGCTTGCAGATTTTATTTTGCCTAATAATCACATTTACGTCACGAAGACATTCTTCTCCTTTTTGATAATTTCAAATTCTTTTTCAGCTTTACATATTTGGCTCGCTTTTTCCCACTTTCTTACGGTTAATTTTTTCCGAAGTTTCCAACCTTATTTATATTTTCTTTCTTTCTTTCTTTCTTTTTTCTTTCTTTCTTTCTTTCTTTCTTTCTTTCCGTTTAATTTTCTACATTTTCTATAGGTTTTATTTCTACTTTTACATTTTTCCCTATCATCATTTTTTAGCATTTGTATTTCTTTTCTTTCTACTTTAGTGTTTTTTCCTGTCTTTCTATTTTCATTTTTTTTTTCAGTCCCCGAATTTGCTTTCATTTTTATTTCTGCGTTCTTATTTCTGGTTGACAGGAGTTTTCAACTCATTGCACATATGTTTTTCTACTCTGATTATGTTTATCTTTCCATACGTGTAAAAGGCTGTCGAATATTCCATGGCACGTCCCAGGTTTCTATTTTTATTCCGACATTTTTCTTTTTTCGCGCCCCTTTTCTGCTTTAACACTTACTATTTGCCAGACGCCTCTGAGAAAATGTCGATCAACAAAATGGCGGACATCCTTTTACACTTTCTTGTCTTCCTTTTTCTCTTGATAATTGCAGAAACAACCCATTTTTACTTCAATTTAATTTAATTTACTTTAAATTAAACTGAATTCTTCTTCGGCTTCGTTCGTCCATATCAGTCTGATGATTGTTCCTAATTTTATTTCTATTCTAAAATCTTGTATATTTTTTCTTTTCTCATAAGCTTTCTATGCATGTTTAATTGATTTTAGATATTCTCTTCTTGTAGAAAGAATGTTAATAATTCTATAATCGTTTTTCTTTCTTTTATTTGTATCTTTAATAACATCTTTTGTAATGTTATTTCATTTTAGTATTTATTAAAAACCGTTTACGCCTTTTGGTCGATGTTGCTTCTTTATTTTATGAAGTACTGTTAGTAGTTTTACCTTTTTATATACTTCTTCGTCTTTATATGTACAGTTGCTGCAAAGCAGTAGCTGTTATTTTTGCCACATGTCGCTGGTCATAATGTTTAATCTTATCAGCAGACTTGTCGGCATAGTGTGGAAATTCAAGTAATAAAACTAGTATATAATATGTACATTCGGCGAAACGTTTGGAATCAAGACGTAAAATATATTAAAAGCAAGCAGAGATGATGATGATGATGATGATGATGACGAGGATTGTGACGGCAGCGATATTTATTTATTTTTTTTTTTGTCTTTCAAATTTGCAATAATTAAGTTTCCTGAGCAATTCATTATTTTCACTTGTTTTTTGTAAAATTATTTGTCAGTATCATTTTCTGTTGTTTAATAGGTGTTTTTGTGGGTATGGTATGAAGAGGATGGGTTTTAACTTCAAAAACCACAGAACCTCAGGCTCCAGACCTTGTTTCGACTTAAAACTCATTTATCTTACTTCACTTGCCAAGACGATTTAAATGTCGCAATTTGATTTTAAGAATCGTGTCTATAATAAGAATTATAGATAATTAGCCAATGGCAGAGGCGTTCACTTGTTTTATTTTTCTCTTAGTTTTATCCAGTCATTCTTTTAAAATAACTCTTTCGTATTTTTAGTTTTATCAATTAATATTTTAAAGATTATAGGTGTTTATATTTTCCAAAATCTTTCTTTCTTTATCTCTTTCCTTTCTTTTTTCATTTTAAATCTTCATCTTCATTTATTTTTATTTCTCTGTCTTATTTTCTTTTCCTTCTGTGCTCTGTTTTTTTTTTCCTTTTGTTATTTTCCATTCGAATTCTTTTTACCCAGACTCATATGGATGAAAAATCCTCCCATTTCTATACACACATCACTGTTTGCATTTCTTCTATTTTTATTTTTTATCTCTATTATAAATTTTCTTTTTCTCGCAAATATTCTTATATTTTTATATCAATAAATATTTTACTTTTCTACTGACTTTGTATTTTCTGTCTATAACCCTGCCTGACTGAAATATGAATCAGGATGATCTATAAAATATAACAGCACAAATCACAACCACAATTCATCAGTATTGATTTAATTGTTTATTTAAATATGTCACATTTCAATAAATGCTAATTTGTAAAAACATTTAAGAAGGAAATCCTGTTTCTTACGAGTTTTACGTTTTTTGCTGAATTCTGATTGTACTGAGTTATTCTTTTATTAGATTATTGGTGATCATATTTGTCTCACATCATCAAATCTCGAATTATTACGTGCGCTTATGCTATTTGAGTTTTATGAAATCTCAAAACTCAACATGAGTCCAGCTTCTACTTGATAATAAATATTATCACAGGAGGGCATAATCAAATTAAGGTTATATTACGTTCATAAATGCATTTATGCGTAAATAAAATTCTTTCATCTTACTTCAGTTGTTATTGTTTTGTATTATTCCGAGGCTCGGATCGCATTTATATTAAGAAAGCATAACGGACTGGAAATTAAAAACGATTAAAGAAATTCTAGCAACAAAAGAAATCAGTAATGACAAAGTAATTATATTATGAGGCAATTCGTACTAATTCAGATATTCAATTTTATGTTTTAATTCTCTAGGCAAATGTTAAGTCACTCAAATATTATTGAATGAACAAGAAATGACGTCTGAGGAATAAAATAAAACAAGTCATGCTATCATTATCAGTCCCCAAATGAATATAGACTGAGTGTACGTGATTGAAACTTTGTGTTTATAAAACATATATGAATATAAGAATAACGGTTTGAATAAATTGAATAAATCAAAATATATTGACTATTTCTCATCGCAAAAATAAAAAAAAGTATTCAAGACTTAGTAGAAAGTATATGTTATACAAGATAATTATACGTACAAATATATTTTTTCTTGTGTAGGCTCTAAAAAATCAGTTATCCCATTTTCTATTATGAAAATCAGTTATCCCATTTTCTATTATGAAAATCAGTTATCCCATTTTCTATTACGAACATATATAGTGGACATTCTCCTCTATTTCAGCTTATGAATGCCTAAAATGTTCGCTTAAAGCCGAACCGCTAAACTGTCCACTTATACGATTCGATTATTGCGATGAATGCTTGGGTAGAAGTATAAAATTGGGATCAAAGTTTCATCATTTTAAAATTGAAATGTATAGATTCCACCGTAAATTTTATGTTAACAGTTTCTTCTGTCGCACTTCTCACTCGTGGAACTCTCTTCCGGCTTCTTGCTTCCCAGTCAAATTTTATCTTCAGAAATGTAAATGCATTGTCAATCATTACTTTCTGCCTGTTTTTTTTTTTTTTTTTTTTTTTTGTTCTTTCTCTTTTAATAGTGCATTTTCCATATTCTCTCACACTCTGTCACCACCCTTGCGTCTTAGTAGCTTTATTGCCTTGTTGGAGGTGAAATTATATATATATATATATATATATATATATATATATATATATATATATATATATATTTAGTTTATGAAAAACTAGGTAATACGTATGGGTAAACCTAAGGAGGATAAAATCCAGAGAGCTCAATGTAAATCCAGAGCAAATGATTTAAATAAAAACAGACCACTTTAAGGTTCCATGTAATAAATTATTTCACCACAGCCCTTTTAAAGGGCTGCGGATCATCAGACATTACTTCCAAACAAAAAATTATATATATATATATATATATATATATATATATATATATATATATATATATATGTATACATACTTTTAAAAATATGAAACACAAAAATAATATAAATTGTAAAAAAACAACAACAAATTTTACAAACATTAACTATAAAAATATAGGAAATGTTATTCAATTCAGAAAAAAACATGAAATGTATTTTAAGACTAAAAGAACGTTTTAAAAACGATCCATAAGCGAACCCATGACGGTATGATATTTAAAATATTAAAAACGTATAAAATAAATTGACATTTCTAAAGATTTTTAGAAAAACAAATGAACTCTTAAAAACAAATGAACTATTAAAGCCGAATGAGCTCCGAATCTGGTCAATATTTAGACAATTTCATTCATGACGTCAAACACATATTCAGATTGAAGAAAATGTTAAAATCCTTGAATAAAGTACCTTTCTATACTTTTAATAAAACTTTTATCAGTGAAAAAAATGGTAACTACATTTTATTTAAATATGTATTTATGCATGTATATGCGTATGGCAAATTATATTAGGAGAGAAACGTAATCTAGCAGTTCAAGAAATCCTTAGAGCAAAGTAACTGTATTTAGTAACGATACCAAATTTAATATGATCATCTGAACTGCAATATCTTGAAACGAAATTATAAAAAGGAAAAACACACAAGAATACGCATATATGCGTATGCGTGTGTGGGCGCATGGGCGTTTATGAGGTTGGCTTAATTCGCCGGAATGCCCTTAGAAAAGGCATAAGCATATTCTTTTCCAGATAATATAATTATAATAAACATGGCAAGATTGTTCACTTTGTCCTTGGTAGAGAAATTTGCGTTTGTAGACAAATTCATACTATGAAGTATATCAATGGCATCACTTATATCAAAATTTGTTCTTTTGATTCACTTCAGATGAACCGTTCCAGCTGTCATGGACGCCACCTTTCTGCCAAAACATAGGTCTGAACTTTACTTACCTCAATTCCACTGTTCCGTCTTTGAATGGAATTATCATCATCCCTTGTGCGGATGGTATATATATATATATATATATATATATATATATATATATATATATATATATATATATATATATATATATATATGGGCAATAGAGGCATCTAACGGTAATGGTAAATGGCGCCATCTTAACTTAATGACATAGAATTGTCCAGACCTATATCAGTTATGCTTTGACATATGTTGTGTCAGAGTGAACACTGACGAGGTTGGTTGTGGTAAGACGACGTATATTGTTGGGGAATGGTGGAGAGGGCTAGATATACATTTCAATTCTAACATTGCGGGGACATTTTACATCCATCGGTCTGTGACGTTATATGTTTACAGGGAATGCCTGATTGAAAGAATTACCGTTCACCATGGACAGTATCATGGCAGACAACAGGTCTTTAATGGCCGTGATCTTAGTTGCCTGTTTGGAATTCTTTCTGGTAATATAAATTGAGTGTTCCACGAGATATGGGATCAGAAGATACGCTAAGGTTCCCCTCTTTGCACCGCGACACCAGATACAATGATCCCGGCTCTATAGATAATTTTGACTGATGGCACAGCCCAGTTATTGCATAGAATACAGACCCCGGTTGTCAACAAGGTACCGTAAAGGACGGTGGTGTTTAAATAATGGAGTGGGTTTGCTCATGTTGCATGAGCTCAGTTCGCTGGTTCGCATAAACACTTTTTTCAGTGATGTCTAATATTGTACTGTTATATGACGAGTGGTACCTATGCATGGACTCCAAGAACCCCAACAATGATGGGTTATGCCAGTGATATAAATCCAAATAGCCCAGAGATTATTGAGGGCCATTACAGGGCGTTGTGATGCATGGTGTGCAAATTGTCCCGACGTTAGCCCAATCGACAGTTTATGAGATTTAGTAGAGAGATCTATTCGCACGCAAAATATGCACCTGCAAAAGTTTTATTTTAGAATCTTATTTTGATCCATTATTGCTGTTTTCCTTTAACTTTTTCTGTTAACGTAATTATAAGCTGATGCAATCCCAAATCTACTGACGGCTAATTTCTTTCAATGGCATTAAATATGGCTCTTTCATCAACAAGAATTTGATAAAAGCCGCTCCCAGCTTTCACCTTCGAAAAAGTGACCAGTATTTGCAGAACCTGAAAGAATGTATCTAAATTCGTAATTGCTATTCAAATCTAACTTCTTATTCGCTGGATTGATTGTTCAACCATGACTCTGATATCAGCGTTTGAGTTACACATTACTGATACATTATTCCCCTCTATTGTCTGATCAATTTATGTTATCACGCTTAATTTTGTATACACACACATACACTTACACACACACATATATATATATATATATATATATATACACACACACATATATATATATATATATATATATATATATATATATATATATATATATTCTATTTTTGAATATCAAAAGGTAAACCTGTGCTTCTACTCCGCCTCCTGCGTCGTGCTTGACTTGATATAGAAGTCGTTTCTGTGACGACCCAGCCCTGTTCCCACCGCCTTGCACCTGTTAATTCAACTTTTCTTTCCTTCTTCAATGGGAGTCTAGCATACGTCACAGTTATTCAAATTACACGTTCGCTCATCTGTTTCGATTTTATTTTAAATTTCAGTTCATAAATTTTGTTTCACTTTTTTTTTTTCATTTCTTGGACAATGCCTCTACATGAATCCAACCTTTAACTTTTACCCTAAAGTAACCGGGTCATCCATTATCTTAAATTTATACTTCTTCCCGGATCTCACCTCATGAATTTCATTATTATTAGACCATGTATGTTTCTATTTACGACTGTCACATTTTATAAACAGGACTGAACTCGATAACCGTTGCTCAACCAACACCACAGAAATGTCTCTCGATAAACTGTGATCTCAAAGATCTTATGTATTAATATCAGCCTCGGTCTTTTTTCTCGCTTTCTTTTTTTAATTTGTAATACTTTTTCTTTTTTCCATTATAACTGAATTTATTTATTTTGACGATTTATTTTCTACGTATAAATTATTGTTTCATATGAATGTAAGCAAAGTGCTTCTGTCAGCGGATTACAGAAATGTACGCAAGAATAATATTAGCTCGGTTGTCAGCTGCTGTGGAATTTTCATGCGTTCAATGTGTTAATATTGATAATGGTTGCAAATATGTGTCACTTTGGCATTTTACTATTTCTCCTGTTTTCTTACAAGACAAAGAAATCTCGCTTTAAAATATTTCATTATTCATCATGTTGTATATTCTATCAGTAAAGATTTTACATACGTATATTATAATTTACATACATTCACACATAATTTTACATATTGAACGAGATGCCTGTAACTATACTTGTGCATGTATATATATATATATATATATATATTCATATACAATCAAGAGACTCTTATGAGTGCATGTATATATATATATATATATATATGTGAAATCTCTCTTTCTCTCTCTCTCTCTCTCTCTTTCTCTCTGTATGTATATTAAACAGACCAGATATATATATTTCGAGAATCGGGACGATATATTCGTGCTTTGTTGATCATGTCCTTTGTGCCCGAAAGTTCAAGGCACGCCAGATCTAATGAGACCGCAAATTTTTCTAACAAGATTTCTGGGATATTCAGGCCAGTAAATGGGAATAAATATATTGTTTAATAAATAAAAAAAAACAGAGCATCTACTTACATATGAGTATCCATTAGAAATAACGTTTAAAGAAATAAATTAAAAATCTATATATGTATGTGTATTGCTTTTTAAGATTTTCTGTTTATTTGTTTTATTGAAATTATTTGAAATTCTTTTCGGTTCATTTATTTACGATGTTGTAGTTAATATAATATTCTTAAATAATATTCTTAAATTGTGGTTTTTGCTTCTATGGATTTTTGCCGTTCTTCTCTTGATATTTTATATGAAATAACAAGGGCATGATTTTAAAAAGTATCTTCAATGTATTATCAAGTAAATATTCGGGACTAGAAACCATTCAGAGTACATAATATAAGACAACCCCAAAACGATGCATACTAATGAACTAGATAGCTCACCTCCATATATATATATATATATATATATATATATATATATATATATATATATATATATATATATATATATATATATATATATATTTATCTTCTTTATGAATCCTTTTCTCTCCTGATTAGACTAGCATTTAACATGAAACATGGTCAGATGTATTATGGTGAGTTTAACGTATAGTTATATAATAAATGTTCTGATATA
This sequence comes from Acanthosepion lycidas, assembly GCA_963932145.1. NCBI lineage: Eukaryota > Metazoa > Mollusca > Cephalopoda > Sepiida > Sepiidae > Acanthosepion > Acanthosepion lycidas. The sequence goes on from OZ010576.1 coordinate 137,113,721, forward strand.
TATATATATAAATTTCCAAGAGGATGGAATCCAGGTAGAGCTCAATGTCCATTACTGAGAAAGAATATAATATAAAAGGCTCAAACACTAATATTCCATGGTTATAATTTATTACTTTTATATTTATATTTAGATACTCTCTATCTCTGATACTGAGCACTTTATCCCATAAATATAGCACATCTTAAAACTATATATATATATATATATATATATATATATATATATATATATATATATATATATATATATATATATATATATATATATAAAGCAACATTATATGGTAGGGGAATTGTGTTTAACCAATTAGTTTCACACCGCATAACCTTTAATAATTCTCACTGATTTTTCCTCCCTTGTAAAATTCATCCAGATTAATTTTAGTCCCAGGTGAGTTCATTGGTGTGCCTATGTTGGTAGGAAAATACGAATTTATAAATTTGAGTCGAGAGTTTATATACAGTGACAGAAATGCATTCACACACACGCACGCACACACACAGACACAAACACACACTTTACCCTTGCCTGAAAAAATTTTTATACGTCTTGATTTCCTTGCCTGGCTACGCACAATCACATAACTGCACAAGCATCGAGATACTCAATAAATTTTTATGAAAGAAGACGTGTGTGAATTATCCAATGAGGATTGGACTCACTACAATTGCAATGGTCTGTAGAGAGAATTTTCTAACCATGACTTCGCATGGAGGCGGTCTTTTTCACACATACACACACACATTGACTGAAACGCAAATATAAACATGCGTACACATACAGACAAACATATATATTTTCCTTCTCTGCAACAACGAATATATAGATATGTGTAAGTGAATGTTTTAAGGGAACAAAAATAGGGCCTCACGAATTTGCACGACGGACTTTGGGTGGGATTTAATTTGTATGCGCTAAATTGATTTTACTTAAGTTGATCAAATTGTTGGCTTCGTAAACAAATCTTATTTCTCTCCGTCAATGAAGTTAAAAATTAATATTTATACAGAAAAGTCATCGGCATCCCACGATAAGGTCACTTTTTTAAACATTTGTTTTTATTAAATGAATTTTTTCTTCATTGAAAACTAATTTAACAAAATAAACATAATGAAAATTCTGATTAAAAATAACGATGCTCGTGGCTAATATTATTCTTTCGTCAGAAAACAAATATTAGCTTTTCCCAAACTGTCACTCGATGGAGTTTTATACATAAAACATTAATTGTATTTGTATTTTTTAAAGATTTTAGTTCATTTGTAGGAAGAAAAATGAAAAGCAAATAATGACCAAAATAAAGAGACTGGCGAAGGAAAGCAGGGTGTGGGGAGCGTAAACAGCGATGGAGAAGAGGCAGAAATATTTGTTAATTAGATTTAACTTTTCTGTGTTTTTTTTTTAATCATTCAATTTTTTAAACAACAAACAATCGTTAGAACATTTTCTGTGTGACGATAGGAAAGGGACCGCATTATTTTGAATGAAAAGTTGAAGAAAATAAAGCAAGAAATATTTGCTAAAAATAGTTGCGATTTTGACTCAAATTGTTCAAATATATCAAATAACAGAAACACTGAGAAGTTTACCGTAAAACAACAAATGTACAACAAATTATCATTTAATTCCACGACGTCAGCATCATCATCAACAACAACCGTATTATTATTATTATTATTATTATTATTATTATTATTATTATTATTATTATTATTATTATTGATAGATACGTCAGAAATTTGAAAAAGTGTTGATGCTGTCTAGACTACATTGGTACTCGGGTCAATGTGTTCAAACATTGGAAATTTGCTGCCGTTCAATGCATAGCGACAGCCCAACTACTAATACTAGTAGTAATAATAATAATAATAATAGTAATAATAATGATGATGATGATGATATTAGTACTGGGATTGATTGAGAATGGTTCCGATAGACTAATTGAAAGGATTCCTGATGGCTCATGCCTTACAGAAATACAAACATTGTACTCACAAGTATAGCTTACTCATTTCGAAGTGCTTTATCTATGTTAAATGTGTGTGTTCTTAGGATTTTTTGTTGCTTTTTACAGAAAATGATCAGTGTAAGACGTCATGAAGCCATTTTTGACCTTAGGTCTCTGGTTGGGATCCAGAAGGAAATATGTATGCAACAGAAATCAAAGGAAATAATAATAATAATAATAATTACAAAAGCGTCTCCCAGTAGCAGTCATTTGCTAGCGATGATAGTGATGCTAATGATGATGATGGTGGTTTTAGGGATTGTTGTGATAGTAACTTCTCAGTTATTTTTTAATGATCTTTTGTTATGTATTTATTTATTTATTAGTAATGTATATATTTTTTTATTTTATTTTATAAGCCGTATAATACAAACACTCACAATAAAATTTTCTTTAAATATTATTAATAATTATATATTAATTGTATTTATGGGTAAAGTATATTCGTGTACTAACATGATTAGAGGGATTTAAATATAGTTTCATCTTATTTAACATAAAAGAGAAAAAGAGAAAAACAATTTGCTCCCAGCAGAAGAGAAGCTATGTAAAAGAGAATGTTATGGGTGCAAGGAGCAACTAATTATCAATGAAACAATACTGGAAGAGTTGAAAACAAAGAAAACAAACTTATCGACAGCATGGATCGACTACAGAAAGGCTTTCGACAGAGTACTACACTCATAGATAGAGAAGAGACTAAAAATATACAGAGTATGTCCACGCAATGATCAAATTCATAACAGACAGTATGAAAAATTGGAAGACTATACTAAATCTAAACTATACAAACGGATCATTAACATCAAGACTAATCAACATCAAAAGCGGAATTTTCCAAGGAGATTTATTGTCACCACTACTATTTTGCTTTGCATTAGTGTCACTCAACTGCCTACTGAACAACAGTAGCTACGGATAAAAGTCACAGAATCATCTCTTCTATATAGATTATCATAAAACGTTTGCCAAGGATGACAACCAGCAGCAAAACCTACTCACGATATTTAAAATTCTCAGCGAAGGCATTAGGATGAGGTTTGGAATTGATAAATGTGCAAAAGTGTTGTAATCTAGAAATGCTTATTGAATGAGGAATAACCAAAACGGAGGTTGGAAATGAAAATGGTAATCTTTATAACATCAACAAAATGCAATACTCGCCAGCGGCATGAAGTAGGTAAACCACATTCCTATTAGTGTACCTAGCTTCAACAAAGAAGCTACACCCTTCAAGCTTAAAACAACTTAATATGCCAAAAATCCTATCAACAAAAAACAGAGAGATGTCATCTACAGCAAACGAGTAAAATAGAAATCAAAACAAATTTGCCAAATGAAATTACAAAAAAAACAAACTGGAAGGACAAAGCGTTGCCTGGCAAATGAAATCAAAAGAACAAAAGAGGCAGAGGTGGATCAACAGAAAACACATCAGTGGCTGAGGAGCACCGGGATGAAAACTGAGAGAAAAGGCCCAATTATTGCAACCCAGGACCAAATCCTCGCAATCAGATCGTATCACTGTCATATAATAAAGGATAGAACTAACCCGAAATGCAGGATCCGCGGAAAATATGATGAAACTGTCGACCATATTATGTAGCAAAAAAATGAATACATCCACTGACATAACAAGGTAGTGACATATGTGCACGGAAAGATATGCAAGATGCTCAAGATCGAAAGCGCTGAGAGATGGCATGAGCACCAACCAGACACCCACAATAACGATGTAACTATCATCTGGTACATGCCAATTCAAACTGACACGAAAATAAAAACCAACAGACCTGATATTATAAAAGACAAGACATTCATGAAGTATATGCTTGTCGACGTAAGAGTATCATCTGAGAGAAACACCGCCATAAAAAAAATATCGATAAATTGTTCAAATACAAGAACCTGGAGATCGAGATGAACAGGATGTGAAGAATGAAGACTCAGACTGTACCAATAGTAATCGGAACACTGGGACTCATGAGAAAAAGAATGGACAATTTTACTAACAGTTTCCTCGGTAACATCAAAATTAAAGTTGCCCAGAAGATCGTCCATATAATATGAAAATCGGCGTCAATTAAACGAGCATTGTCCTATAGTGCCCAAAGACCATAGTCTGAACCCGGCTGTACAGGATAAAAAAAACAGGAAAAATAACATACATAAATAATAATAATAATAATAATAATAATAATAATAATAATAATAATAATAATAATGGGTCTTGCGATAAAACTAAGAGATGCAACCATTTTATTTATCATCGTTAGTGTGGCTGCACCAGTTTCAAAGTAACTTTAAGAAAAAAGAAACGAAGAAATATTTGCTTGATAAAATGAAAATTATGTTGTTGAAAACGCCATAATTCTTACATTTATTAACATATCAAAAGTGATGCGAGTACTCGAATGAATGCATGTAGGGTGAGTCATACGATAGAGGAGTGGCTAGCAAGCTAGTGACATAAACTATTAGAGTAATGAATTTGATTTCCACAGAGTATCTCTTCATTTGATATTATGTTCTTATACATTTTCTAATGATAATCTCTTGACATGTGCTTAAATTCACTAGGAAATAAAAACAAATTCTTCGTAATAAGAGGAACAGTAAACAAAACAAAACAAAAAAAAACAGAAATAACTAGAGAAATAGTGATGAGAAAATAAAACAAAATCAATAACAACAACAATGCAGGAAACGAAAGAATATCAGCTACTCGACCATAACCTGAAAAATAGTTTAGTTCGGGACCTTTGCACAGTTGAATGACACTCAGAGCAAAATTTGAAGAACTGAACATTAGAGAAACATTTGTGAGTGTCCACAAAAAACGTATTTCTTGCGACTACAAAAATCCTGGAAAAGGTACAAGAGATTTGTGCAGAGTTACGCCTACTCATTCTTTATCGCCATCAACGAGACTCCTAGTAGGGAGAGACAGGCGCATTAAATGAATAATTCCGATTTCAGGAAGAATGTCAATAATTGATTCACGACAATATGTACCATTTGTCGTCTTGTCGTCTCTCAATAATGTGCGTTGTGTAATCAGTAAATTCTTGGATAGACGATTTGAAAAATTTTGTCTGTTTTATTCTCATATAAAATCAATCAAAATTAATTTGAAATGTAAAATCCTACGTCCAGAAATACTGATACTACAAAATTATATTATAACGATATCTATGTAATCTGAAGCACTGTAAATATTCTTAAATAATGTTGAAGTATCTGAGATTATTAACAGTGCTTGACGATCCGACTAACCTGCAGGGAAATTCGAACTGAACTCTTTAATTAATCCATTGGGATAGATTGTTCTCGTTCCGATATGTCCAGGGATATCTCGTCTTGTTATTTTTAGTATTTTACTTATTGTTCGCCCCATTTACGCTGAAACCAGGTACACTCTTCTCGCAATTACTATATCACCAAATTCCCTAACCAACGATTTAATCCACTAAGCCTGGCCTAAAGTGTCGGTCCGAGAATCGACAAACACCTAATGAAGACCGGAGGACACAACGGCCGAAACATTATCACAATAAAGATAACGATAATCCACATGCGAATAATACAAATAATGATAACTCCGCATTACAGAAATCCAGGCAGAAATTACTTCAATATAGATATGATCTATTTTACTGATAATGAAATATTATTATCAAACGAAGGATAACAAGAATTGTTATCTCACCATCGCACCACACACGTGTGTTTGGGCGTTTATGCGTGTAAAATAGTGAAAAGATATTGGCCATATCTAAAGTCTAAATGCGATAAAACAACAGAATTTGAAACAATTACATCGTTTGTAATGACATTAGGGATTGGGAGCAACGAAGACTGTGTAATGATAGCTCACTTCTTCCTGTAGTGTTTTAAGGACGACATTACTTACGTTCAGATGCTAGACCAGATGGGATTCTAGTTCATTCTACATGGCCTACGTTAGGCAAGTGCGTTGGATCAGAATCTTCATTGTCATGCTACCCCAAGAAAATAGCTACAACGTTGATATGATTCCCCAGGTTTACTATGTATTGGGATTCTAAGAGAGGAAAACCAACTGAGCGGTCCCACAATACCGAGACACATTGAAGCATATCATCGTTAATTTTATAGCTGACATAACGGCCTGATCTTGACAAGCTGACAGATTCGAAGCTTCATCCAGGCCGGACTCAACACTTCGGGTTATGTTCTTGAATATTTTATGCTTAGTAAGTTGAATATATATAGATTTTTTTTTAATAGAATGATTTTCTTATTAAATATCTTGTATTCTCTTTATACTATAAATTCGTTCAAATGCACACACACACACACACACACACACACACACTAATCCTTCCTAATTGTTTTGTTAATTTTATATCACTCTCTTTCAGAATAAGATATGCATTTACTTTTTTCCTGAGTTCATGCATGGTCATAATGCTTCTTAAATTGCTGTTAACATTAACATAGCATGGGATGAAAGACGCACTTCTGATTGAACAATGCGAAGCTGGATTCTGAAGTTCTGCAACGGGGATACTAGTCTTGTAACTCAAATTGGAAAAGGACATACATCTACAATTGACAATCAATATATCAAAACACTAGTAAAAGTACACATCAAAGAGTCAGAGAAATGTCTTAGATAATATGTCAACATTACAAGAATATCGGATAATCTAAAGAAAATTGAAAAAGTGAAGAATCTCGAAAAGTGAATTCCACAAGAAACTCAATGAAAATCAAAGAGTTCAACGTTTTGAAGTGGGTTCGATGCTGCATCTGCGAATTTCGAATGTTCCATGTCTTGATCCCCTAGTGACTTGCAATGAGAAATGAATCATTTATCACTATCGTAAATGATTGGCTTCAATTCTGGTTCATATTGCAGGACTTACATTCCAGGATCTCACTGACTTGGAGTACGAGACTGTCACATCCACAATATTCCTTTCATTTTTCAAGCATCTTGACAATTTTAAAACCAAAGGACATTCTGTTGTAAAGAACATTCAGAAATTGCATTCGAAGATTTCTTGGTGTCCAACCCTTTGCGATTTTATTGTCAAGGCATAAATAACCTTGGAACTTTTGATAGAAGAAAACTATAGATGTTCACTGTTCTTATATTAACCGATTTAAACAAAATTTAAATACATTAATTGGGAAATGAAATTTGATTCTATCAACATTATATATATATATATATATATATATATATATATATATATAAAAGTGAACATAGAAGTCAACACTTAGAGGCGACAGTCTGTTTCATGCTATATGCAATCGTCAGGCCACATGTATATTTACACACGCTCTATCTCTGATATTGAGCACTTTATTCCATAAATATAGCAAACCGTAAGACTATATTTCTTTATATATATATATATATATATATATATATATATATATAATGCCGGCACAAAAACAACCTAAACCTAAGCAAATACATTGAGAAATAACTATATAGAAAGAACAATAGTGAGTGATATTTGTTCCCTTTGTTTTTAGAAATATTACTATGGACGCATGAGCGCCAACACATGACTATATGTATACAACTATGGTAATGTACTTGAACACTGATGCACCTGTTGATATGTACATGTATATGTTTTTATATGGAAAAAGAGGCACACCTGTTTTTTTTATGCGAGTGTGGAGGTGTACAATTAGATGGGTACCTATATGTTTTACCATAGATATGAGAGAGAGAGGATGATATATGTGTAAAAATATGGATAATTATACGATTTGGGTATCCATAATGTGATTAAATACTGTTATAGTCTTCGAATGCAGGCATAAGTGGGTGTATGAGTGGACATGAAGATAGAGACGTGTACGTTTGTATATAGGTGTAGGTGAAGATTAACGCATATGTGTATGTAGATATGCTGCATATTATGTATGTATATGCATGTATGTGTGTGTAGGTATATGTATGTATAAGAGATATATATGCGTATGTGTGTATGTGTATATGTGTATACATGTATATGCGTGTAAGTGTATATGTGCGTATGTACATGGATGTATATGAATATGGATATGCGGGTGAATTTATGTGTATATATGTATATACGTAAGTATAAGTGTATGTGGAGATATGTATGTAGATATGTGGGTATGTGTTTCTCTGCAGGTATATATGTGTAAATACGCGAATATACATATAGTTTTGGGTGTGGATATGTGTGCAGGTGTATATAAGAACTCATATAGTGAGATATAGGTATGTGAATGTAGGTAGGGGTTTAGGACATGTGTAAAAGTGTATATGAGTATGGATATATAAAAGATTATAAAACAAGGACCTAATTTTCTCCTAGTGACATTTCATACAAATCTTTCCTCTAATATTCTCCAATTGGAAGTGAGCTTTGGATAGCACGGAGGTAAAGTTTAAATTGGTAATTTAATTCAAATTGAAATATACTACCCCATTGTTGATAATAAAATTATTTAAATTATTTAAATTGGAATAACCGTTCATAATTGGGTACCTAAAAACAACCACGAGTTTATTTAATGAACAAAAATCAAACGAATAGATGTCAACTCAACAATCAATAAGACAAAAGTTTTTATAAAAAAAGATTACTAAATATAAAATGGATTACTCTTCCAATGTACTGTCTATGAGTTTCTCTAATCGACTGTTTCATAGAAAATACCCAAAACTCCAACGAACTTCAAATTAAATTCTTCGCAGATTTTTTAGACATTTAGATTTACATCAAACCTTAACCTCCCAAATATGCCCGTTAAAGTAACGCGAATTAACAGCGTCTAAGAATCTGAATGAAACCTGTCCTCGTGGAATGTAATTTATTAGGGTTGCTGTAGCTTCTTCCTTTAATGTCGGCCTCAACCCTTACCCATATCTAGAGACAAGACGCGTTGGCCTTAAACAACGTCTAGCCGACAGACAGGGGGTTAAGAATAAGGAATTGAAAAGGTACACCTAAAACACTCACATCTTATCTTCTCTCTCCCACCTTACTTCCCCACTTCGTTAATTTTACATATGCTTGATGAGGTCCATCAAAAACGTGTGAATTTCTTTTCATTTTCCATTTCAACCTTTGGAAGTAAAGTCTGATGATCCATAGCCCTGTTAAAGGGGTTGTGGTGAAATAACTTATTACATGGAACCTTAAAGTGGTCTGTTTTTATTCAAACAAATATATATATATATATATATATATATATATATATATATATATATATATATATATATATTAGTTTCTGTAGTTTAGTGCTAGCAGCAAGCAGAAATATTTCTCCTCCCGATGATGGCTATTTCGGCCGAAACTAGTCGAGGAATCTAAATGGAATAATAATAAAAAAGACGAAAGAATATTAATCTACAACCCAGTGTGTCTGAAGATTTTAATTTTTTTTTATTGTTCAATATATATATATATATATATATATATATATATATATATATATATATATATAAATATACTCTTAAGGTGTGCTCTATTTATGGGATAAAGTGCTCAATATCAGAGATAGAGCGTGTGTAAATATAAAAGTGAACATTGAAGTCAACACTTAGAGGCGACAGGTTGTTTCATGCTAGACGCAAACGTCAAGCCATGATATTTTCGTGGCCTGACGATTGCGTCTAGCATGAAACAGCCTGTCACCACTTAGTGTTGACTTCAATGTTTTCTTCAAGTAATATATATATCAAGAAAGGGGTTGTAGTGGTTCCAACGAGAGAAAAGTGTGTATATTAAAAAGAAAAGAGAGGTGCCGCAAACGTTTATATAAATATTATGCTTGATGAATTACTTATCGGCATTTAATGTTTTAATCACTCCTGTGTGTTCTTGTATCTGTTTCCATTTTCATGTGTTTCTGTCAGGATGCGTGTATATATGCGTTCGTATATTCCCCCTCCATACATATACTGTCTCACTACGAGGAATTAGTAAACTCATTTGTACACATACACACATACATACACATAAGTAATTCATCATTTATCTTAGACCAACCTTAATTGTTTTATGACCCTTCGCGCAGAACTTTTCACTGCCAATTCAAAAAAGACATTCGGATTACTAACACAAAAACAGAGAATGTCTCATATCGTGAATATTTAACATTGAAAAACATAAGAAAAAAATTAATTTTTAATAATATGTGGAAATCTCCGCCTTTTACCTGAAGACGGTCGCGAGACCAGAAACACGTGTAGTAAAATTATGGAAAATAAAGCATAATTTAAAAAAAAAAAATAATCCACCAAAAAATTACAACCAAAAACGTTTGCGGCACCTCTCTTCTCTTCTTTTTAATATATATATATATATATATATATATATATATATATATATATATATATATATATATATATATATATATATATATATATGAGAGAGAGAGAAAGAGATAGAGTGTGTCTATATGTGTGTGTTGGACACTTCGACATGGTGCAATGGTTAACAATTACGAATGAATATTATAAATAAAAATGTTTAAATGAATGAATATTTTACATTCAGTTTTCTATCTTCTTTTTTCTTCGCTTTTATTTTCTTCTTAGGTCCTCTTGATGTTGAGTAATGAACAAGCTACACTCGTTTATCTTTCTAACTGAAGTGAGTTTGACCCTCTTTGTCAACTGACCACTTGCACACTTTTGTTGCAATAAATTTAGTAAACCTCAGTGATTACTGAATGGTCAACGGGCTCGTCTTGTAGTACAAATCTGTCACGAATCCATATTCATAGAATCAGAAAATGTATCAGATTCACTACGCCGTGTAAATATTGATCTCTATATCATCTTCTGATAGATACACTTATCTCCTTTTTTTTTTAGAAATTTCGGTTTAAACACCAACATTAATAGAAGTTCACTCCACTATCCAAAACAGTGTAAAGCAAATATACAATTTAATGTTAATTTATATGGGAATATTTTTCAGCGTTCGCAGACACTGAATATAAAATAGATGGCTGTTTTGTCTCACATTACTTTTTCTATCATACATCGTTCTTTGTAGGCAATTGAAATATTCTGCAAACCTGCCGGAAATCTACGTACTGTTTCAAAATTAATGATAATTGATTCTTCTTTTTGCACCTTTTCGGATTATGGAAAATTACATAAGAACATTCTATTTTCGGATAGCAAGGTAAACGTTTATATGACGACTTTTATGCTTTTATGATATCCTTTTATGATATCCTTTTACGATATTCTTTTATGATATACTTGTAACACGAAATGATTGTCGATACTGGAAAAACCTTTCTATTAAAAACAGAAAAATAATGTTTAAAGAAGAGATAGATACAGTAACAGATCATTTGCTGATATTGTGTTAAACTGCACCTGGGTTTTGAGTTGGAATAACTCAGTCCTTATGTCAATTTTAAATCATACGTATTATTGTTTATTTGAATTAAAACTATTAATCGACAGGCTCATAGATAGATAGATAGATAGATAGATAGATAGATAGATAGATAGATAGATATTTTATCCATCTTGTGCCAAAGATGATTATGTATTTCTAAATGATGTGAAGTAAAAGTTAAACATTGATTTTGAAGGCGAAAAAGGCGTAACTTAATTTTCCTATTTCCATCAGTACCTCCCCATCTCCCCTTCTAAAGTACTAACTGAAGTGTAGTAAATATCGAAAGAAATGAACAAGGATAGAGAGAGAGTTTTAAAAAAATAATAATAATGTGCAAATACAGATCAATACAATTGGGGTCTTGCAAAAATCAGTAGCTGCAGTGTTGACCAAAGTGATGAACAAGTCGCCTGTGCGTGCCGACATACATTTACCAGCCGCACGTTTATTTTTTCCCGCATTTCAAGTGTTCAGTTATATTTGCTCCAACGAATTCTCTTCTTTCTGTCTTTCTTTTTCTTTCTTCTCTATCGATTGCGGGTGACAGCGTAGGGTGAAGTGCTAGGAAGATCTTATCAAGTCTGGCCAGAGTTCGAAGGTGCCACTTTACAAGTCGACAGATGTCTTCTGATTCCCTGACTCTGTGACTTAACCAATATTTTCTGTCGAATAAGTGCCACCTTCTACGTACGCGCTTGCCATAGCCTTACATTATGCTTGTAACAAGTGGCTGCTCTCTAGCTTAACTGGCAAACTAAACAAGGACATTCGAAAATGAAACAGAATTAAATAACGAGAAGCGAAAGAAAGGAAATAAAAATGAAATGATGTCTTTCAGTTTTAAATATGCCTTTTTAATTTTTACTTTCTCTATTCGTCCAATTAATTTTATTTTATTAAAATTATTTTAAAATAATTAAACTTCTAACAAGCGGTGAAGATGTGTCTTACTTTTTTTTTCCATTCTTTCTTTCTCATTCACTTTCATCGTTCTCACTCGTTCACTCCTTCCTACCAAATAGTTTGTCTGGCAAACATCTATACAGTTTTCTGTGTCTGTTTTTTTTTTTTTTTTTCTGTTTTTCACACGAAGTTGAAGTTAACTTCGAGTGACAGACTTGTAGATAATCCATAATTGATTAACAAAGAGATACTGTAATTTATTTTATTCACAATTTGATTTTTATTTAAATCAACCGTAAAGCAACGACTTTTTTCTCTCCTCTTTATGAGAGTAAAAGCAAACAAAAATAACAAAAAAACAGAATCAAATGAAATAATGGTTGCCTGCTTCATGCTTGGCGATCAAATACTGGTTACTGTCAATATGTTTATTTTTCTTTTTTTTTATCAGAATTATATCTCTTTTTATTGCTGTAAAACATCGTGATGAACGATGTATAGTTTTTCTCCACCCACAAATTTGTCTGTATGCGAGTTGATGCGTATTTTGGAATAATCTACATTTTTTTAATGGCCTGCTAGACAAGTACCATAAACAACATAATGGAAGAGGATTTTCTTTATATGTCTTCGATTTCTCCTTCGTACACATACACACATACACACACACTCACACAGACACACACACACATATATATACATAATTATTTATTTTAAAATTATAACATAAATAGGTTACAAAATCACTACAAAAATAGCCATTTTGTTTCAACACCTCCGGTGTCTTATCAAGGGATGATGTTGAATGTAGATTGTAGAATCTGAATTAAATTTATTCCGTATACACCAATCATATACTTGTATGTATATATATATATATATATATATATACATACATACATATATATATATATATATATATATATATATATATATATATATATATATATATATATATATACAATTATATTATGATACGCCTGATGGGGCGGCGTGCTAATTCCCTTTGCTGACACCTGCTCAGGCGCATTTGTGTTTGTCCAACATCCACAGTTGCAGTTTGTGGGAGAGAGTGCTTTCTCTAAGGTGGTCTACTGTCTGAACAAGGCCAACACACCCAAACCCTCGGTCACAATGACTTGTAACTTTGTGTTCGCACAAACATCGACGGCTCCCCGAGTGTTCCGTCTACCCAATTTCACTCACAATGTGATATAATTTTGAGGAACTTACCAAAGGGGCAGCACTCCTCCAGAACGGTTACCTTCCTGACAAATCGGCCCTATTGAGATTTGAACCTGGTTCTCAACAGAAAGCGAACGTTATAACCACTCGGCTACGTTCCAGCCTCCCCTCTCTCTCTCTCTCTCTCTTTGATGCGTGCAAGAAATGTATTTTTTTCATCGTTAGGCTGTGGAGATTTTGATACACGACCTATTTATGTATATTACCTTTTAATAATAATAATAGCTATACATTTTATTCCTCACCGTTTAGTACAACTTTTAGCAATCACCAGGAACGGATTTGAAAACTGACTGTTTTAAAAATTTTAATATTTATATTAAGCACCTACTATTAAGATAATGGAGTTGTCCATTTACTTATGAATACTTATATATATATATATATATATATATATATATATATATATATATATATATATATATATATATATGAAATGGACAAAGTCCGACAATTATTTCACTGTCTTTAAACTACAATCTTCCTTGATTCTCTCACGTACATTCATATCTGCTCAATGCGTATCCATATGTAAACAAATGACGTTACACATTATGAAATGGACAAAGTCCGACAATTATTTTATGACATTTTTATGTTTATACATTCTTTTTATAGATACAAAAATTTAAGTAAATGCTCTGTTTGTAATAAACAGAATTAAACAAAATTTACTCGCCTGAATGTCATAGAATCGACCTTGCTAACCGAACGCTCCTCTGTAGCCCAATCGGTTAAAGGCACGTCAGGCTATATGACGATTCCGAATAGGATACGATTCCTGTTGGAGGACGAATATTTTCTATGAAAATTTTTCGGACACTCAGGCCGGAAAAATGTTGTATAATACAGTTATTATTATAAACAGAGCATTTACTTAAATATTTGTATCTATAAAAAGAATGTATAAACATAAAAATGTCTTAATATATATATATATATATATATATATATATATATATATATATATATATATATATATATATAGCTGAATATAAACAGTATGTTTATGTAGCCGAGTGGTTAGAACGTTCGCAGTCTGGGGTCGATCCCAACTAAGGTCTGCTCTGTATAGTTACAGTATAAACCACAGGTGGTCTCTCTTGGTGTTGAATAAACACAAATGCGCCCGAGCAAGCGACTGCAATAGGAATTTGCTAGCCGCTCTAGTAGTCGAGTATCCTCGAAAATGAGTGACCAACTATATACTTATATATTCTCAAATATATCCCATAAATATTACATATATACATATCTACTTACTAGCAACTTTACATTTATACATATAAATCTGTGCATAAATACAAATAAACAAATCTAATGTAAACATGACTAGTTGTGGTAAGTACTGAATTGAATATAGTTCAGTATTTTTATATATACTTTTCAGCATTAATTCATTTATAGATATTTTTCAGAATGAGAAATTTTTTAAGGCAATAATTACATATCTCTCCATTATCGTTGTAAAATTTAGTTCTTGTCATCATTTCCTAGGTCTTTTATTATCTTAATTTATCTGTAATATTTAGAGAGCAGTTTTATTTTTCTA
Organism: Acanthosepion lycidas; assembly: GCA_963932145.1. Classification (NCBI taxonomy): domain Eukaryota; kingdom Metazoa; phylum Mollusca; class Cephalopoda; order Sepiida; family Sepiidae; genus Acanthosepion; species Acanthosepion lycidas. The sequence goes on from OZ010576.1 coordinate 137,128,836, forward strand.
TTTTTTGTTACTCATGCCTAGTTTGTAGTTGTAAACACACACACACATACACACACAAACACACACACACACACACACACACACACACATATATATATATATATATATATATATATATACCAACACACTTGTGCACACATTCATATGTACACACACGCACACATGTATGTATGTTCGGATATTCATTGTCATAAATTTATTGATATTATGTTTGTCAGTTATTATTTGTTTAACGATGAGAACAAAGTGTCACTGTCTTTCACACATTCTTATAATTTCTTTAGTTATCTCCGAATATATTGACGAAGTAAAACAAACAAAACAAACTGTTTCATCTGGCTGCTAAAATATAAATCCTGCATATTATTTATGTGGACTCTTATTCCATTTGTATATCGATCGCATTTTTGGTTGGTGTTCTGTGAAAAATAAGGTTTATACACACTTGGTGTGAAATGTGTCAGTTCCTTTTATAAGATCAAAAATCTGCCGTAAATTATTCGTTTTTGCAGCTAAAATCAGCATTACCACTACCAAATATTTTGAAATATCAGGTGCTTGAGGGTTTCAAGATTTTTGCCAAATGGGTAACTAATGGAAATTTAAAATGATTTTCTGATAGAAATCTGAAAGAAATTTCTGAGAAAACTTCCTTATGGAAATTTAAAAGAAATTTCCGATAAAAATTCAAAGAGAAAATGAATCAGTGAAAGATTTTCTATTGTTCTACAAAGCAAGAATAATAATTTTCTTTTTTTATTTCAAGTAAAATGAGAAATCATCTTTAGACCTGAACTAATATATGATATAAGTCTGAAAAAGATAGCAGTTGTTTATGGCGCTTCCTGTGCCAAATGCATTGTTTTCATTCTTACTCTTTTGGCTCTCATTATCAGCTGTTTACTGTTTACTTTAAAACAACTACTTACAATCTCTCTTTGATTGCTTTTCTACCCATAGTCAGGCATAAAACGAGAAGATAAAAAAGATGACATAACTAATATCACCCCTTGAATTGCAGTTGTTTGGTAGTGACCAAAAAGGCCACGCATGCGCACATATAGTGCAGTTCGATGTAGTTATTTCGACGGCGATGTCTATCGGATTAGCGGTTATTACATCCAATACAGATCGCATTACAAAATGTAATATGCAGACCTTATTGGCACTGTTCCAGCAATAATGGAGTCGTGGATGTCATTACAATATGTCTGCTACAGTTCGTGAGACAGAAGACGCTTTTGATATTAAAAGTATAGGGTGAATGGATGACAGGGTGAATAAATTATTGATCAAACGCGAGAATGAAGGAGGTGGGTGAAAATAATACAAAAATGAAAGGAAAGAAATAGCAAGGAGAACAGAAACTTGAAACGAACCAAATATAAAATAATGCTAGGAAATTTAATGAACCAATTCAAATAAGAAATAAAAAGTTATAGATCGCATGGCATAGGGTGTGTGTGTGTGTGTGTGTTTTAAATTAGGCCTAGGATTTTCGATTCTTTATAGTTTCGTAACTGTCTTCATAGAAAGAAAGAAAGAAAGAAAGAAAGAAAGAAAGAAAAGAGGGAGGGAGAAAGAAAGAATGAAAAATAAGGAAGTGAGAATACGAAAAAAAAAATAGGAAGTGAGTAAAAAAAAAAAAGAGTCAAATCATGAATAATAGGTGTAAATTGAAAAGAAAGAAATAAGAATACGATAAAAAAAACGACGACGTGGAATAAGAAAGAAATAACTGAATGAATAAATAAATTACAAAATGAGTTGAAAAAACTGAAGAACAATGAAAATAAAGAGTGTCGGGGGGATCGAAGAAGGGAAAAAAAGAAACTTATAAATGACAAAAGAGAAATGAATGAGTAATGAATGAAATACGGATGTGAAATGAAGGGAAAAAAAAGAAAGATTTAAATATGGTGATGGAGAAATTAAGAAACAAAAACAAAACAAAATTGCAACTTTGAAAGACGATGCCGAAAATTCCGACTGTTGCAAGTAGCTGTCTTCACACTCGTTTCCGAGCACACGCGTCAGATAAAGCAGCTAGCTAAAGCCTATCGCAGACTCCTGCTCCGTTGCATATAGCACAACTATTTTGAGCAGATATTAGTTACAGTTTCTGGAAGAAATTGGATAATCTGATATGATCAATGTTTTGAACAAGGTCAGTACGGCCAAACCCTTAGTGACTTAAGTGTGAGCAAGAGACTATCGACGGCCTCCGTTCATTTTGTACAGTTCTTTTTACCCACTTACAATCTAAAGGATTGGATGTACCATTGGTATGGTTTTGGGGCACTTTCTAAAGGTGTCACGCGTTTGTTTCGCTTTCCTAGACCGATAAGATCAGACACCTCCCTGACGTACTATGACCGTTCACCAACAGAGATCGTCCGGCCATAGCGTATCAGGCTAAATGATAGTTCCGTATCGGATACAGGTTCGATTTCTATCAAAGGAGACATATTTTCTACACACACACACACACACACACACACACATATATATATATATATATATATATATATTAGGTGGAATAAAGATAAAAGGAAAACTTATACTAGCCGACCCATTTTGTTCTTATCAACTTTATCAAGGCAAATATACTCTATCGGAAATTTTTATGCACACATACACGCACACACACACACTGTGTGTCTGTAGTAATACTCACTTAATCACATATATAGTCGACTTGAGGTCCATGTATTTTCTGATGTATAACATTCTAAACAATTGAACCTAGAAATTTGTTAATCGTTTTCTTTCATTCTAACCCGACTCTCAGAACTTTTGCAAAAAGCATTTGAATCCAGATATCCCGTTTAGAATCAAGAAATTTTTAGGCAAGCATTACTCAGACGTTTTTGAGGATGAAACAGTCATACCTTATATGGCGGAAAGCATCTCATGAACCATTTTGGTTTCATCAACACTCAGAATCTTAAGAATCATTTTTTGAAACTTAACCTAGATTTTTTAAGGTCAGGTTTACCTTGTATCGTAAAAATAATGTCATAATTGGATATTTCATCACCAAATTAGCTGGAAGGGAGGTATTACACAGGTTTTGAGCTGAATGATTAAAAACTTTGGGCTCCCGAACACTTAGCTCAGATTTTTGGGTCTTTACGGATTTTTGAATCAATACATCATAGAATAGCACCCCTGAAAAAATTAGCTTTCTGTATTTTTTCCAAGTCCAGCTGTCACGTTCCTGGTGTATACAGCTTCATCAGAGGATGAGTTATGGAGAAAAAATTACTAATGAAATGCACATAAAGTCTCCTTAATCAATGAAAATCAAAGATGACAAAAATAAAAAATTCCAGATTTTTCACCATATCTGATTATCTGATAAAGTTTTAGTAAAAGCGAAACAAATATAAAAGTTTCCTATTCAGTTTTATCCTATGATATATATATATATATATATATATATATATATATATATATATATATATATATATATATATATATATATGAGGTAACGATATATATTTTTATTTATCAAGAACGGTATTGGGTAATCGTATGATAAAATAGAAAAAAGTTAACTTTGCCGCCATTCAGGACTTTATCGGGCTAATTTTGTCATGTTGGCAGGACTACACAAGCACACAACAGAGGGGTTCTCTCAGTTTTATAATTTTTCTTTTTTTATCTAGCCGAATTCATTTACAGTTTTTTTTTCTTTCCATCACTTTTGTAAGTAGGTATTCCACACTGTGATAATAGAAAATCTTCCAGGAATGGTGAAATGTAAGCGCCAGGCAGCAAATTTACTGTAATGACTTTGCAATTAAAGAACTCTAAGGCATAGAGAGTAGCACTTTTTATGTCAAAGTTGTGGTCAGTATCCTTGTGGCGGGCAGCCAACACATTTGATGTATTATTTTGTAAAATGTCCCTTTTGTATTCATATAATTTTATTTAGATTCATTGAGATTTCTTCTATGGATTTATTGTGACAATTATTACAGGCGATGGCATAAACTCCTCCTTCAGGTTTAGTTTATTGTTTTGTTTAGTATTGACTAAGTCAATTTGTTTAGTATTGACTAAGACAATTTGTTTAGTATTGACTAAGACAATTTTTGATTCACTGGCTTTCTTAGGAACGGAAGTTTTTTGTCTTAGATTATTTTATGGGGCTTTGTTTTGCATCGAGTATAAAATCATTAGTTTATCGGAGAAGATTGAAAGTATTTTCAGTGTATTTATCCTCTTCGTGTAAGTCATCCAAGTCGTATAGACTTAGTGCTCTTAGGTGGAAACGAGCTCTTTGCAAAACGACTCCGATTTCACCAAAGGTTTCATTCAACGCATAATCAATGCAATTATAGAAGCCAACAACGAAAATATACCACCACTGAGACACCTAAACGCACAAGAGTATCAAGAGAGAAACAAGGAAATCCATATCACTCCCTTTGAAAAGAGAAGAGGGTTGTAATAATAAACAAAAATACATACATAGAAAAATGAACTCACTACTCAACGATACCAACGAAAAAATAATCGAACAAAAAATAACTATCGAAACACAGAAAAAAAATAAATCAGGAACTGATTAAAAATGAAAACATATCGTAGTATAGACTTATAGAATATCACCTCAGAAGACCCTAACTTTACGGTCACCCTAAAAGCCCGTCTTTATAGCTGATATTATTAAGTGTTGGCCTTTTTTTTTGTCATTATTAATACTTCCATTATCTTTTATCCATTTTTATATGTGAATGAGGCTATTTGGATTTTCTAGGTATATTTTGCGAAAATATTTTGGTAGGTTTCCTTTTCTGCTTAAATGGATCCGGAGCAATGGTCAGAGGGATGTAACGTGAGATTTCTTGATATGCATGTAGTGGTAAGCCCAATATAATTATTAATGAATTTGGTCTGATCAGGAACTCAATTGTTTAAGGGGCATGTAAAATCATAAATATTCTGATCGTCTGATGATCGCGAGAGCGTGTCACTTAAGTAGCAATCTGAACTTTGTCTATTTTCCCGAGTGACACTGTGAATTGTTTTTGTTCTGTTCTAATAATCTAAGTATTGACCAATTTCGGTTACTGTTTAGGTATGTGCCTGGGCTTGGGGCATTTTCCCTTCTTTTTAGTTTTGTTCATTTTCTCGATTTGTGTAGGTCTTGTTTAATTATGCTGTTAATATTTTTTCTTCTATTTGAGTTTTTTATCTTCTAACATGCTTTTTATTGGTTGTAAAAAACATGTGATTTTTGTATGTGTGTCTGTGTGTGTATATATATATATATATATATATATATATATATATATATATATATATATATGTGTGTGTGTGTGTGTACAGGGGTGGACAAAATAATTGGAACACTTGTTAAATTCAAAGAAAATTTATTTAATATGGAGTTGGTCCTCCTTTAGCCTCACAGACAGCTTTAATACGTCTAAAAATGGAATCATACAGCTTCCTGGCTTCACTCAGAGGAATTTTCAGTCATTCTTCCATTAAAACCTTCTCCAGCTCTTTACGACAAAACGGTGGAGGATAGCGGCTCCTAACTTGTTGCGCCAAAATGCACCAGAAATTTTCAATAATATTGATATCATGAGAGAGGGGAGGCCACTCCATGTGTTCTATCCCACTTTCATGCTTTTCATACCAATCTTTAACCACTCGAGCGATATGTATTGGAGCATTATCGTCTTGGAAGGTGCAGTCACCATCAGGGAATAAAGTCTTGGCCATTGGATGAACATGATCTCCCAAAATGTTCAGGTAATCTTTGCTGTTGATTCTACCATGCAGGGCAACTATTGGACTGAGACATTTCCATGATATGGCGGCCCAAACTATCACTGATCCACCTCCATGCTTCACTTTTGGAAGAAGGCAGTCAGGGTTGTAAGCTTCTTTGGGCTGCCTCCGCACAAACTCGCCCTGAAGTTGGGAAAAAGAGAAAAACTGAGAATATGACTTGCTTCCATTGGTATGTAGACCAGGCATTGTGATCTCTGCACCACTTCAACCTCTTTTGAATGTTGCGAGTGGAGAGAAGAGGTTTCCTCACAGCGGCTATTCCATGATATGCAACCTTATGGAGCTCACGGTGAATAGTTTTAGTAGAAACTGAACTATTCAGATGGTTATTCAACTCAGCAGTAACTTTGGCCGCATTTGTCCGATGATTTTTTTGCCACGGCCCAAATTGCTTCGGTTGCTAGAGGTCTTGCCTGTTTCTCGAATTGCATCATTGTTCTTGATATGGTAGCTCTTGAAAAACCAAACAGTTCAGCAACCTTAGTGATCGAGGCTCCTGCCATGCGAGGTCCAAAAAGAGAGGTCATGCATTTAGCTTAAATTTTACTAAATTCTAAAAATAAATAAGACAAAGACAGTAAATTAGGCAAATAAATGTATTTATAATAGATATAACCTGTAATTACGAAGTTTTAGTTAAAGTTCTTAATATAATAGGTCTTTGAAATATAGGAGTGGATTTTGCAACTGTCCCAATTATTTTGTCCAACCCCTGTATATATATATATATATATATATATATATATATATATATATATATATATATATATGTGTGTATATGTGTGTGTGTGTGTAAATATAAACACAGGGTGCGGAGGGTAAATTGTTGCCCTATTATATTTTTAATTTCGTGCATGCGCCTTGTTTGTTTTTTATTTTATTTTATTGACTGCCCAGTATGGTAGTGTGAGTTGGGCACCGTCTGAGAGAAAATCAGTTCCATGTTACAATCCACTACCCCAGAAATTTGGAAACAGCATGCTGTATTGCTTGGCAGTCGCACCAGAACCTATAATGTGAACATTTCAGAGTATGTGGGTGTTAATTTTAGAACAGTGCATACGATGACGGCCTCAGCACACGGAGGCGTACATCAAATGCATTGAGGAGGTAATGCTGCCCTGGGTCGAAGAGGGTGGCTGCTGGAAGACCCTATGTCTGGCAACAGGCTCTGCATCAGGCCACACAAACAATCACGGCACTCTCACAATTTTTGCGCACATCACCCCTTACATCTGGACACTTAATTCCCCAGATTACACCACCCCCTTCATTATTATGTGTTATAACGCGCTTCGTAGCGCTTATGATATAAGTAATGCTTCGGCGACTTATCGTGACGCCTGTATCAATGAGTCTGAAGCCTGGATCTAAACGGCTTATTCTTTTCTTGACTTCTGACTTGGAGCCATTTATTTATAGTTACGGACTAGTTCATAAAGTCACCGGGGACGTACTATTTATTCAAAACTTCTCCCTTTTTTAGATTAATCATAGTGTAATAAGATGGTACCCAGCGTTGTAGTTTATTATCTCTATGCGTAGTTATTCTTCTCTTTGAACCATATATTGTCAATAAAGTCTGTGGTCCGTTTGCAATCTAAAATTTCTTACATGAATAAATTTATGTAATTTCAACACAGGAAATTGCTATGGCCACTTTTTCTATCTGGGTGAAATTTCTCTCTACTGGTAGAAGCGAGCGTAAAGCATGAGCTAAAACTTTCATTTTACCGCCATCATCTTTGTATAAAATCACCGCTCCAATCGCATACTCACTAGCATATGACGCCACTATAATTTCTGATTTTGGATCGTAGTGTGCTAATGATAAATCTGACGTCAGTCTTTTTATTTCGTTAAATGACTTTCCACTTTACTTCTTTTTTAGTAGATCGTTCAGTGGATCTCTCAAATTATGCATATTATGTACATATATTTGATAGTAATTAGTCAATCTTAGAAAAGCTTGTAACGTAGTCACGTTTGTTGGTAGGGGGATATTTTTAATTGCATTTGCCCTCGACGGATCTGGTTCACAAGAATTTTTATCAATAATCTAAGCAAGGTAATTAATTTTCGGCAAAAACAATTTACATTTTTCTTCACTGAGCTTGAATCTGTGCTATCTTAGTATTTTTTCAAAATTATTTTCCTATGCCCAACATGTTGTTTTTAGATTAAAATGTCGTCGAGATACGCCACTATGAAATTGCAGTTCGCAAGCATAGCATCCACAGATTGTTGAAAAATAGCTGGTGCCAACATTATACCAAAAGGAAGTCAGTTAAACTTAACCTCTGTGCGTATTTATGGTCGTTAATTCTGAATATTCATTTTCAATATGAATTTGTAAATACGCTTCAGAGAAATTGAGCCTTGAAAATATTCTTCCACTGTTTAAGCTCGAAAACATTTCCTCTAAACTTAGTAATGGATAGTTATATGTTTCTAAAGAACTGTTCAATCCTGTCGAGAAATACTCGCAAACACGGATTTTATTATTATTATTTCTTTACATACACCGCTGGTGCAGCCTATTTTGAATCGTTATTTTTTCTATTATATAAATCCTTTCGAGTCTGTCCAACTCTTCGTTGACTTGTTCCAATGCTGCGAATGTTACGCCCCGTTTCATCTTAAATACTAGCGTCGAGCTTTTCATTTTACTTGTAAATCCGCCATAAATATTGTACATCGGCCCAATTCATTTGACAGAACGACAAACAAATATTTATTTAATTCTTCCTTAAAATTTTCGCTCTGACATTTTAAATTGATCCCTTGTCCACTGAAATTTTTACAATAAACTTTTATCGGCAAATTACAAAGTTTCATCCATCCAGTCAGTACTGAATAATTTTGTAGATTTTTTTTAATGCATAGGCTTTAGTATTTATATGCTTATTACGGAATAAGACATTACAAGTTAGTTCTTAAAAAAAATTCTCACCGGTAACTGAAATTGCGACTTTGAAAGTCTTTTTTAATAAAAACCTTCCAATTTCCTTCCATGTGGTTTCACTGATTATTGAAATATCACTACCAGTGTCACGTAGCATTTTTACACACATATTATTTATTTTCACATTACTACATTCACTTTTGTTTGTGTGACCATTTTTCTGTCGCATTGCTGTGTACGAACTTTTTTCTGTGAGATTTCTTTCTTGGTTTTGGTTTTGCAGTGTGATATTATGTGTCCACGTTTACTACACTTGTAACATTTTGCATCTTTAAATGGACAGTCATTTCCAAGATGTAATTTACCTCATCTAAAACAAGGATCTATTCTCCTTTTTGTATATTTATCCTTTGCTTGTATCAATGCACATTCTTTTTTCTGAATTTCTTTAGTATTGTGTTTTATACTTAGAATTGTCTAGCAGTCGTCCACTATCTCTTGCCGTGAAAATATTACTGTTTTGTTCCATTTTTGTTAAGATTTTCGCTCCTATTTCAGCATCATTTTAGCTGTTATACCCTGAACAGTAGCCCTTTGAACATATATGGAGTCCTTTGTTGACGATACCAGCATATGTGACAAAATCTTCTCTTTTGTTGTTAGATTCATGCACCTACAAAGAGTATTAAACAAAGTGCACTTGTCACTAATGATTTTCGACAAAATGTGTCTTCAAACCCAATTTCACACGTATTTTCGGTAATATATAGCTGCATTATTTTTCATACTCTATCAGAGCTATTTTCTTCAAAATCAATCTCTTTTTTTCTCTGATATTCCCAGCCGCCACGTTCCTGATTGAATATTTGTTCATATCTACGAAAATATACAGAAAAATTCAGTCCCTATTCAGGATGGTATACAAATTCTGATATGGTGCTTTGGACAGCGACTGGCGTAAGATATCTCGAAGAATTTTTTTTCTTCAGGATTATATCCAACAATTTGCTCCACGTTCTCAAGAATATGTTTATTTGTTTTATCCTACACCCAAGAGAATTCTTTTCTTCTACACAAGAAAAATATTTATTTTTTTTAAAAACTAACGGAATTAAATTTCTTGTCACCCGTATCCTTGTTCACAAAGCAAAGAGTATATTACTTTTATTTTCGTATTTGTTCACTCAGTATGAGTTTACGAACTTCTTATCAACCTCGTCACAACGGTTATATAAATCCGCCGAGTTTCGAATCCTACGCCACGACTGTTATAAATGAGTCCAACTGAGTCCAACTGAGTCCAGACGACTTCTTCTTTTCCTTACCTTTGACATAGAGATTTTTATTTATAGTTATGGACTAGTTCATATAGTTAGCGAGGATGTAATATTTACTCTACACCCTTATGTGTGGAGCACAGTTGAGCAAGAGACAAACGAAACTAATTGTAACACCAAAGATGAACTGAATGACAGCATTCATTAATTTAAACAAGGAGACCGCCCAGAAGAGATGCAGAAAATTCTGAAGTGGTCAAGAGGCCGTGGTTGAAGCTAATGGCGATTTTATTGAATAAATTTACTTTTTAATATTTCAAGATATTTTTGTGTAATGTTGGTAAAATATCTATTAAAATGATATGTCAGTGTTATTTTTATTTTTGCGCCACTTACACTACCATTTATTCATCGCACCCTGCATACACACAAACATATATATATATATATATATATATATATATATATATATATATATATATATGAAGAAATATAGTTTTAATGTGTGCTATATTTATGGGATAAAGTGCTCAATATCAGAGATAGAGCGTATGTAAATATAAATATAAAGTGAACATGGAAGTCAACACTCAGAGGTGACAGGCTGTTTCATGCTAGACGTAATATATATATATATATATATATATATATATATATATATATATATATATATATATATGCACACGTGTTTGTGTTTGTGTGAGGGAGAGAGAGAGAGAGAGGAATAAAATATAGTTTTACTGTATGCTATATTTATGGGTTAAAATCGGCAATATCAGTGGACATTGCATGGCCTGACGATTGCGTTTAGCTTGAAACAAAGTGTCATATCTGGGTGTTGACTTTAATGTCCACTTCTACCTATCTATCTATCTCTCTCTCTCTCTCTCTCTCTATCTATCTATCTATCTATCTATCTCTCTCTCTCTCTCTCTCTATATATATATATATATATATATATATATATATATATATATATATAATCAAATAGTTAGAATAAAAACTATTACTAAAAATAAGAAGCTAAAATCTTAAAATTTAAAATAAACTGATGGATCATTGTCAAAGCCGACAAAGCCTGATTATAATAAAATAATTTTATCAATTCAATAATGCTAAAATCCGCAACTGACAGTTTCATGTAACGACATTCAACAGGTGGAAATACGGAACCAGGCTATCATTTAACTTATATACTCCAAGGGTGGCAGGTTACTCCTACGTCGGATGTGTATTTTTAATTAAATATTTGTTCTTAGGCCGACACGTGGTCATAAACTTGTTTCTCTTATTCAACCGTTGGACACCCATTCGGTGTAGAATCATTAATGTTTCAGTTACGCACAAATTACAACTTTTACCGGCTCCGTCGTATTGTCTTGATTTTGGCCAATATTTTCCATGTGATGGTAGGCGCCTCCTTTCCGCTGTCAATGACATTACAATTGTAGATGGAAACGTAGTGTTACCTTTGCATCTACTGTTGCTCAGATTCATTTGATGATTGTAGTATTTTCTTTTCGATTCACTCTCAGCAGCTCCAATATTTCATCTCTCTACCACTAATTGCCTTTACTTCATAGAAAAATGGCCTTACCAAAAATGCTCCGTTCAACCGAGTACTAAACATCACAAAATACCTTTAGTGCAAACCCCTAAAATGATACACAGCTATTCATTATTATTACTGTCTATTTCAACAAAAGTTCCGGTTGGCACAAACTGGCAGGATTGTTTTAAATGTCATAACATTTCACGATGAATGCCAATGACGCAGCAACAAATTTTCCACTGTTAATTTGATACTTTTTGTCAAACGTTACTCACTTGATTACAATGAATTAACTCCTACCTGGTTTATTAGGTTGGTGCAAAAATAATGTCGGTTTTTGACGTATTTTTTAACGTCAAAAACCGACATTATTTTTGCACCAACCTAATATCAATCAACGCATTTATTTGTTCTCTTAAATATCCCAGGTAAGATTTAATCAATGACAATATACGAAACAATAATCATAGCTGCATTTAAATCCACATAAGATTTTAGATTTTTCTCTCACTATTCACTGACTTTAATGTTACTCATTTTGACTAGCTTTTGCCATTTTCTGTATTAACCAACTAAATGTCAAGAGAAAGAAAAAGATATTTAGATTCACATTCTATCAATTTTTCGTTTCAAATTAGATTTGCCAATTTTGGGACTCAATTCGTTTCATGAAAAGATTGATTGCCAGTGATCAGAAAGAAAAAAGATCTGATGACAAAATAAGACGATTATATATTTAATATAACCACCAAAGCAGATGTTTCTTATTTTAATTAAAAATAATAAGTATTAATATAATGGTGAAAATACGTTGAAGAAAGAAACTTATTTTAAAAAAATATCGGAAATTAATTATATTTATAAATTTGATGCAAGATTATCATTTGAATGGGAGAAATACATGATGTGATATTATTTCCATCCTTCATCTCAAAGTTTTACCTATGGAGCAAACAATTTACTTCTTTATTTTGTGAGTACTAACATTTTATTGAATTGGAATATTAAAAAATAAAATCTTCAATATGATTTCCATCATTTTTTATGCAAAGGCGGATGCAGTTTGCAATAATCGCATGACCTCGATGCAATAACTCCAAATTACCGTCAATTTGAGCAAATTCACTCTTTATGCGTTCAATCAAGTGTATTGAATCTGTGACTTTCAATGAGCAAAAAAACCTTCACTATAGCCGAGAAAAAGAAGGCAATTCAGGGGAGATAAATAAGATATAATTAAGGAGTTTTCACGTGTGTCCAGACTTTAGGAACACTGTATATACATACATATATATATATATATATATATATATATATATATATATATAGATATATATTATAATTATTTTTTTAAAAATATGATTCCTTCGCTATATAAGTGTTCTCATGTTTCAAAAAAGAGAGCCGAAAACCTCAATATAATTATTGAAATTAAATTGAATTAAAGTATCAAGCCCTGTTTCATCCTCAAGCGAAAATTTAGTAATAACCAATCTTGAAACTTACGCATCTTTATAAGCATGTTCATTCGCAAAATTAATTACTATGGAAACGGATGGCGCGAGCATTTTGATAAGAGACCTAAGAGTTAATTTTTATTAACATATCGGTCACCTTTGGAAAGAGGTCAAGCCGAGGTAGAGTCGGGGTGTCCATTTCAAAGCCAATGGTGGAATTCATGTACGCACATCGTCTGGTCATCCACAGCGAAAGATAGCTTTTGGCACCATAATATGTCGTTAAGTGCCTAGAGAATTTTGATTTATTTTATTTATTTATTTTCCTCAAGGGCTATTTCGTACATAAACGCGTCGCACTGAACTACAATTTGTTTTTTTGATGACTTCATAAAGGGTTTTATTTATTTACCTAACTATTTTTCTGCACACACACACACAGACACAGATACATATATATATATATATATATATATATATATATATATATATATATATATATATATATGGGGTGTTTGGCCCATAGTTCTGAAGATGAGATAACTATATTTATACAGTTGAGATTAATTTGTCACACCATCACATGTTAAAATGCACCCATTCAGGATCAAACACTAGAGAAAATCGATGGTTTTCGATAGACACTGGCTAACAATGGAAGGAACTGGAAGCATATATAATTATAATTATATTTATTTGAATATTGATAAATATATGCATCGCTTCGCCACCTCTTTCTCTCCTCCACTTTGTCATTATCTCCCTTTATCTTTCTACATATAAATATGCGTGTGGGCGTGGGTGTGTTTGTGTGTGTGAGAGAGAGAGAGAGAGAGAGTAGTAGTAGTAGTAGGGAGGATCAATATGTCTGTTACCTAAGAGAAAAATGTTCAATTTGGGCGATGAAATAAGCAAATTTCCAATAAATATTTCCATGTGAATTAAATCGAGGACATTTAATTTATTTCATTTATTGTTTAATATGCATACGAAACGACATCATGTTTGGGGTTGGAGCCAAGTACCGTGCTGACGATCGAAGCCTTAACTCTAAACAGATAACCCAGCAGAAATCATTTTCGCCTCGCTAGTGGAGTTGATTCCATTTGCCAGCGACAGATGGCGCCCTTTGATAAGTTATCTTTGCTATGCGAGGAACAATTAACTTTCATGCGATGAAAAATCGAGTCAAAACAAAAATATGTCTGCGCGTTTGGTTGTTTCATATTTGAAGTACACAACTTTCATTTACTGCTTAGTTATAAAGTGATTGTTAATAAGTAATTTTCCTCACCATTTCTTGAATAGTGAGAAGAATATTCGTTGAGGAATGTTCTTTTGGCTCTCTTTTCTCTCTCTACACACACACACAATATATATATATATATATATATATATATATAATTGATGTGTTATATACCCCATGCAGAGCCAGGTATTTGCTTACGTACTCACCCCTGCTCGTACCTATGAAGACACATATCATTCACACGCGTGCGCGCACGCACCTACACACACACACATACACACATACACACACACACACACACACACACACACACACACATATATATATATATATATATATATATATATATATATATACACACACATAAAAACACATATATGTATATATCTCTGGTGGATTTGTTTATTGTATATTTTTTTCTTTTCAGTACATAAATTATACAAACGCTGTTCGATTTTTTCCAAGCGCTTTTGGCTATACTTTTAGCCATCATTAAGGATGAATTTTATTTTACTTTTAACTGAATATATGCATTGTTTATGTATGTATCTAGAGTTATAGGAATGTATGATTTTCCAAATACAGTCAGCACATTGTGGGCGTATTCATAATTTTTCATTATTGAGTGGTGGCTTTTTCTTTTTTATTATTAATGTTTCCATTAATTTTAGCTTTCTGTACATGTGGGTGATGCTATTAGATTTGTATTATCAACGTGTATGTTGCGGATAGAGTTTTGTAGATCTCCATGTCTATTTAAATGAGACCTAATTGTGCTATGATCAGAGAGATGTAATGTGAGTCTTCTCGTTAAACATGTTGCAGTATATGCAATATAATTATTTACAAATTTGAATTGAAAACAGTCTCCTTAAGGGACATGTAAATTCATAAGTAATATTGGTTCTCTCTAATTTGGATCTTGCAAGTGAATTATTATTTTCGACGACGAGGTTAGCGATTATAAAAACAAGAGAATTAAATTAATTATTTATTAAAAAATAATTTAATTTTCTTGTTTTTGTCGATTGGAGTTTTGTATTTCTTTATGATGTTTCTAAGTGAAGATTCGCTTTTCTTACTATAAAGTTGATTTTTGTCGAAAATGTTAATGTTACTGTTTTTTTCTGTGTGTTTTGTGTTGCTATTGGTTACCTTACAAAGAAAAAGTCTAATATGGTAATCTTTGAGATGGTTTTGAAAACTGAAATTAACAAGCGATTGTTTCACGCTAATAATTTCTTCAAAAAAGAAAAGATAAGAAAAAAAGCGGACGAGAGGATTAATTGTCGTGTGTTCGCATAAGGAAATTTTCTGCCGCTTCTCGAAAGCATCCATATCTGCTCTATACGGTATCCTAAAATAAACAAATACAATTTATTTTTAGAAAATGGATTAAATCCGACATACTGCTATTTGTAATTTATTTTGTTTAAACGTTATTTTTGCTGGATACACATATTCGAGTAGAAGCTTTGTTTTTTAATTAAACAGTATTTTTTAATTAAACGGTTTTATTTTGTCCAACTACATCTACCGGCTCGAATATTCAAGAAATCTTGTCAGAAAAATATGTGTCCTACGGTAAGATTCGAAGGTGCATCTCCTATCGGTAACCGTCATTGGATATAACGTGCTTGAGGACGCATATTTTTCTGACAAGCTTTCTCGAATATTCAGACCGATAGATGTAGATGGATTATAAATAGTGCTTAATTTAAAAAAAATATTTGTCTAAGTTTTTTTTTTTGTTTTTTTTAGGGCTTTTATCAGGTAGTCCCTTGATGGCACAAACCTTTTTTGATTTTTGTACACACACACACACACACATATATATATATTTATATATATATATATATATATATATGTGTGTGTGTGTGTGTGTGTGCGTGCGTGTTTGCGTACGTTCATACGAACGCTGCAATGTTCAGCGAACATTTCACCTCACCATCTCATAAAATAAATATCCATATATTTTTTAGAAGGTTTTACTAAATACTGTTTATCATTACAAAACATTAACCACATGATTGTACATTTTTGCAATTGTGAGGCGTTTAATCTGCCTATCCATGCACCTGCTTTCATATTTTTTCCCCAAAACTGGTGTAACTATTTTAAGGGTGTTGTCTAGTCACGTGAAATAAGAAACTGAAATGGACGACAATTCGTTGATGATGGGAAGAAACCACCGAGAAGCATTAGAATATTTTCAGAACTAGAATCATTGAAATATACTATTCATAAACTTAAAAAAAATAACATTTGAAAATGCAGATTTTCTTTAAATCTTAATAAATACAACTTACCGTTTAATTAAAATGAATTACAGACAAAACATATATGACACCATTTTCATACATAGTTCCGTACGTTGAACATTTATATTTATTTTGGTTTCCAATTTCCTTCACACCAAGTGTCCAATCGTTGTTCATTAACAGAGTATTTCCTCACTCTGTTCATTTTAACGAACACTATGTAAAAGTCAAACTAGATTTTAAATATTTAATTGGAACTGAAAACTTTCCTCAATAATAAATTGTTACTTTCTTTAACAAATTCAAAACTAGTAAAAATTTAATGGGAAAAGAAAAGGGAGCGAATGTATTTGTGTCTGAAGTACTAATCGACTTGGCGAGGCTGGCTGTTCGTTTCTACAAAGACGACATACCACACTCGGTGGGGTACTGGATGGCCAGATAGCTTTGTACAAAAGGACTGTCTAAAAGTAAAGAGCACTTGACGTGGAATTTTTAAAAGCACAAACAAAAAAAACATAATACGTGTGTAATGCCAATGTGTTAAATTGACCTGGTATGCGACTAACTTACCCAATACAGACGAGACATTTGTTGTCATAAGTCAACACTTGTTTCGTGGCAAAAAGCTATTGAAATGTCCTAGAAAGGGCACTTAAAAGGTTCGCTTGAGATTTAGTGCAATGAACTTCTGAGCGGGAGGTCTCAAACGTCATTTCCAAATTTCGTGTTTGTGAATATATTACCATAAATACTGCAAAACCAAAACAAGGGAAATTGGTTATGCTCCTTTGTTTAGTCTCATGTAAATATCAATGGGTTTTTTTTATATATATATTAATTAGCTGTATATCTGGAGTCTTCACAGCGGAGTAAGATTTAGGAAGTTATTTTCGAAAACCATTATTACACTAGGGAGTATGCTTCACATGTAAAGGCTAAACGCGGAAACATAGATTTCAGTCCAAATGGATTTTTTATCAAGACAAAAATGTATTATTTAAAAATATGGACATGACTGAATCAGTTTTCTTTTTAGTTCAACTATATACCAAGAGTAAGGAGTTTTAAAAATGTATATAGCATTTTGATTGTTATTACACTATTATAAATATAATGAAGTTATTATTAACTTTTTTTAACCATAATTTAAAATGTCCTGCCCCATGCTCTAGCTCCGATACTGAGTACGATTGCTCCATAAATATAATAAATTCTAAACAACAAACACACATGGACATACACGCGCACACATAGACATACACACACAAACACACACACACATATGTGTGTGTGGGTCTGTATGTGTCTGTGTGTGCGTGTGTCTGTGCTAGTTTAGAATTTGGTATATTTATGGAAGAAACGTACGCACTATCGGAGCTAGAGCATTTGATGGCGCAATGACAAAGCTGTGTTTATTTCTCTGTCCACTCTGTCTCTATCTATATATGTTTCTTTCTCTTTCTTTATATATATGTATATATATATATATATATATATATATATATATATATATATATATATATATATATATATATATATTGTATTACTGGCCAGCAGGAATTCTTTTACATAAGTCGTTTAAAGAATGTCTGTCTATATATTTATTGTTTTTTCACAGTTTTCAAATATTCTGTTAAATATCCAGGAGAAAAAGGTAAATAATCATTAAAAGCTTATGTTTTTGTCCTGTTTTCCTTCGAGTATTTTCCAACAGTCACGGTCATTATCAGCGATTAAATGTCGTCCGTAACGTACGTAAGGATTTTGTATACATGTCAGCATGTTGGTCTTGTTACATCTCAAATTCAAATATACGCCTACAATATAAGTGACATCTTATGTAGATCAGATTCCTAGGGCTTGACAAATAACACTAGAAATGAGTAAATAAATTTAATTATTTCAAAAGTATTTTAAATATTTTGTACACATTTTAAAATGCCGTCTAATATGGCGAAATATGTTTTACTTAATGGAGTTTGTTTCTTTTGTATAATGATAACTTTGAGTATTTTGTGTCCTTCCTTACTGTAAGCACTTTATAATATATAGGTATTAATTACTAATATCTGTCGTCTATTAATAGCTGTATATTAGGTTATTGTGATGCGACGATCGATATATGCATGAATTGTTTCGATAAGTGACAAGTTACAATCTACGAGAGAAAGTGGTGTATGTGTAGCCAATGTAATAATATCATTTTGTTTTTCATTATTGATAGTGGAGATGCAAAACACATGAGAATTCATAAACAGCATTTACAAAGGAGAGATTTTTGATGTCTCAAGTTAATGGTAATAATTAGTCTTAATATGTTAAGAAATTGATAGTAAATGATAAGTCTACGTTATTTATTGGGATTGTCAGGCAAAGTACATTTTTATGGCTTTTTTCATTTTAGTTTAGGTGCCTGTAGTTGCGATAGAATAAGTAAATGCTGTATTTATTTTTGTTTATATCAGTATTGTTGCATGTGCTATAACACACACACACACACACACACACACACATACATATATATATATATATATATATATATATATATATATATATAATATATATATATATATATACATACATATGTATATATATATATATATATATATATATATATATATATATATATAGAGAGAGAGAGAGAGAGAGAGAGAGAGAGAGAGATATAGTGAGAAAGAGAGAGCGAAACATTTTGAGAACGATCCCAAGAATAGATGATGAAAACCTAGAAGTCCAGGAATAAAATTACTGACAAAATAAATAAAAACCACGGAAATGAAATAAAACGATATATATCGATAGGATAGAGATATAATGAAAAGCACCTTGCAAATATGAATAAAACTTATATTGTATATAATGAATATATAACGCCAACTCTCATATATGGATACGAAACATAGAAATTAAAAATATCCCTTGAAAACGAACCCATAAATCACAAAAGAGAGTGGAAAGAAATAATTGCAAGTCCCTAAGACGAAACAAAATAACGTAAAAAGTATCTACATATAGAAGAGATTCAATGACCAAACTATATATGTGCAGGACACAGTACAAGAAGAAATGATAAAAGATTGAATAAAAGTTAATTGGTGCTTAATAGAAGAAGACATATTACAAAAATAGCAGACAGAAGATGAAACCGATGACGGTCGTTGTGAAAAGATTTGTAGAATGCCTTTGTTAAAATCTTCATTATCTCTTACTAAACACGCTGTGAGAAAGGCAGTTGGAAAGTAAAAATGAAGAATAGGTGGCGTACAACCTAAGAAGAGATAAGACACAGGAAATATGAAAGCAAGAGAGAATTTATCCTTTTCTTTTTACCCCAAATCTGCATAAACAGAAGTATTTTTGCCTTTATGTCTCAGTCTTTAATAGCCAGATTTTCACTGGTGCATACTTCGAGATTTATTACTCATTCATTCTTATGTAAGCTTGCATCAGCTCGACGTTCACGTTAGAAAATAAAACCGGACAAGTAGGAATTCAAGCTGGCGTGTTACAACGGGTGAAGGGAAAGTCTAGACCTCGAAATACCGGTAGACTGATTTATGTGGTAAAAATTCCCATTTTAGCGGCTTTCTGGTAAATCAGTAATTCATCATAAAAATGCAAGAAAATTGGTAGGTAAATTTAATAAGACAACCGAAGATACAGCGACACAGACGCGCACGCTCACAAATATATACCTTCGTGTGCGTGTATGTGTGTCTGCATTTAATGATGTCCGTGTTTCGCAGATGTAAATTTTAGAAGGTAAATTCCCGTAAATGTATGTGCATTTCTAGATATAATTTGAATACAAGAAAGAAAGTTAAACATATACATATATATATGTGTGTGTTTGTGTGTTCGTGTGTGTTTGTGTGTTCATGTGTGTGTGTGTTAATGTATATTTGGGCAGCAACCTTTCCATCAAACATCTTTCATTAAATACACCAGAAGGAAAATTTAATTACATTTCTATTATGTTTTTCTAGTTTACTTACGTTTTTCCGTTTTGTAAGAGTAAGGGGGGTAGAAAACTTTTCCATAGTTTTCATTATCACACGCGCTTTCGGTCACTTCTTTAGCCATTTTCAATATTGTATTTTGGGGTGGATCAACAAATCAGTAGCTTGAGAGTTTTCAGCTGAAGTTTTGTCTGAAGTAATCAGTGTTTAATGTTCGATTTCTGTGATTAATATCCACCACTAAATTAAGTGCATTGGCAAAATGGATTACAACACGCAAACACATACATAAACATATGCACGTATATATATATATATATATATATATATATATATATATATATATATATGTTTGTGTGTGTATGTATGTATGTATGTATGTATGTATATGGTTCGATTAATGATCATTCTAAATTTTATTTTAAAAGAATTTGTCGCAATTCCTAGATTGTTATTTTTTCATCCATAAATTATTTTAATTTTATTTCAAAATAATTGCTTCTTTGGAAAGACATAGAAAACAAAACGATGTCACAGAATTTCTGTTTGGGGAAAAAGAATGTACTGCAAACGTTCACATAAGGTCAAAGAACCGTTATGTAATGGCTGCACTTGATGTAAACACATTAAGTTTGATTGTTAGAGAGAAGAAAAAAAATGAATTTAGTGACAGGATCCGCAGCGGAAGGCCAGCTGCTGCTATGAGGGAGGACAAGGCCAAACAAGGTATTGCCCTCATTACAGCTGGCAGAAGAATAACATCAAAACTACCAAATCCTTAAAGCTAGGGCATTGTACCTGAAGGTTGATGAAATCTTATGCCTAGACAAAAGTCTAAGAAAACTAGGTTTTCAGAATAGTAGCAGTCTCCATTCTGCAGCAAGTGGTTGTTGTTTTTCCCAGGAAACGCAAAAAAATGGACAGGCAATCACAAACAGGATACCTTTTCTACAATGATGATTAGGTGAAAGAAACAACTTGCACATGGCCCAGAAAAACACTCTATGAAGTGGGGCTAAATGTTCTCAAGTGGAATATCGGAATAGAGAAGGAAAGAAATTATTTTGAGGACCAGCCTCCAACAACTTTAGATCAAAGCCATATACATTGAGAAATCAACGAGAAACCAGTTATCTGTTAAGAGATTAGGAGAAATGTTACATTATGACATTTACCTCATATTTATGATATATAGGCATTAAAAGCGAAAAGTGATTCTGACAAGCAAGGAATTGAAAAACGATTTGAAGATTAATTATCAAAAATTCAAGGTAAGATAATGAGATTCAAAATGTGTGTAAAGATTAAGTGTTTGTTCTTTTGCACTTAGCAATCAGTCTATTCTTACTGAAAGAAACAAAATATTTGAATGTTTTGTTGTAAATACTAAAAGAAAGAAACAGAAGTTTCATCTCTTGATATTACAATAGATTTTCACCTTCTCCACCTCCAGCAAGTTTTCTCCTTTTTCTTTTTCGATTTCCTTTTCTTTTATTTCTTCTTTTTAGGTGATTATTTACTCTTTCGATGCAACTCATTCTTCCACACTTTATATTTCTTTTACCACACCGTCACGTTCCAACCTATCACAACTAATGCAATTAACTCTTTTCTCTTATGAATAGATTTTATTTTACTACTACGACTACCACTAATAATACAAGTAGTAGTAATAGTGGTAGTAGCATGTTTCTTAATACTTTTAAATCATCATCAGCTTTGTGAACGAAAGTGATTAAAACGAAAGCCTGGATGAAACACTTGCCTCAGTCAACTCACCTATTTTCCCTTTCCCGACCCTAACATTTGCCTCTGAATTCTCTCGACACTCCCAAAGCCTTCACGTTTTGCACCATTTGCGAGTGTCGACTCTGATTTGTGTAATTTGCCACAGTTTGAAGCAAACGCAAAGCGACTTTCGAGGAAAGAGACTTTGGTATGGAGCGTAGGTGTCGGGTTGATATGAACCGGGAAGGAGGAGATGGTGGATGCAGAGGGGGACAGAGGCGAAGGTTTTTCGAAGGTCGTAGATGCCAGTTACTGAAGGCAGGAGACTTACTCAGAATTGGGGTTGGCCAGTCGATATAAATTAATAACTGCTCCCCAACTGATTTATTAATATAACGCTCTGGTTTGGGCTTAAAATAGAATCGTGTGTCTCTTCCTCTCTAATTTTCTTCTCTTCTGTCTCGTCCCCAATCGATTCTTTGGTTTCATTACGACATGAGACAGGCCTGAACCAACGAACGCTTTTTTTTTTGTTCATTTATTGACACTCAACTATTGGTTGACGAAGCGAGTCCTTGCGTCTGGTTGGGTATTCCGTTGGTTGATTTGAATATTATATTGGCCGAGAAAGATGTGGCAGAGATGGCTGGTGCGCGCGCCATTGCAGTGATGGTGCTGGTTGGGTGACGTTGCAGCTGTCACTTGAAACACTGTTGTCAAATTGGCCTGATGTGAACGCTGTGCTGTGCATGGATTTGCCACCGGGCGTCTCTACTGTCACTACTGATTTCCGGCCGACAGCCGAGACAATTTGCACAAAACTCCAACTCTGTGGTTATCGTTGTTTTCAATAAAACGAGCCCAAAACGATAGAAACAACAAGAATCAATTCACGCACAGAAGTGATGATAATGATGAAAATCATGATGAAGATCATGGAGACGACAGTGATGATTGTTGTAACCTTTTTCTTTTATCCTTTTTTTCTATGTGTCCCTTACAACTCTGAATTTAAACACCTCCCATAAACTTTAAATTGACTCTCTCTCTCTCTCTCTCTCTATATATATATATATATATATATATATATATATATATATATATATATATATATATATATATGTAAAATGATATATATATGTGTGTGTGTGTGTGTAAAAATTATATATATATATATATATATATATATATATATATATATATGTATGTATATAGGTAAAATGAGAACAAATGGAGTATAATTCCACTGTCCGAAACATTTAATTTAAAAGAGGGCTCAATACAGAATAGAGATAAATATTATTTATTTTGGGATATTAAACATAAACATGTTAAAATTCGCTATATAACTACAATTCTGTTTCAACACTAATAATGTATCTCCTACTGGCG
This sequence comes from Acanthosepion lycidas, assembly GCA_963932145.1. Taxonomy (NCBI): domain Eukaryota; kingdom Metazoa; phylum Mollusca; class Cephalopoda; order Sepiida; family Sepiidae; genus Acanthosepion; species Acanthosepion lycidas. The sequence goes on from OZ010576.1 coordinate 137,152,430, forward strand.
AGTCAACGGTTATTTAAAGTAACATCGCCCCAGGAGACACATTTGTAGTGTTGAAACATAATTGTAATTGGGTAGGGATTTTAAAAATGCTTTTGTTTTAATATCCTAAAATAGATAAATGAATAAATAATATACTTCTGTTTCTTCGATGACTTGTGAGCAGATTGTCTCCCATTATGTTTATTTCATTTTACATTTGCAATAATTTCTGTTTTATATTTTTATATTTTTTCTTTATTTTATTTCATTCTTTTCTTCTTCCTGTTTCTCTTTTAATTCCTTTTTCTCATTCAACCTATCTTTTTGATTTTCTTTTATCATTGCTTATTTTCGTTTTAACTTTCTTCTTTCATTCTTACTTTTCCTCTTTCTTTTTCTTGTTTCATTCAATTCTTTCTTTTCCTCTTTACACTTTCTTCTCTAATTTCTTTCTAAAATTAGCAATCTTTATTTTATTCTTTTTCATTCTAAGTTCTTTTTTAGATTTGCTTTTCTTTATTGTCTATTGTTTTCCATTTATAAAAATGCTTTTCCTCACACTCTGTAGTTTTTCCATTGCTCGCTTCATCCCTTAGTAATATTTCCCTTTCTTAGTCTAATACTGAACAGAAAAGTGTAATTGTAAAATGAAACAATTCGGCTAAGAGCTTTCTTGAATAAAATGTTGTTCGAGATTTTCAAACGGGTTCGGACACCGACCATATGCGCCACTGGAAAATACGCGATAATAACTGCCACCAAGCAAGTCAGGCAAATATTTATGAGGGTTACACTAAAAGTAATATAAAGCCGAATTTAATTTTTAATGTATTAATCAAATTTTTTCATAAGCATAACGTACCAAGAAGCGTGCGGAAAGTTTTCTGTAGTTACCATTTTTCTTATAATACTCTTTTAAGATATCTATCTCTCTGGACACATGTAGAAAGTGAATAGCTGCCACAAAAGTACTGTTTTTTGGAAAAGGGAAAATGCTGCAGGCTAGTTTTTTTTTTCTGCAACAGCTGCACAAGATGTAAACACAGCAAGAAGATGGATTCATAGAGTTACTGGGAATCCGAAAGAAAAAAACAGAAACTAACTTTTGTAACACGCTTTTCGTTGACAGGTCAGCTGTTAGAAGAATCTCCATTGAAATGTTTGTGAAAACCTTTAGCTGATGTGACATGGTAGAACCTGCAGTTTAGAACATTCTCTTGGCCAATATAAGATCTGCGTAATTTTTTTTTTTTCAAAAATGGTGAGAGTTTCCAGTCTACAGCAGATATTGGTTGTTTCCTCAAAACTTCGGGAGATATGCATCACTGATGGAACAAGCATTCCGAGGATAGCCTTTCTCTAAGGATGATGAGGTGAATATTTCATTTGGACATAGCTAGGTAAAAAGTCAAGAAGTTTGTACAGAGTAGGTATGTGTGCCTTCATTCAAGGATTGAATGCTAATGACAGCAAAAGACTAGAAAAGCCTCAAATTTAAGATTTATTTTACTTTTGTCCTTCTACCATATTAATAGTCTTGTAAATAAAGAACAGACATACCTTTAACTGACCTTGTACTTTATTTAATATAATCTGGAACAAGGTCACAATGTTGAGACGCCCAATGACAATCGAACTGATTCGCCTGGGGGACAAGATTGTTAACAAATGCTACTGACAAGAGTCCAGCCCACAGCTGTTAAGCACTCACTTTGTATTTTTAGAGTAATTGCTTAGCCCCCCACCCCCACATGGCTAACTGTCAATTAAGAATTTATTTATGTTGTTGGCATTGCCAATTGTTGCATTTTGAGTATTAGTATTGTAACATGCGGGATCACTGAACTGAAAGTAAAGTTGTTCAAGAAAATACTATGTTTTTTTCCAAACATTAATAATTTTCTCTTTACCTTAACGTTCCTATAAGATTTTTCAAAACTTTCAGTAAACAATTTATTGGCATTAAGATAAATAATATGACGTAATTATTTGATAAAGCTGACTTGGTAGTGTAAAACTGTAATCGAATTAGTTAAGGCTTCGTTCTTGAAAGACAAGCGCACGTGATATGAAATGAAAGTGCAGGTCTTATCTAAAACATATTCTTATTTATAAAACTTAATTTGGCAGTTTGTGAGTATTCCAACGAGACAATCTTGATAAAAAGTAACAATAAATTGAAGTAACAAGTCTAACGTTTAAAAATATAATATTTAATCTCCAAACTAGGATTTTCTCTCAACAAATTTTAAATATTTTCATTTTCAACTGCAACAAGATGACTATTGAAATAAAATGGCTGTTGTTTATATAAAAGTATCACCCCCCCACGAGAAATGTCAAATAATTGTGTTTTATATATTTATATATAGGAGTTTTAGAAATGAGCATTGTCTAAACAGATCAAGAGAGTCTAAACAGCTTACCAAATGATATATTCGTATCTATGCATCCTTTCTTTTCATTGGTCATATTTGCATCTGATATTAATGCACATCAATCGGCAGATTTGACATTCCACAACAGTTTCATACTTTTTTCAACTACAGTGCACGAAAATATTACATCTGATAAACTAGAAATCTCTCTTTGAGTAATGAATAATAACAAACTCGAGTTAAACTGGATCTTTTGAAGCGCTTCTTCACTAGGATTTGACTCAAATTGCACTTTTATTAAATGGCTAGATATTGGTTTACTTATTTCAATTATATCCTTATATAAGTTGTTATTTAAAGCAATGAAATAAAAGAAGAGGGAAAAAAACAAAGTGAAACGATTGATCTTAATAAAGCAAGACGGCAATGCCTTGTAAAAAATGTTATATATTCCTTCACTTTTCTGCTCACGGCCGCCCATTATTATCTGACGAAAATGACCATTATTTATAAGCATTAGAGCATTACTTTAGCTTTTTTAACATTGAGCAATGGATTCAAGAAATTTAACGATGCCTCTCAAAATTAAGGAAAATCCTGAAAATTGAAATATTATAAATATAAACCACTATAGAAACGTTCTGATACAGCAGCGAAATAAAAAATATCTTATATATAAGCTCTTAAAACATCAAGGGGATATTTTATAGACATAGTCACAGACGATTATATATTGTTTGGAATCGTGTATCATGATCAATACACACACACACACACACACACACACATTTATATATATATATATATTTCAAAACAAGCATTTCAGTATAAAGGAGCTGACTGGGAACTTGTAAAAATATTAAATGTCATTAATATATAAATGTTATATGCAATTTAATATGTTATTGCTATATTCGCAATAAATTTTGTTGCATGTTGCTTGGTTGACTTTGATATAGAGGGCCTCGAGAATTTGGAGATTTTGCATATTATTTTCGTGACGTCATATATTGGTGTAGCTAGTTTTCTGAGGGGTTGACAAGAACTTGTTTCTGATATGCTGTACAAAAGAACATGTATACGTCAAATGAATTGTAAAACGTCTTAATAATGTTTTTGTTGTCGTCGTATCTATCTATTTATCTCTCTCTCTCTCTCTCTCTCTCTCTCTATATATATATATATATATATATATATATATATATATATATATATATATATATATATATATATGAGGACAGAGAGAGAAAATAATTGACGGTGTTGAAAAGTTTTTAGTCCGAATAATTTCACAAAATCCGACAAAGAAGATATTGTTAAAGGAACATTATATATCTACGCGTGCGTGTGTATGTTGGTGTGTCGAAAAAAAGAAAGTAAACTTATAATTTTTATGATTAAAGTTTTCTCTACAACGTTAAGTGCATAAATAAAATCTTCTTTAAAGACATTGTAGTGCATCGCCATCATACACTTGCATTAAATCGAATTATCGTTGCTTATTTATTCAGAGAAGGGAAAATAGAAGCTGTTAAAAATCCTTGTGCAAAACTATATTAATGGTGAACCTATAAATGAATTATTTGTTTATATGAAAAAGTACTCAAGTTTCGTGAATTAATAAAATAAAGTGCCCCAAAATATTAAACAGTATAATACTAAATAGTTTAACTCTCCCACCCACCACTTTAAAAAATTAACTAAGATAACAAGTAAAGAAGTAATGTAACTGCGACTATTGTAACCACGATATGTAGACATTTAACGTCGCGTGATGAATCATTGATGGCTGTGTACAATGAAAATAACACTGACATATCATTTTAACGAATAGATTCACCCAAATTATACAAAAATATCTTAAAACCATAAAGAGCAAATGTATTCATTTAATATCGTCATTGATTTCAACCACGACCTCCAGACGACATTGGAATCTCCTGCAACTCTTCTGGACGGTCTTCTTCTTTGGTGTTACAAGGAGTTTTATTGGTCCCTCGCTCAACTGCGCCCCACACATGATAACCGATGAGTTTGCAGTGTGGGGAGTTATGTGGCCAAGTGTAAGTGGTGATGTGGTCGCAGAAATTGACTGAGAGCCATGACTGGGTACTCCTGCTTGTGTGGGGAATTGGCAGAATTCTGTAGTCAGATATAGTTTTTTCCAGCAGCCACCTTCTTGACTCAGGTCTGCACTAACTACTCAAGGCACTGTAAGGCACAACTGTAAGCGACTGAGTTGAGTCTGAAGCCCTGTTGGAAGATGAATGGAGGTAAAACATCCCCATCACTAGTGATCACTCCAGACACCTTTATAATCACCATTTGACTCATCCAACTATTTCCAAATCCTTTGTACTGTCCTCAGATTGACACCCAAACACACTGAAATGTTTGTATTGGAGCTTCCGGCGCGAATGCCAAGCATTGCAGCATACCGTTTCCAAATTTCTGGCGGAAAGAATTGTGTCATGGTGATCTTTTCCTTCAACTGACCCTACTATAATGTAGAGTCTACAAAATCAAATCAAACAATGCGCATGCGTGAAATTAAAAATATAAAATGCCAACAATTTACCTTGTATGTAAATGAGTAGCAATTTCCGAAGTACCTAATGATCAAATTGTTTCTCGGACCAAATAGCAAAATTGCAATAGAAATGAGTGAGTTCCGGAAAAATATCAGTGGTAAAATTAATGCAAAATGCAACCGTCGTTAGCGAAAGAAACTAGTAAAATTGAAGGTTGCATTATCAGGTGTGATAAAGACAGATCAATGGTGTGTAACATTTGCACTCCTTTACGCAAGTTGCAAGCGTGATTGGAGCTTGTTCACAAGAACACTCAACTGACTTTCACGTACTTGCTCGTTAGATTCAAAACACATTGAAGATGTAAGCTGTGTATCTATCTATCTATCTATCTATCTATCTATCTATCTATCTATCTATTAGGTTGGTGCAAAAATAATGACGTAATAATGTCGTTTTTTGACGTTAACGTCAAAAAACGACATTATTACGTCATTATTTTTTCACCAACCTAATATATATATATATATATATATATATATATATATACATATATGAATATAATGAAATAGATATATGTCGCTAATTGTACATGCATGAGTTCACATTAATATATATATATATATATATATATATATATATATATAGTATATATATATATATATATATATATATATATATATATATATATATATATAGATAGATAGATAGATAGATAGATAGATATAGATAAAAAACTTTATATAGATAGATAGATAGATAGATATAGATAAAAAACTTTATATAGATAGATAGATAGATAGATAGATAGATAGATAGATAGATATAGATAAAAAAACTTTATATAGATAGATAGATAGATAGATCTTTAGGTGCAAGTAAACAGTGCTTAATGAAAATAACAGAGCTATTACTTAGATATTTTAAACTGAATTTAAATTTCCTAATTATTAATTTGAAATTCTAAGTATAAGTTTGAAGCTAAAATTTAATTTACAATTAGATTATAGTACTATTAGATATTTAACAACACTAATAACTATCAATTTCATGTTTTTATTGTCCTTATAAAAAAGCCTAATCTTCACTTAAAAGGATTTTTATTTACACTTTACTCAGAAAGCAGATTTTGCACACTATGCTTCGGGCGTGATGGCATCATAAATTAAATAATGATGACAAATGAATTTTTAAAAATAATACCTTCCGTCTTTTGTACTCAATCATTAACGTCTTTGATATTTATCATGACAAATCGAATAACATAAAGCGCTCAAGAAATATATCTGAAGAGTTTTTAGGTATACTAACCAATGATTTACGTTTACTAACATGAAAAAAGGAAAATTTACATCAACAATACAATATAAATATCCTTTACATATATATATATATGTGTGTGTGTGTGTATGTATGAATGAATACAAATTGTTAAAATCTAATTCCCTAGAATGATCGCGTGAAAGCAAATTTGCTTTCTCTATCACTTTTGGTTTCTGTCACATTCAAACTATTCCATTTGCTATGTATACTTGCACTTTATAGATTATGAAATAAGAGTTTTAAAAAGTATGTCACATAGAAGTTTTTCAACTGCAAGGTAAGTTCTATCTATTTGGTAAAATGTAAGACAAGGATGTCTCTTCCTAACGGACTTATTCAACCATTACAGTGAATCCAACAGCGCATTCCGATAGCTAAACAAAGTATTAAGAGCATAAACATTAGAAAAAAATACAAGAGGACTGAAATATTATGTAATATCGTTCCTCCTATATTGCAGTAAGAGACTTGAGGCAGTAGAAATGTGGCTCGGCACAAAGATGCTGAGAATACCATGGACTGAACATGCGAGCAACGAGGCTGTATAACTATATAACTATAGCTCTCAAAATCAAGGCAGGTGAAGAAAACAGGAATGAAATCTAACAAAAATTAAAGGAAAATACACGATGAAATATAATAGAAAATTGTAGGCAGATGACATAATTTAAAATTTTAATTTTGTATTGTTATCAGCTGTAATGTTTCTGATATTGTTTGCAACAATAAAGAGAAATACAAAAAAAGAAAAATAAATCAACAAGACTAACTTTTTAAATGCAACTGGATTCTTTCCGAGGTTCATGTCAAAATCGATTGACGAAACTTTGTATCATTTTAAAATTCTCAAAAATTAGAAAACAGACATGAATGGGGTCGAGTAGAGAAAAGTGAAATCAGAATAAACGGTAAATAACAAACTCATATGTAACACACAGAAACAGATACACACACACACACACACACACAGGTAAACACACACGCACGCACACACACACACACACACACATATATATATATATATATATATATATGGAGAGAGAGAGTGAGAGAGAGCGATTATATTGATAAATATTTTATATGTGAAGTATATAGCTTATCATAACTATTTTTATGAAACATATAGAGAATATTTATTGAATCATTAATCCACGGACCCACTATATATATATATATATATATATATATATATATATATATATATATATATATATATATAGAGAGAGAGAGAGAGAGAGAGAGAGAGAGGGAGGGAGAGAGAGTGTGTGGTCGGTCCATCAGTCCGTACACTAATGATGAAATATGTATTTATTTTCCATAAGAAATTTCAACATAATTTGTTTCCTTATCAATTCTGTAGTGAAAATCAAGAACCTCATTATTAAAATTTTCACATCACAATTCCACTAATAATTACATGTCGGGAAATGGGGTCATTGACGCATAGTCTTATTATATAGTTCTTAATTTCATTGATATATTTGAGGATATCTGTTCGTTAATTAAATTATGAAAAGTCCTTGCATTCTTGATTCTCGCCCTCTGAGGCCTGATAAAATTTATATAGCCCAACAGATTTAAGTAATGAAATTTTGATGATCACTTGCCTAATGCAGTATTGGTCCTTTATATGTCGGCAAGATAGTTCTTAGTCGATCAGGATTGGACACTGCTAAACATGTCAATTTTTCCTCTGTGATAATGCGCAAGGATTTTAAGAAGAAAAAAAATCCAGCCATTGCTGGTTACGAGATGAAGTTTCAAGAGATCGAATTTATTCATCACATGCCAAATGAAATTGAGATTTGAAGGATTTTGTTAGTCAGGCCATAAAGTGACGTCTCTTTCATAATTGTGAAACAATTCTCGTATAACTCGCGCAGAGTAGCAGTTCGAATTCTCTTCCTGAAAGGCGTCATTGTCGTTGTAGAAGACTTGCTCTGAAGATCTTCTGTGATACGGACGTCAAGTTTACGCAACATCATACGTTCCACATGAATGATGGAATCCAACGTTTGCCAGTAGAACGTTATCCAAAGCATCTCAAAGATTCCACCTGATAGTTTTCCAATGTCTCCTGATGTCTTCGTTTCCCTAACCTGCCGTACACACTTTATACAAGAATAAATGAATTCATTCAGCCAGGCGCTATTTCACTGATTAAAAAGCAAAGGATATTGATTAAGATATGTATTCTGTCTAGTCGATGATTACAGAGTGTCGCATGAAAAAAAGGTCGCTCCATTCATCCTTTTAGCTTCATTAAAGCAGTCATTATTTTGCTACAGTAACCATTATGTTGGATCATAATTGCATTCACTTTTTTCATCGATAAGTTTTAGTTGATCAATGCTTTGTCGGTTGTTGGTGATTATTCCTTCTTAGACCTAAACCGATAAGTATTACTGTAACTTAAAGTGAGCCAACAATATGCTGTTTCAGATATGTTCTGGCCTTCATCAAGTTCCTTCAACTCTTCTTGTTCATAACAGCAGCATCCACTGCATCAAAATTATGCACTTCAAGAGGTAATTTCTCACAAGAGTTTGGCACAATTTGTTGGTAATAATATTTTAACACGGTAGTATATATATATATATATATATATATATATATATATATATATATATATTAAAAAGAAGAAAGAAACCGTAAACGTTTTTGGTTGTAATGTGGGTTTTTTTCAAATCTATATTATATCTTATTTTCCATTATTTTACTGTTTCCGGTCTCGCGACATTCTTCAAGCAAAAAGTGGATATTTCCACATATTATTAAAAGGAATTAATAATCCTTATGGTTTTCGATGTTAAACATTCTCTTTTTGGGGTAATAGTGACACAAGTGTCTTTCTTGCACTGGTGGTAAGAAAGTTCTGCTTTAAGGGTAATAAAATAACTAAAATTGGTCCGAGAAAGGATATATACATATATATATACACACACACACACACATATATATATATATATATATATATATATATATATATATATATATATAATAGAAAATATAGTTTTAAGAGATATATTCATGTGCAAAAGTGCTCAATGTCATGGATATATCGTACGTAAATATAAGAGTGGACACTGATGTTAACACCGAGTGTCGAGAGTATGTTTCGTCCTTGAACGCAATCAGCGGGCAACGTGTGTTGTGTGGTAGCACGATTATTTATATATTCCTGTAAATGAGTTATTATGAGTAGCCAGGCCTGATATATCTGTTTTATTGTGTTATTTTAACGGTTATTGTATATGTCGGGACTGTTATATTTTAAATTATTCTTAAGAAATAAGTAGAAATAATTATGGACCGGAGAGAAAATAAAAGAATTATATCAGCGCGTTCACGTGTGTTTTTTTAAGAACACCATCACAACGATCGCAGTTACAATAAGTTTGCCTTTGTAATTCACTCCTGGGAATGAATTCGGAGAAGATCGAAAGTACTTAGGTAAGAAAAACATACGGCGGTTACCTTAATGAATTTTATGTTAACATCAATTAACTGGTTAGAGGACTAGAAAGGATTTTTATAAAAAAATAGACATAATATGTCTATATTATTCAATTAAACATATTTGAAGATATGCTGTCTATATATATATATATATATATATATATATATATATATATATATATATATATATTATAATTATATTTTAAAATATGATTCATTCGCTACATAAGAGTTCTCATATTTCAAAAACGAGAGACGAAAACCTCAATATAATTATTAAAATTAAATTCAGTTAAAGTATCAAGCCTTGTTTCATACTCAAGCGAAAATTTAGGAATAACCAATCTTGAAATTTAGGCATCTTTATAAGCATGTTTAGCTGGGCTGACCATTTTGGTAAGGGGCCTAAGAGATAATTTTTATCGATATATCAGTCACCTTCGGAAAGAAGTCAAGCCGAGGTAGTGTGGAGGGTATCGATTTCAAAGCGAATGATGGCATTCATGTGCGCACATAATTTAAGCTCTACTACTGTATGGAGCACTGTTTTTTAAAAATTAAAACAAAAATACTAAACAACGCCGAACTATTTACCTAACGTGTTCTTTCCTATTTTTCTACATATCTGCACACACAGATATATATATATATATATATATATATATATATATATATATATATATATATATATATATATATATATATTGAGTGTGATATATAAATTTTATATTGTATAGTTTTTTCTATAACTTTACCTCATTTTAAATATTCAAACACCATTTTGATACTGATGTTTACAAGGCCACTTTTCCAGGAAAACAACTATATTAATTCGACAATGTAATGCCAGACCCATCAAATTTATATCTAGCATAGTTTTTAATGTTTTACACATCAGGTAAGGTCATTATTTGTCCCGTAAATATATATTCAAACATGGCGAGATTTGATAGTTCATTTTTTTCATTTTGTTTTGTATATTTGCTTTTGTTAGTTTTAGTTAAAGTTTCCATACACATTTACACATATATGATCATTACATCGCTAGCTTAAATAATTCCGAGAAATTTGTTTTCGTGATATGAATTCTTCTTCCGTTTCTTTTTATTTTTTTTAACCATAAAACAAAAATAAAATTTAGTTATTCCCAAAGGGTAACTGGAATTGGGGAAGAAAAGCATCATAGAATTGCTAAGCATTCTTTCTTGAAATATAACTTTTATTCATATTTATCCAAAGTCGTCATTGTCACAGAGTCTATTTGAATCGGTAGGACTTGAGTTTGCTTGCTGCTTATTTATCTCCAACTGTAAAAGAAAAGCAAAAGAAAGAAAGATTTCTTCCTTGAAATTGAAAAATAGAACATCAACAAACAAGTTATCATAAACAGAAAATGATAAATAAAATAAGGAGAAATAATTTGCAAAGAGTTGACAGCATTTCAGTCTTCGTTTATATTTATTTGCCGTTTAGTTTATTTGCCTTTTTTTCTAATTTGAAACTTTCGCTACGTCTTTTCGATTTATCGGAGAAAGCGATTTAACGTAATAAATATACAAAATAAACATTAAAAAACTAATTAGTATCTGACAGAATTGATAATCTCCCTAATTGCTTCTGTTATTTAATATTTCTGACGTCTTTCTTTGCATTTTTGTCAGCAGAAATTGTGGAGACCAATTTGAAGCAATGAAAAACACCATCATTAGTTACAAGATTAAAAATTCTTCTGTTGTAATGAGCTCGATTTTCACTGGGTGTTACACACTTGTTTCATGTGTGTCATGTTAGCGCAATGTAATCTTCCGACTTTCATTATTTTATGCGGTAAGAAGTTATGTTTAGTATAATTCATGATGCAAGTGTTGTTTCGCGCTTAAATTACTGGAAATATGAATCCCATATTAATAGATCGAACATTATTCAGTGAAAACTTCAGATCAGAAGTTAGCTAATAACAACAGCGTATCACGTGACTGTTTCATTTTTCTACACTTGTAAGTTGAGTCTAGAGTCGAGTTGCTTATCTTACAAAATAATTTTATTCAGAGACAAGATTTTTGAAAAATATTTGATAAAATCAATTTTTGTATCAATCTAAATTTTAAGTCACGAGTCCTGCAATAAATCCGAGTTTTTTTAGCACCACGTGCAGCCGTAACAGTAGTGTGTGCGTGAAGGTAAAGTTAGCCTGACGGATCCTGTCCCTCTTCAGACTGGCTTTGAAATCAGAGATTTCCTTCTAATAGACTGACTGCCACCCAAAGCTAGGGAGCCTAGAATAGGGGAGGGGTGATACATTCGTACCTTTCCATGGAAGCGAACGCAACAGATTCAAATTTGCACTCAGCGTAACAAATCCATTTTATGTGTCAATAAGGACAACGCGACCCGCATATCTTTAATGGGTTATTATGGAACACTAAATCTTTTGAAACCCCAGCAGGAGTAGCCATTGAATTTTGTTACTTATCATTTCTGGGGCTTTTTTTAAAAAATAAAATTTGTTTAACTGGGATACTAATATGAAAAAAAGCAGTTTGAAATTTAGTAGGACTGGATTTTTAAATACAGATCAATTCCTATCGAAAGAAGTCATTTGTAATAGTTCGAAATATCAACATGCTAATCATCAGCAGGTTCTTTGGAGAAAATATCATAATCACTTATAAAGAGTTGAACTAAAATTCAAACAAAATAAGAATTCTTATTAGAAAAAATGCAATATTGCAATTTATTAAGCTTAGCTAATTACAGTTTAGTGATAACAAAATGAAAGCAAATCAGAGTGATTAATTTTGTTGCATAGAAATCGACGTCTATCACCAGCAGGAAATATTCGACAATCTCCGTCACAAACTATACAATACTTTGGTCTATAAAAATAATTAAAATGAAATGAATCAGATGAAATATTTTATGGAAGAAAATGGGAAAAATCAAAGATTTTATTGTTTTTTAATAGAAAAAAATCATGCTATTGAAAAGCACGTGATTACTTTACCCTTTCAAATATTACCCTATTTAGAAACTAAGACATTAATAGCAATATGAAGCATATATTTATTCTGTCCGCTTGTAGAAAATTTTTAAGAAAGACTACATTTTATTAAAGAAATCCGTCGCCAGAGAGATGAAAATGAGAAATATAGCTTTGAAAATAAGACAATGATCGGTTTTTGTATACGAGAAAATGATTGCATCCACGAGTTGTTCATATTGATCTCTTCAATCCCAGACTTCGTTTTCGGATCTTTTGGCATACACAGCACTCGTGAGGAAGTTCTTGCATTTAGTCAGTGAAGAATCTCACTCATCGGTTACATGCCTGCAATATCACCAGAAATCCACGACGAGATTTTTGGGTTTTTTTTTAATTTTTAAATACGAGAAAAACTATACGTCGACATGACCCCGGAAATGAAATTACGAAAAGTATAGAGAAAGCTATCGATCACTAACATTCAGACAATATCATCACTCACTGGACCCAAAAATAGGTTCTCTTTTACGTAAAAAAAAGTTAGATAAAAATGTAAAAAATAAACTTTGTCTCACAATTTAATGAAGCACAGAAGCGCATTCGCGCAGGCACAAGCACACACACACACACACACACACACATGTGCGTGTGTATGTGCGTAGTCCGGATAGCAATGAGATGCAGTTAGTGACAGATAGAAAACAGAAACTTGTTTGTTTGCAATTTTTTCTTTTCTTGAAAGAGAGCGATTTAACCGTGAAAATTGTCGAAATCTTGTCTTTCCTACTTTCTTTTTTAATGCAAAAACGCGAAATTATTTGACGAGTATTAAAAAATTATTTGGAGTTTGAAACATTTTGAACGTCTGCGTTCGTTTTTAATGGCATTTCAGGAACTGACTTTAGTCACTTCATAAAAGAAATGTTACAAACTAATTCTGATTGACAACGATCTACTTGGTGTGTATAATCTCCTCGTCTTAAAAGGATCATCTGTCTTTTTTTCAAAGTCGTTCATAAAAGTTGTTTTTTTACCTGGTTTTGACCCGAAAAAACAAAAATGTCATACATACTTTCATATATCTACGCCTGTAAAATTTTGTATAATGTTCACCCCATATATATATATATATATATATATATATATATATATATATATATATATATATATATATACTGGTGTGTATGGATACGCATCTATCTCTATCTCTCTCTCTCTCTCTCTATATATATATATATATATTAAGACATTTTTTATGTTTATACGTTCTTTTTATAGATACACATATTTAAGTAAATGCTCTGTTTATAATAAACAGTATAAACGACATTTACCGGCCTGAATGTCCGAGAAATTCTCATAGAAAATATGCGTCTCCGACAGGAGTCGAACCTGTATCCTATACGCAACCGTTATATAGCCTGACGTGCTTTTGCCGATTGAGCCACAGAGGATCGTTTCGGTTAGCAAGGTCGATTTTAAATTACAATTCTCCATGATTTTCTCTCGTACATTCATATAAAAAGAACGTATAAACATAAAAAAAATGTCTTAATTGTCAGACTTTGTCCATTTCAAATGTGTGACGTAATTTTCTTACATTTGGATACGCATCGAGCAGATATGAATGTACGAGAGGAAATCATGGGAAATTGTAAAATCGACCTTGCTAACCTTGCTAACCAAAACGATCCTCTGTGGCTCAATCCATAAAAGCACGTCAGGCTATATGACGGTTCCGTATAGGATACAGGTTTGATTCCTGTCGGGGACGCATATTTTCTATGAGAATTTCTCGAACATTCAGGCCGGTAATACTGTTTATTTTAAACAGAGCATTAACTTAAATATTTGTATCTATAAAAAGAACGTATAAACATAAAAAATGTCTTGAAATAATTGTCGGTCTTTGTACATTTCATAATATATATATATATATATATATATATATATATATGTGTGTGTGTGTGTGTGTGTGTATTCAAAGTCTCAAATTGTTAGTTACTGTCGGTTTTGAATTTAGAGTTAACTTTATTCTAGACTACATGCCAACCAAACCTAGTGTAATTTGCCAAGCGTATTTGTGAGAAAGTAAAAAGAAGAATGGATATTAGTTGGATGTGGTTACATCAACAACAGTGTTTGAAGCTATATTTCAACGTGAAATTTTATCTCTATACTCTTCGCCTTATGTCACTGATGGCGATACGTTTCATTTAGTGCATTGAAACGAAAGAGAAATAAATATTTATGTTAAATAAATGCAGGAGTCCATCAATAGATTACACGTATATTATACATATATGCTTACCCGAGGAAATTTGACACAGTTTATAACAACTTTATGCATTTTATCATTATGATGAGTGTCGATGGGTCAGTGTGTAGGGATGAGGCATCATGCTTCAAACAAAGGATATTAGTTAGGAAACGTTTATGAATTAAAACATGTTCTCCTGTCACAAGAAACATCCACCTAATAAACATACGGACTAATCATCAAACATAAATAAAAATGCCCACTAGACGCTCAAACTTACGCGTGCATACACTCACACAAACATTATCAACTGAAACCCCACCTCCTAAGCCCAAATAGTATTGTTATGCACAACACACAAGAATTATAAACACAAATGCTGTTTGACTGGAAAATACACGCGAGGTCTGCTTAACCAATAAAAAACAAACAAGTAAAAAATAAAATATAACAGAATTTTCTTTTCTCCATATTTCATTTTCTCATGAGGATGATGAGGAAAATATATTTATAACCTTTCCTCTTTGTTCCTTATCCTAGCACACACACACATACACACACACTCACACATATATATATATTTGCAAGTTTCATTAAATATGACAGACAAGGTCCTTTGATTAAGGTTTTTATATAATTTCTCATGTGATCTTATATTTTTTTCTTTTCAGTTGATAAATTATATAAAAACTTCCTTTCTTAGATCTTCTCATTGATTTTAGTAATAATTTATTTACACCTTCAGTTTATAAAAATACAACTAATAAACTCTCTTGCCATCTTAATTTCTCTAGTGAATGTCCTCTTAGATATAAAATAGGTGTTATTAAAAATTTCTTCAAGAGAGCGCACGAGAATGCATCCTCTTGTACGCTTTTCTTTAAAGAATTAAATAACGTAAAATAAATGCTTATTAATAACGGATTTCTAAATCAATTGTTGGATTTCCATATCAGACATTTTCTGTCAAAGGTAGCTAATAGCAACGACGAGGATATAAACATAAAGTATAGGATTAATATTTCATATAAAAATCAGATGAACGAAAATTACAAACAATATGAAACTAGAATTAAGAACATTATAAAAAAATGCACAACACCAGTAGACAATAGCAAAAAAAAAAAAAAGAAAAAATAGACATTTATTACAAAAATTTTAAAACTGCCAACCTTATACTTAAAAATAATATTTCACGTCTTAGAACAAAATTAAATAGAACAAATGTTATATACGAATTTAAATGTCCATTAAGGAATTGTGTTCCTGATCAATCAAAATTCGTAAATAATTATATGTCACACTACAACATGTTAGACAAGAAGACTCACACTACATCTCACACTACATAGATAAATTAGGTCTCATTTAAATACTTATGAAAACCTACTGGACCCTATTCGTAACATACTTGTTGATAACACAAATATAATAGCATCGTCTACATGTAAAAAAAGGGTACAAGTAGTGGAAGCCGTATTAATAAAAAAAAACAACAATTAGTAATAACAACTGTGAACATGGACACAATATTTTGACCGTGTTTTGAAAATGAAACGTATATATACTTTGCGACGCACAAAGAGAATAAGACGATCACAGACATCTCCAATCTATCAGTTAAACTTCCCCCAACATTGCATTCATTTGTTGCGTGAATGACAGTGGCTCATAAAACCAGCTATCGATCTGCATTTCTTGTTACATATATAGCATGTCAAATCATCTCCAGATGGTGGAAGTTGACTTTGAACATCTTCACTTCCAGTGTGCCTTTTTATATGCCTTGTAAGACCCAACATGGACTTACACACTGTAGTGCACGTCAGGCATTCAAAGCATGCCATTACGAAATCGTCATATGCAATAGACTGTTAGTGCTGGTGTAATTTCTGGTGACTGATCAACCCTGCCCTGGACAGACATATCCGACTGTATGGGACGCATGGCCAGGTTGGCACATCATAGCAATTCAAGTTATCCCTTCCGAACACTTCTCTTCAGTTCTGCATAATTTTTCTGGTGCCTCATGGAAAATCTTGACGCCATCAGCAATGCAACCCGTTCTTTAGCTAGAGTCTCCCAGTTATCCAGACCAATATTGCACTTGTATAGTGACTCTTTAAGGAAAATCTTTCTAACAAAGTTTTGGATTTTTCCCATTTCCAATTCTCCAAACATTAATTGTTTTGGCATTCTATTATGTGCCATACGAATAACATGTCCTGTCCATTACAATCTGTATTTGTGTATAATTACTTCCATAGAGAGTAAACTGGCCCTTTGTAGAACAATAGTATCAGGAGTGTGAGACATTCAGTGGATTTCAAACAGAGACCGAAGGCATCATTGATAAAAACGTTGCAGTATCTTCAGATGTCTACGATAGACTACCCATGTCTCACATGAATATAGCAGAGATGACGTAACGCAGGCATTATATATTTTAATTTTGGCCTGCTTTTTTATGCCCTTCTGACGGAACTTGGGTGCTACAAATGCATCGGGGGCCTTATTCCGTAACGCTATCTCATCATAAAGGGGCCAGTGGAGGTTGAGGGTGCTCCCAAGGTATACAAATTTGTCTTCTACCCCAAGACGACTACCATCAACATAAATCGATGGCTCTATATACTGAATTCGTCGGACAGGTTGATACATCACCACTGTCTATACAAGGCTGATGGACAGTCCAAAAGCCTTACACGACCCTCATAGTCGATCTATGAACTCCTGTGCGTGGTGAATTGTGTGTGCGACCAGGTCACGGTCATCGGCAGAGAAGGTTGCGCACTAAACTAAAGACTTTTGTCTTTGCTGAAGACCTATGTATGTTGAAAAGCTTGCCCGTTGACATTGCAAAATAGATAGAACAGAGTGTAGGACCCAGAAGATCTCCCTGCTTGACTCCATTTTCAACCTTAATAGGTCCCGTAAGCATACCGCTAAAACTAATGCAGGCTTCTATACCGTTATGGAATATATATAAATGCATACATACAACAAACTATTTCTAGTTAACAGTTAATATATTTCAACTTTGTAAAAGCTAAATGTATAGCCGAAAGAGCTCGGAAAAAAACATTTGGACAGTTTTTATACAATTTATCTACAGAAAAGAAAAAACGATAAAAAATCACATAAGAAATTATATAAAAAACATAATCAAAGCACCTTGTCTTTCATATTTAATGAAATTTGCATGAAAGGATTTCTGCCTAAATACACTATATACATGCATATATATATATATATATATATATATATATATATATATATATATATATATATATATATATATGTATATATATATATATATATATATATATAAAGATAAACAGATAGAGTGATATATATATATATATATATATATATATATATATATATATATATATATATATATATATATATATATGTACAACTATAGGATTGGTGTATACGGAATAAATTCCAATAACCAACAAATAATATTCTTAAAAGAGTGCTCAATACAGAGTAAAGAAAATATATTTTTTTATTCAAAAACTATAACATAAATATGTTATAAAATCACTACAAAAATAACCATTTTGTTTCAACACTTCTGGTGTCCTATCAAGTGATGGTGTAGAAGTGAACATTGAAGTCAACACTCAGAGGAAACAGTCTGTTTAATGCTGGACGCAATCGTCAGGCGGCCTGAAGATTGCTTCCAACATGGAACAGCCTGTTGCCTCTGAGTGTTGACTTCAGTGTTCACTTTTATATATATATTTACATACGCTCTATCTCTGATATTGAGCACTTTATCCCATAAATGTAGCACACCTTAAGAGTATATTTCTTCATATATATATATATATATATATATATATATATATATATATATATACAGTTGTGTTGGAATAAGATTTCTTAGTGTTTTTCAATAGCAGGCGTCTGAATATGTGATTTCGTTTGTCCCGTGACTAGAATTTATGATATATTAACTCATTCTGAAATTTACCATTTCAAGGCTACTTATATTCTTATACGATTCTTTTTGATTTGTGAATTTTAAATGTTTTTACGTTAAAAGTGAAAATGGAGGAAAATGAATAGCAGTTTCTGCCTTTGATGCTGTTTTAGTTCCAGAAAAGGAAAACGGTGTACAATCATCCAAAAACATATGCACGGTTTATGGGAATGGTTCCAGAAAGTATTGTTCTGAAGTGATCCAGTAGGTTTATACATGATTCACTTGGTTTATACGAATTTAATAGGGGGCAATAAGAAGTGTAGATTATGATGATAAGAAGGAGAGATAATGCTTGAATGTAGACTTGAAGTAGGGTTCATAGAAGCATCTACTCTGGAGTCTGTTTCAAAGGTAACAGTTCTTTGAAGGAAACTGTACTTAAATATTCTCGGGCCAACCCACTTCTCAAAATGCCTCTTTCTTTCTCGATATATGTATATGTAGAAATAGCCAACATTGTCCAGTCGAAGGAAAATGCAGATCTTCGAATGTTATTTACCAAGCAACAATTTACCTCAAAGAAAATAATTTAAACCACTATATTTACACTGGGGATCTCCGCAGGGGAATGGAAACAAAGACTTTATCCCCATGGACAACTCATTTCCAAATCAAAATTAAAATACCAAACTGCTCTTTCCAAAACTTTTAAGGGAAAAAGATCTGAACCCTGATATTGACTGGAAATTCATAGGTTTCGCTCACACACTTAGTAATTTTAAGGGTAGATATGAACTGTGTTTAGATGAGATTAGAATAATTAAATTCGATAATGAGAGTATACTACTAAATCAAAGGAATGAGTTAGTTCCCAAATGTCATCAACTGATCTAGGATATTATTGATCTTGCTTAATCTGTTATCACCTAACACATATACTGCAAATTCTACTCCTTCTCAATCCTATCAAATAAACTTCCTCCTACATAGGTGTTTTTTTTATTATTATTGTTACTATTATTATTATTATTATTATTATTATTATTATTATTATTATTATTATTATTATTGCTACTATTATTATTATTGATTTTTATTTTTGTTTTGCCCTTACTATATATATTATTTTATTTTACTTAATAATTTTTATTTGTTTATTTATTATTTTATATTTTATTTAATGCATAATTTTATATTTAACTTTAGATTTAACATGTAAAATTTATGTTTAATAATGAAGTTATACTTATATCTAATATTTAATTTTATTTATATATTTA